>JARHVA010004742.1:135000-735000 GCA_037957365.1 Torreya grandis
ACATCCTAGTGGAGAGACTGTAGATGGGCACCTCTATTTATGAGAGGTGGGATTATCATAGAGGATGTACTAGATGTGGAGCCCTTTAGGGATATCGATGGTTAGTTTTTATAGTATGTTTATACATTCTATGTATTTTTTTACTTATTTACTTGGTTAGGAATCTGATGTATTGCATGGGTCTGTACAAGTTCAAGTGATGCTGAGTATTGGGAGACTACCATCAAGTCTGAACTCCACATATTAACACATCATATCCCTAATAATGTCATAGAGGATGGATTAGTAGAGATGGCCTTGATGTTTCCAATCAGTGTTCATTCCCATTTTTTTGATTGAGTTGTGATAGCTACTGTGGTATATAGTTAAAAAAATTGGATAAAGACAAGGCATGCATAGAGTTGCATAGATAGGCCATGCCCACACTTGATGTTTTATGTGGGGATATTAATCAAATATTGGATGACTACATACATCTATAGTGAGAACATACATAGTTTATGGTCAAGCTAGGTAAGTATTATAAGAGAAAGAGTATACATAATCATCAATTGAGGTCATGGAGGGAGAGTGGAGCCTCAAATTCTCGCACAGATATATCTGAGAGTGAGAGTGAGGAAGATGGTCCTAGTGGCCATGTCTGAATTATTGAGTGATGTATTGTGCTTGTATTGAAACTATATTTTGAGTTATATATATGGATACTCATTGTTATATTGGCAATATGTATATTTTTATATGGATATGGTTATATTTTATATGTTTATATGTGTTTAATTATTTTGATTATTTTAAATGATGATATCAGTATAAGTTATTTGTCTAATTAGAGGTAATAAATTGTGTCTCTTTATAAATGTTTAGGTATATATGTGTAGTGGACTAAAAATGTTATTTATTGGTATAGGTTTTATAGGTGTTTCATAAGATATTTGCATGTAGATCATGTGACTGTGGTATGCACTATCTGAACTTAGATGGCATGGTGAACCAATAACCATATTGATCATGTTGTGTCAGTGTCTAAGAAGACTCTAAAACTAAAATTATGTGTGCTACACTAATAGTGGCTAGGTGTGAAAACTCTATAATAAAGAGCTTGATTAGTTGGCGTGTTAAAATTATACTTTGAGCTCTGTGATCTCTAGAAAAATATCTTTATTGGTGGTCAAACTAAGGTTTTATTTTGATTTTGTAATTGTTTCAAAATATCTTGATAGGTGTTTGAACTAATGTTATGCTCTAATATATTTTTTTCTAAATATCTTGATCAGTGTTCAAATTGATGTTGTGATCTAATATCTGTAGTTGTTTCCAAATATCTTGATTGTTATTCAAAATTATGTTGTGCTCTAATATTTATAGTTGTTTCCAAAAATATTAATAGGTTTTCAAAATGATGTTGTGATCTAATATTTATGAACTAGATACCATCTCTATTGAATGTGTGGTGCATTAAATCACTCATAAATAAGTGTCCTAGAAACCACAGGGCTCATATAATGAGTAACCAATGGTTCCTCAAAGGGAACATCTTGGGATAACTCTATCATAAAGGTGTGTGATCTAGGAGTGTGGAGATTGAGATATCAGTGCCCCTATGTGAATGATATAATGATTCAATTGACATATTGGTTAATATAGGCTTAGAGTGCATAACAATGATCATCTAAATGTCTATTTATATTATTTAAATTTTAATATGGCTTATTTTATACACTATGCAAATGGTGTGTTGGATGATGATTAATAGGAAGACGTGTGATCATCACCTTATCTAATAATGTAAATAAGATGTCATGAGGCCTATCCCTATCTAAAAATTATATAACCCCTCTATGTGTATCTTGTACTCTGATCACAATAGGAGGTGATCTGTTAAGTGGATTTTTTCCCTTGTTGAGTATCTTTATCTATTGTTTCTATTCCACTAGTTTATTAATTGGAAGTGTATTAGGTTCTTGTACCATGTTAGATGATTGGGGCTCTAAGAAGCCTACATCCAAATATGTCTTTGAATGTGTAACCACTAGTCCCAACTTTTTCCTAATCCTTGAGATGTGTCACATATATGTATGAATTATTTTGATGTCTCATATAGTAGTTTATCTTGAATAGTGAGAATGAGACCAATAGTAAAAAGGTATTAAACCTCTAAATCTATTGATCGATAGATCAATTGATGCATACATGTTTTGAATCTTAGAATGTATTCATTGACTATTTTTGATTGGCCCTGGTGCAATGAAGGCAACCTCTCATATGTAACCTGAGGTCCTTCATTCTAAATGTAACACATGATAAATACATCTTCTAACTCATTGTATGTGTGTAGTAAACCATTAGGGTGTGAATGATGAAACTACTCTCTTGATTGATCCTCTAGAGTCCTAGGAAATAGTTATAAAAGATTCAAATTTCTAGTAACATGTGCCATAGATTTTATGTAAACTTTAAGATTCAAGTATGGATCTCCATGTCTATCAAACTTTGGTAAATCTAGTATATATAGTTTGGATGGTAATGTTGCATTGAAAATCTTGTGCAGGATGGGATAATATGGATGACATTGGAATCCACCCATGAGTGGTATGTTTTAATTTTGAATGTGAGATGGTGTACATGTTGTTATAAAACACCCACAACATGCATCAAGGAGATTACCTCTTGTGAAGGTATATTATCATCATTAATGGGTTCATTTAACTTTTGCATTTTTTAATTTATCTCAGCCATTGGTATATTGAATTGGGAAGAATTTTTTAAGGAGGGTTGGTTTGATCTTTGTAACCTTTAGAGGTGTGATATATGGGACCTGGTTAGAGGGAAATGAGCTATCACCCTCATTTAGGTTAGTTTGAGAAATAGGTTCTAGTATAGTAAAGGGGGTTGAGGGAGATCCATTGGTGTCTCTTATTTTGTTGATTTTTAAAGAAGTATCACATGTTAGATGAGTATAATGTACTTTAATCTCAATTAAATGTAAGTTATGAACATAAGAATGTGTTTGTGTGTGTGTGTGTTTTTACGTGTGACCTAGTATTTGTTTAGACAAGAGAAATAGGTGAAGTAGGAGGAGAACTAGAAGGTACATATTGTATGTCCTCTTCATCATATTTATGTAATCATCATTATCCCAAGGTTCAAAAAAATTAGAGTCTAATTCACTTGTATAAGTAATATTAGAATAAGTATCATCCACATGCTCACTAAGAGAGAGTGTACGAGAAGATTTTAACTTTTTACTACTATGCAATGTGTCATCATGTGTTGGTGTAATTTAATGCATTTGTTCACTAGTTATGTGTGGAGTGCATGAATATTCATTACTTTAAATCTTTGATTCAAGGGTAGAAGAAGTAATAATCATGTTTTTTTTGCATATTATGACATGTAAGAGAAGAGTTAGAGATATTTTCATTATCATTATGTTGTAAAGAATCATTGCATTGAGCTTGGAATGTAAAAAAGGTGATAAAATAATTTCATCTACCTTAGTTTTTTAATTGGTAAAAGGTGTAATATCATTGGTACATGCTTTTTAAAATTTAACTAAGAAGGGCAAAGAAGATGCATTGCTCTTATCGACTTTACTTGAATCACATAAAATTGGATTTCATGTATTGCACTTATATTGATTTAATTTGAATAAAGAAGTAGTGAAAGTCATTGAAAAGCTAGGATCATATTGGAACAAAGCACTACCAATAAGAGGCTCTTTTGGCATTATATTTTTATTTTGATTTTAAGGTGTAAGAGAAGAGGGAGAGGAAAGAGAAGAAGACGTATCTAATATATCCTCATCTACATGTTCATTATCATGGTCATAGTAATCCTCATAATCCATCATTATAACAATAGTCATCATCATCATTATAAAAGAAGTCATTATTATGTTCTAATGTACAATCTTGAAAATTTGTCCATTTATTATTATAATTATGATATAAATTCAAAAAATAATTAATTGGGTGAGGGTTATAAGACTTATTAGATGCCATTTTTGACAGAACAAGCAATATAATTACATACAAACACTAAATCTAAATGTGAATTCAATAGCAAAGACATTCACCATGAAACACTATATATACATGGAAAAAGTTCTAAGAGGTAAAAAAATCACAAAGATTATTCATATTATGAGAAACTAACAAGTACCTAATACAGTCTTTCTTTATCTTACTTATTCTAAATCAATATTCACATAACTTGGAAATGTGTTCTCCACATTTCTTCATTTGTCTTAACTCTCTCTTTTTCCATTGCATCTTATAATATAAACTCCTTATTATACAGAAAAGGTAATATAACCATTATAATATGATTTTTTATAACCACCACATTAATGGATCTAAACTCTCCAAAGGTCATTTAATATATTTTATTATTTATTTACATGAGGATAAACTCATGATAAATAATAAAATATATTATTATTTAACCAATGTAATTTAATGTATTAAGGGTACATAAATAACACCACTTAACCATTAATTGTTTAAAAACTCCCCCTTAATGTTAAGTGGGGATACATGCCACAATCACCTTTATAACAACAAAATTATATTATATGAACATTCACATGATGATTTTTAGGAGGTAACAACATAATGAACTTACACTCCATGAACCATTCACATGATGAGTTTTAAGAAGTAATAATTGAAGTAAACATCTTTCATCATGTCATAGTCACCTTTAAATAAATTTTTGCTATGTAAACATAGTCACCCAAAGGTATTACACTATTTAAATATAGGTACCCAAAGGTATTACACTATGTAACCGCAACCACATAGTCACCTTTAAAAGAATTACACTATACAACTATAGATATACAAAGGTATTACACTGTGTAACCACAATCACATAGTGACCTTTAAAGGAATTACACTATACACCCATAGACACCTAAAATTTTTCCACTATGTCTCCATAGGCACCTTTAAAGGAATTACACTATGTTATCTAAACCACTTAGAGTGAGTTTAGGTTAGCATGATCATGAGACTACATCCAATAGTGAGAATACATTCCATAATTTCTCATGAATAATCAACCAATAATATTGGAGTCTTTTATAACATAAGGACCTCCATACTATTATGTATTGAGTACAATGTATATTTAGATATAAATTTTATCAAAATCACATAAAGTGATATATTACAATGTTTTACAATGAGAAGTATAGAGAGATAGAAGGAAACACATGACCCACATGATTGTTAAGAAGTGACATTTTCATGCACACTCCCCCTCAATGGAAAATTCGATAGGCCCAATATTGAATGAACTTCAATAGGATTTAGTTTTTTGGTGATGCATTGGATTTTTTGCTAAAGATATATGACTTTGACTATCACCAAGAAGGTTGGTACAATGAGGAACTTCCACATGATATTATTCAATCATTCTTCATAACCACAAGGCTTCTTTAGTAAATTCTATATGAAGTGATCCAAGTGATAGCACCTACACCAAACATAAAAACATATCCAAAAGTAGACTCATCATAGTATGGTTAGCATCACAATAACTAAATAAATTAGCATAATCAAAAGAAGAATAATATAAACTAAAGTTTACATTACTTTTTATATATCAAAGTATCTACTTTACTAATTTCCAATGATCTAAGTATGGATACTACATGAATCTAGAATCAACACCCATAACTTATGAAATATCTATCCTAATAATGGTTAGATAAAAAAAACTACCAACAAGATGTTTATAAATAGGGGTTAGTTTTATCACACATAATTTTTGGATCAAACTTTAACACAACCTTTAATAGGACTATATGTAAGCTTGCAATCAAGCATGTTAAATTTAACAAGTAGGTTAAGTGATGTACATAAAATAAATTCACTAAAAATATGATACTAAGTTATCCAAACATTAGATATCTTTATTAGGAATCATTCATATTATAATTTGAGTCATGAATATTTCTTACTCCTTTTAAAGTCGACACTACAAATTTGTGTTTTATACTAAAATGAAAAAAGCTTAGAAAGCAAAATTTTTAACGTGTTTTATACTTGATTTTTTAATAAAAACAAATATTATAGTGAATAAACAACACTAGCCATGTAGTTGATTGCAAAACAATTCAAAAAACATAAACAATCATAATAAGGGTGAAAGTTTCAAGTGTTGTAAAAGTGGTCGTAAGTGTCATAAATAGTGTTTTAAATTACACTATTTGACCAAATTATTGTAAAATAAATAGTAAGAGGTTTCAAATAAAATAAAAGACCTTTTTAATGTGTCTAAAATGTACTAAAACCTATAAATCAACTAGTTTGATGACTATGGTTGACAAAAATTAATAAGCTTAAGTGTCAAACAAAGTTGTCAAAATAAGGCACAAGTTCCCATGTGAAATAACACATAATTAAAAACAATAATAATATCAAATTAAATTTGATAATAAAAAATATTTAAAGGATTTAAACATAAATCCTGCCTCATACAAGTGTACTAGCAAAGTTAGGCTAACCAACTCACCACCAAACCTTGTTAGCAAACTAAATTCACTAGTTTAATTTTAATCCTTTTTAAATTATATTTTTGTTTTTATTTTAAATAAATAAAACAAAAATTAAATAAATACATTAAATTAATAATATACAAGCAGATATTTAAAATTTAAATAAAGGATTTTGAAAAGCATAGGTGGGGTCCACAGACTTAGGTAGAAAATAGACAATTAAATAAAAACTTATTTATTAAATACTTTTCATTTAGACATGCTAACTATTATTTCTACATATGCATGGCTATAGGTAGAAGTATGGTGCAGGTGGAGAAGGGGAGAATGGAAGGAGCTCCAGATGATGGCTTTTGATGATTTAAAGCCTAAAATTGACTTGAAAATGCCTTCCAAAGCATCTTGGAGCATCAAATCTAAGGTTTTCTATTTGTATAATGATATTTAATTACATTGTTGTTGTTATGGTTCATTATGGCACCCAAGCAGATGGAAAAACTCAAATAGTCTTTGATCCCTTAGATGACCTCTCTAATAGTTTTGAATAGCCAAAATAATGAGAAATCACCTTTTATAGATCTAAAAAAGACTAAGAACTAAATTTTTCTAAATTTTTTTCTTCTAAGGGACATAAAAGTAGAAATATGCCAAAAAATGTTACTTGGGGAGAGGGAAAAATAAAATGAGCTAAATTATTGCTTAATAGAGTCTCCAATGGATTTAGACTATCAAATCTACCTAATTTCTCCCTTTCAAGCCATAGAAAGATTAAAAAAATATATGTAGGGATTAATTTCTTTTAAATTTTATACCTCACAAGTCATAAAAAGATGCTCGAAAGGAGAGACAAAATTTTAAATCACCTATAGGGGTCCAAATCAGGGGAAGTAAAGGTCAAAAATGCTTAAAAATCATAAAACTAAGTAGTTGAAGTGACCAAAATAGAGATTTAATGATAAAAAACATTTTTTACTCATTTTTAATTTTTTCATGATAAAAAATGGCACCCTAAGCTGACTTAAACTTTTAGATCTTCAACTGGTAGCTTTAAAAAAATTTGCAGGAGTGTTAGCAGGCCAAAAAATAGATATCTAGCATTTAAAAATATATTTCAATATGTAAAAACTTTAAAAATAAAATCTTTACTAATTTTTATGATATTTAGGCCTTTAATAGACCCAAAAATGGTGACCAAAACTGATCTTGCTTGGAAATGCTTCTATTTGCTTAGATATGCAACTAGAGAGCTTCAAACACCTTCACAAAGATCGTTAAACTAACATATTATAAAATGATTTTTAATACTCAAAGAAGCATTTATAGCCTGTTCAAGACACTCAGGTAGATCTATGTTATGAAAATAATCTTGAAATTTGATAAAATACTCAAATCTAAAATATCTAGGCTCTAAGAGGAGAAATAAATTAAAAATCTTACTTCTACTAAAGGAGAAGCTTTAAACAATTCTAATGAACATACCATGGTTTGAAAATGAATGAAATTAGGCTTGAACACAAGCCAAAACTCTGATCTATGATCTTACCACTTGATCATGCATTAATCAGCTCTGACACCATGATATAACAAGTAATACAATTGCATATGAACACCAAATCTATATGTGATACCAATAAAAAAGACATTCACCATGAAACACCAGATATATGTGGGAAAACCTTTGAGAAGTAAAAAATGCACAAAGATTATTCATGTTATGAGAAACTAATAAGTACCCAATACAATGTTTCTTTCTCTTACTTATTCTCAATCAATCTTCACATAACTTGGAAATGTGTTCTCCAAATTTCCTCATTTATCTCAACTCTCCTTTTTTCTATTGCATCTTATAATTTGAACTCTTTATTATATAGGCAAGGTAATCTGACCATTATAATGTGACCTTTTCCAATAACCACAGCAATGTGTCCAACCTCTCCAAAGGTCATTCAATATATTTTTTTGTTTATTTACATGAGGATAAACTCATAATAAATAATAAAATATATTATTATTTAACCAATGTAGTTTAATGTATTAAGGGTACATAAATAACACCACTTAACCATTAATTATTTCAATAATTTTAAACTTGCCAAAGAAGTTAATGTAAATAATGAATAACAAGCACATAAGAAGTAAAATGTAATCTAACATAAGCATATGTGTACCTAATAAAATTTTAACCAAGTGTGTAATAGAAACTAGGATTGTAAGTGAAACCCTAATTTCTATTATTTGGGTGTATAGGGACCTATTATGTGGATCTAAGATTTGAATGAGGGTTGTTTTACAAAAATATAAATTACATTAAATTAATGAAATGTAATATGGGATTGATTTGAATGAGATATTTAATGCCAAATTTTTTTAAAAAATAGAAGTTTGTAGCCCTAATTTAATGCACAAAAATTGGAAGAAGGTAAACCCTAGATAAAACTAGGGTTTTAAGTAATATTCAAAGTAAGTCATGTTCACCAAATGTTTAAACCTTTTAGGACTTAGATTAGTATATATCCTATGTTTTTCAATGGTTAAGTATGAAAATAATTTGGAATGAAAAATGTAAATAACTGATTTGACAAACCTTTCCAAAAATAACAAGTGTAAAGAGAAAGAGTACTTATCTAGAATAAAACATATTTTTTATGAATCAGGGAGCTGAAACAAGCTAAATAAATAGGTATACACCTTCCATTTTGTGAGTGTGGTTGAAATCTAGTTTTGGATAGTAATGAAAATATCAGGATAGTAACACCATATTGCACTAGTGTCCAATTATGGCACTAGTGTACCTCCAATAAGAATTGTCTTGAAGTTTAAGATAAGCTGTAGGAGGTTTTGGGGGTCTTGTAGGTGGTTTTATGTCATTTATAAGCTCACCTATGTTACTATTTTAGTTGATTATCTTCTAAAACCATAATGATTATTTACACACATAAAATAACAATTGTATCAAATGTAAAAGGGAAGGGAAAAATTTAGTTTTGGAATGTTACGATCGCATGGAGAAGAATCCCTATTCTCCTAGTCAATGCCTACATTAATCCTAATGCTAAGGGTCTCAGATCACATGTAATTATCCCTTAGGTAATGTACATAATCAACTTGCATGGTATGCGAGAATGACTTTTACTTAGGCATTTCTTTGATCAAGCATGCAATGTCTAGATGTGATAGCGAAGTAGTATATACAGTATTGAGCTGTATTATTGATTGATTTTATGTAATTATGTGCCAAAATATTAAGTTATAGATGTTAAATGCCTTTTAATTCTCTTTATATAGAATTAAATTTGATTTTAATATGAGACCATGTTCATTGGCCGACAAGTCATAAAAGAGGGATAAAAACAAAAGAGAAGGCTCAAAGTAGAGTTAGGACCCAAACATCTAAGAAAATGACCATCAAACACTAGATACATAATTAGACACTAGCACCACATGGTTATACTATCCTAAAATTTGTGATAGTTTCCTACGGCCTAAAAATGGAGCTAAGACCAAGTAGGATATGCCAATGGGCCCTATGACTCAGAGGAGGTGACTTAAGATAAATAAAGGTCCAATAAATAAGGGAAATATGGCATAATAAAGATCAAAAGACTCAAAATGACCATGTTACCAAGGATTTTATTCTTAACTAAGACCTTGATGTGAAAGATCAATAAAATACATAGTATTTGTGGTTGTTTGACCAAATTAGGGAGTTTACAAATAGTTATGTAGCTTGTAACTTAGAAAATCAGGGTCTTGGGATGTTCCTTTAGTACTTCAGACTTGAATATATGTTGAATCTATGACTAGTATGGAAATAGGTAAGCTTTGTTTAATTGAATGCTTGATATAATGCTTTTGATAAGTTGCCTTAGTCTATTTGGTATTTTTCTAAATTTTTAGGTGAGGAATGAATGTATTGATCTTATATTTAAATCAATCCCTTCGGAGTAATAACTCAAATTAAATCACTTAGATGACCATTAAGATATATTTCATTTTCAAATTGGATGAATTTAGGGCACTAGACACTTATGTCAGGATAGGCCATTAACATTGACACTATTATCTATCATGGATGTTAGTGTCCAAGGAGTAGGAAAGTAGGCACATATTCAAAACTTATAGAGATGGAATATAATTACATTTTAAGCATTATAGGTGAGATAAAATACCAAGGAAATCAATATAATATTGATCAAACTAAGAGATATAGGCCAAGGGGCACAAAGATAGAGCAAATATGAGACTTGCAGAAGTGGAAAAGGTAAAAAACTGAGAGGAACACCCAAAGTTTGAGTTTTCCAAGTGTATAAGATTGAGATGCTATATAATCATAAAATATCATCTATAATATATTGGTAGTGTTCATTGATAGAGGGGCCCTTGAGGTTATCTTGACTTCATGATCCTAGTAACCCATTTTTGGTAAGGTGACAAGACCTAAGAAGAGGTTTTAGGGTTTGATATATATTTTGATGTTGAAATCATGTGTCTATGATCTAAAAACATAATGTGAAAAGAGATATAAAACTTATAAAGACCTATTTTTTAGTTTTATTCAACATTCAATACTCTATACATGATAGATTATTGAAGCACAGATAATATTATTGATGCAAGTGTCCACAGGGAGATGCAAGTGTTTATAATGATAGAAAGCTAATTTTTAGAATCTGATGACTAGATCAAAATAATAATATATTATATTTTTTAAATTTAATTACTCATATTTTCATGTGCATCCATGTATAATCTAAGTATAATTTCCCCTTCGTATTGTTATATCAAGATATTGAATGCTATACTTTATATATTTGGCATATGTTTAGATTCAATATTAATTATTAGAATATCAGTAGAATCTAAATTCATTAATTTGCATGATTTTTAGAGTATATTACTCCTTGTTTGATTAGGCTAATTTATTTCATATATTAATCCTTATTTTAGAAAAGGGTTAAAAGAAAATTAAAAACTACCTAGAGTTAACTAAACTTTATATTTTTACTAGCTACTATTTTTAGTAACTTTTGAATGTAAATTTGGATACACATAAAAATTGTAAATTATTATCTACATGCATAAATAAATACCAAGTGTGACTTGTAACTCAAGTTCACACCCAACTATAAAAATATTAAAATTTAAAATTTCTAAAAATACTAAATAAATAATTTAAAATGTAATTTTTAGCCTCGATATGGTTGATTTATGCCCTAAATTTTTGTTAAAATAGTCACTAAGAGGATAATTCCACTTATAAATGTGTATATATATTCAATATCCTTAATTAAAAAATATGCTCAAATGGGTTCCTAGCTCTAAATGTATGGCCTCTGTAAAGTATTATCCTTCATCACTCTCATATGTTGAAAAGAACTCAACTCTGACAAGTTGTTATGATTAAACTTATATTATGTATCCTTGTCCAACTTATTTAATTCCATTATTCAATCTAAGTGTTATCTTCCTACTATAATCTGTCCCACTTACCAAATAATTTTTGTGACTATTTAGCTTAATATTAATTGTCTTTTTGTCTAAAATATGTATCATATTTTCTTTATTTTTCCTTGGTATCTTCTACTTCTAATACACTTATTTATATTAGTAACCTTCATTACTATATACATTAAATGAATATAAATTAAAAACATTAAAAATTGGATAAATATCAAAAAAAATTGGTAAATTTATTCATAATCATTATCATTTGTTTTCTTCACAATATTGCATAGACCAATCTTCTTATATTTTAAGTTGTATATTCCTTAGGG
Source organism: Torreya grandis (assembly GCA_037957365.1). Classification (NCBI taxonomy): domain Eukaryota; kingdom Viridiplantae; phylum Streptophyta; class Pinopsida; order Cupressales; family Taxaceae; genus Torreya; species Torreya grandis. The sequence continues at coordinate 147,277 of JARHVA010004742.1, forward strand.
AAATCATTCTTTTCTAAGATATATCATTACTAACTCTCCTTATTTAAATACATTTGATCTTGTACTTGGATTATCTTGTGACTTATACTTTTCATTACTTTCTTATATCTTTATCCTTACTTCATCTTGCAATCATTGTATGTGCTTTGTAGATGCCTCTACATCATCACTAACGCAATCTATAGTTGAAAATTAAACCAAGTCTAAAACACAACCTTGTGATTTCTTCCATAAATTTTTTTGAATGTTTATTTTAATTTTGACCTATTCACTAAACTATTATATGTAATATCAGCATGTGGTAATTCTAATATATGTGTCCCATATTGGGGATAATCCCTTAATGCACCTATATAGGCACATCCTATTTTTTTACTCCATTTCTTATATATTACTCATTTGGGACATAATATGTCCATTTTTTTAAACATGATATATCAATTATATCTAGGTAAGATATTTCCATATGTAAAATCAAAAATATTATCTACATTGGAGGATATTATTTTTTGTTCTTTTATTGTTATATATTGTCCATATTGGGGCATACTATTGCATTGGGTTATATCACTTGGACCATCATTACCTCTCCTTTACCCATGCAATGGAAACCCATTATTGCATTTTATTATATTATTTTTAATTTATCATATTATAATTGGTTTACATATTATCATTGGCCTTTAATGATGATATTTTTATATAATTATATATCAAAATGTGTTGTAAATGTGCTTTAATGATGACACTATATTATGAGAATACATCATTATTCATTTTATGGTTTTTTATGTTACCTATGGTGTGATTAATCATGTTATTTTTGGATGAGAAATATGTAGGTTATCCCACACCAAAAAAGGGGGACATATGAAATGTATATTCTACTTTAGATACATGATGATTTACACAATAGAGAGTTTCAAGACATTTTCCCCCACATAGTTAAAGGTGATCATCACACATTATTTTATTTTCCCCATATAATTGGAGGTACATAATAATTTTATAATAAATTCACTTTTTTAACTATAAATCAAAAAATGAGGCACATTGTACACACCAAAGATTTATAAATCATCTTCTACATAGGCAAATATTCTACAAGCTAGCGATACAGTTCACATACCACCAAGTATATTTTTTTCTACACTTTTATTTTACTCAATTATTTAGTTATAACTTTATATATACATTGATCTATTTTAAAACATTTATGTTTACTTATATGTACACCCAATATTTGGATAAAGGAGTAGTAATGTTCATTTGTGTACCCTCAATAATAGTTAAGACATTCATGTTGATAGAAAGGAAACAAAGTTTTCTATTTTGTAGGTCATGTAAGCTAGACTTATTGATAAGGTAGACTCTTTTATCCTTTCAAATTTCATATCATTACCATAAATGGTATTAACTCCAAGTATAATTTCTAGGTTTTTTATGTAACGTCTTCATCAAACCATCCCATGTTCACTTATTTATTTTTATTTGATGTGTATGCACACACACATCAAAGTGGTGTATTATGTAGACACCTAGTTTTGGACATGCCTAGTATAATATATGTTATTAGTGTGTTTTTGTGCATGTGTATATTTGGTTTATATAACTATATTATTGGCACATTTTCTTATATTTTTGACACTTGTGATAGCTCTTGTTTCTCTTTGTGATTCTATATTCTTATTTGTGTAGCTATGTTTTGTTCTTATTCTTCCAATTTTCTCTCTTTTTTATTTTCAAAGTCTCTAGATCCATCTTCTTACCTCTCTACATTATATTTTTCCACTTGGATTTGTGGTCATCATCAAATTGGGTCAATACTATTCTAAACTATATCAAACTAGTTCGATGGTGATCATATTATTTTTGGGCCTGTTTGGTTGTCATTATTTTGGGACCTCTTATGTCAAATTTTATATTTATTATATGTCATATTTCATGTTAATAAGTTATTAAGATGAATTCAAGAATTATATATATATATATATATATATATATATATATTTCAAAATAAAAAGTGTCGGAACCTTTTATTCTAATATTGGTGAAAAAAATACATCCTGAATGCCAAAAGTAAATGGTAGCAAGAAAGTTGAGTCAAATGCCTCAACACAAATACCAGGGAGACATAGCCCCGACCTGATGAAGATAAAACATCCCTAGCTAGATAGGGGAGAATAAACAAGGTAGGAGTAAATAAAACATGATAGAAGAGAAATGTAGGTGTACTAGCCTTCAAAGACCAATACACATATTTGAAGGAGATCCCAAGATATCTTTGATCTTCCCACTTTGCCTTTCTCTTTTTTAACCTCCTACCACACCTCATGTGGTAGCTTCGCACTGACTATCTATAATTTTATATTCAAGTAATCCATATGAGAAGGATTTATCATTGGATTCAAGTTTGATTAGGGTATTAATTATTTATCCAAATCAGAGCTCTCTAATTCATGAACTCTCTTCAACCATCCTAGTATTGACCCATCTTGTTTAATTTTCCTAGTTAAATTCTCATGCTCTCTATTTTTCCCATTTATGGGAGCAATTTCCTTAGTGTGAATGTTATGTTCACTAATTTTTTTATCCTCTATCTTTATTCTATTCTTATATTCCACTTCATGGTTCACCTCTACATCCTCCTCTTCCTCTTGTGCAAGAAAGGACCACCATTTATAAGTAGGTTTTTTCCCTTTATTATGTGTTGGCAAGTTTCTTGCATGTGGAGATGCCTAGTAACTTGCAAATATATAAGTGGAAGGTTTTATTCTCAAAATCTAAGGACTAGGTATGTTATATTTTCCCACATCCGATGATAATTTTATTAGGTATCCCTTTATTGAGATCTATTTCCACACATATACGTGCATATGTGTATATACCTACTTGCATTCTCTCAACATATGCTTTGATAAACCTGCCCAGACTATCCCTTATTTATTTAAAAACACTCATAAGATATATATGGAGGTTAGGAAGTTGTACATAAATTGGCATAATAGTGACTAAGTATGTTTTCAATTCAAAGTCTAAGATCTAACGAGTGAGGTATAGACTAACTATCCCCCAAATCCAAGGTCCATCTAAAAAAACTCTGAGTTAAGCATCTTCATCAAAAAAGTGTACTATAAAGAAACCCTTGAAATAGAGGGAGATTTCACAATTTTTGGACCAGGTCGAATATACCCACTAGAATAAAGCCTCTATGGTAGGCTAAAAATTTTTGAATCTACAAATGATTTCTTCTTGTTCCATATTTTCTACATACATTATCACATCCTCCTCTACTATCTCCATAGTTAGAAACACCTTTGCATGTTCCACTATATAGGCATTAGCTTTTGGACTGGGTTTTTGATGTGTTTTTACTACCTTCTTATTTACAACATTCTTGAAATGCCTCTCTAGTCTAGAAGAATTTGAAACATCCTTGTAAGAGAAACATGGTGCCTTCTCATTGTCAATCACCCCACCTCTTAGCCTCATGATTAAGGATAAAATAAAATCCCTAGTTATTCCATAATCAAACATCTTATTTTTTTTTCAAGATTTTTGCCATTATAGATAAGGCATTGGAAAGGTGTAGGGATCCAAATGACTTTCTCAATCTATTGTTTTAGATTCATTACACAATCTAATAAGTTGACCACACATTGGAGTGTATTACCTTGTATGGTTCTAATCTAAATCTAAAAAATGGTTTGTGTCCTCTGGTCGTAATACTCATTTTTTCAAACACTTCATTGACATCTATATTATTATGGCTTTGGGCACTTTTTCCATCCAATCCAGGTGGTGTGGCCATATCTTCCCATGAGTACCTAGCTTGTGAGGTTGTGATAGTTTGACACTGCTACCTATTTGTCCTAATCAATGCCCTAATATCTATGTTGACCATTTCAAAAGGTATATGGGCATTCACATGCATTCCACCTTCCTTGATTGCATCCAAGGTGAGGTCATTACTTTCCCATTGGCCTTTGTAACCTTCCCCTCATGATTTGCAAATTTACTATACTAGGTATTAGTCAAGGTATCCAAGAAGAAAGTAGCTACAAGTTCTTCCATCACCTAAAACACATCTTCACTTGACAAGTCCATTTCAACACACACACACACACAAACAAACAAACAATTTAATGCATTTAAAATCAAATTTCACACATTATCTTGATAGTGCCTTAACTTCTTCATACATTAATTTTTATAGCATTTTGTTTGACCCTTTTTTAGTTGGGTTTTATGGTTAAAATGCTATAATAGCTTCATCAAGTGGATGAATAAAACTATCCTATAGTAGGCCAATTAAACTTATTCAAATAACATAATATACTAAATTTGTAAAATTAATAAATATAGAAAGTACAATACCAATTGATATTGATAATTACAACACAAATAAGGGATAATACTTAGCTTATTTATAGATGTACAGGTAGACCTACATTGTGTAAAACTAGAATTAGATAGGCTGAAGCTCAAGATGCAGTCATCAAATTATATAAATATTATTTATGAAGGATTAGACACTATCATCAACCTATAGACACTTGTGTCAAAACTTATATACATGACTCGACACAAATTTATTATATAAAAATGTTTATTGTATTGAGAAGTGGCTACATATTCCTGTTAGGGTCTTATATCACCTTTTTGTTTATACATTCATATCATGCACATAGGCTCTATAGGATTATATATAAATTGAACTTTATTTATTGCCTATTTTACATGTGTCTCAATAAAAAAAGAGTTAGCATATGAGTTGATCTAACCCTAAAAACCATGTTGTCTCTAAGTGTTGCCTACCTATCCATATACTCTAAAGAGGGCCTCAAAATTGCATATAGTTATCCCACTTAGGTGTGTGTGTAATGGTGATTGTGAAACTATATGTTATTTCTCCTATTTTAACTCTTGTTACAAATAATGCAAGTGAAATTTAACATTTTATGATGCTTTAGACTTCATAATTATGCAAATAAATGTAAGGTGTGATTCAATAGCCTTTGAATGAAAAAAATTATGTGATAATTGAAAGGCTTTCATGGCAATTAAAAATTATACCCTAGCTTTGTATATATATGGAATCTTTATGTTAGGCCCCTTTTTTATCTAAGTATGGATCTGCACCAGCTCAATAGACATCTCAGCATGAGGTAATCACATGGCATGATTGAATTTTTGGTATCTTTTGTACCAACTAGAGGAATCATTGTATACCTATCACCAATTGGTAGGTGGTTACTTGGTGCTCAATTTTTTAGGGCATCTTGTTTAGGGGTTGTACATGGAAACTTTAGTGCAAAGGGTACAAGGTGATGGAGCTAGTGGAATGATAAATCAAGGCTCTAGAATAGCACCTAATGTGTACCCTTCACCTTGGCATGAAGATGTTCCTAAGTGCTATAAAGTTGAGCTCAATCTAGTTAGCTGAGATGCGACTATGATATAGCAAAGATCTATAGAATTAGTTCAAGATAATAGTAATTTGATCACCTTTGAATATAAGGATTAGCATGGACACCTTTGAGGATCCACATTGTAGTGCCCAAGCTTTCAAGTGAGCCTTTGGGTCGTGTATTATCTTAGCTAGCATTTACTCAATTTTATGTAACATGGACTCTGTTTTACATTTAAACATTAAGTAATGAAGAATAATAATTATAGCAATTCATGGTGTTCCTATGTTTAATGTCTTTAGTTTTATTATTTAAATATGTAATAAATGCATGATTTTAGTATTATAAATTTAATCTAAATGTTAAAAATGTTGTTTGCAAGATTTTGATTTAGGATATTCATGATGTCTTTATAATTTATGATGACATCAGCATATTTTGTGGGAATACTTAAGTGTAGGAAATACCCCATGCCATTAATGATATATGTGACTAAAGTACTACTCTAAGCATGAACCCTTAATCTAAAGCCTTCCATCAAACCCTCTAAGTTCTTGAATAATTCCAAGCTAAGGGAACCAAACACTTACACCCATCAGACTATAGAACCAACCTAATATAGGCTTACACCCTTATGACAAAAATTAGCTCCCCAAATAGGCTTTATGCCTATAGACTAATATAATCCACCTATAAATGTCTTTTTCCAATTAACCTACCAATGCCATTATTTTAATGACCAAGTCCTATGAAGAATGAGTTGTGCCATGGCACAACTAGCCTATGTGGGCCCTGATTATTTATCTATTGTGCTTCAAGTGAGTATATAAGGCTTGCACCTTATGTGAATTGATGCCAACACAATCAAGTAAATAAGCAAAAAAATAACTTGAAATAATTGAATAAGCACCTAATAGAGTAAATAAATTGAAACCCCAATTAAACTACAACATTTCAGTTATATTATTGGGAATGGTGTTGAATTATGTTGTTGTAATGGTTTAATAGAACAATGCTCTAACTCTCTCTCTCTCTCTATAATGTCAAACACTAGTTATAATAGGTGGAAGACATCTTTGTATTGAATCATCCAACCTGTAGAGGATAAAAGTAGAGGAAGTGGGTTCAAAACAACCTATATGATGTTTTGTATGAGGTCTTTTTTATAAACTAGCTGAGCATGTGTACTGATGGTTGGTTACCTATATGACTGATAGAAGTTGAAGTTATGGATAGTGCCTTGAGTGGATGAAAGAGTACCTAGAGAGGCTTGAGAATCTAGATTCCACTTGGACTAGAGAAGTAGATAAATGGTGGTAGGGAGCACTAAATAGTTATGTGCTTGAGTTCATAGTGTCGACATACTCCTACCCTAAGGAAGTAGAATATCAATTTTTAAACATTCCCAAAGGCACAGTTGTGAAGGAGTTCAATGTGGAGCTTAATAAATTGATGGTGTATTATAGCTTTGAAATTTTAAGAATAGAAGGATAAAATATTTTTGTGTATGAGTAGTGCAAGAGGGGATAAGGGGATGTGTAGGTAAAGTGTAATGGAAGGGGATCAGTAGATTGACACCTGAGATCTTAGGAGATAGACTTATAATAAAAGGAGGCATAGGCTGATAGAAGATCTAGAACCTAGAAATATTGAGAAAACCTATAGTGAACAAGAAGGGCATGGGGAAGGATCTATTGAATTGCAGTAGCACAAGGAGAGGAATAATGAAGCCATGAACAAAGCTCAACTATTGATGGGTAAAGATTTCATTGGGTCCTTATACAATTTAACCATTAAATATGCACCAAAAGTAACTACCCTTTTGAACCTATTGTGTTATCTCATGTGTTATATCTCCCATGTGAAGAAAGAAGTGCGATAACTCACCCTGTTGTCCACATCAACTTTGATCATTTTATAGATAGACTATAATTTTGTGATTAAACAAGTTATGCCTTATGAAGGGTTAAGTGAGGATACCTCTAGACATTTGGGAGATAGCTTGACAACATAGAATGTAAGTGCAAGCATTCTAGTTTAGCCAATGTCAGCTACATAGACTGGTCAATAGCCCATAGGAAATGGCTTGATGCCATAAGTCAATAGCACAACACCTTCATCATCTTTATCACTAACAATAAAAATAGGTCCAATGCCTAACCCAATGGTTGGAGGCATTAGAGGACTCCTACTAAGACAAGTATTTAGGGGGATAAGTGCCTCAAATGTTATCACCCCTATAGCAAATTTACTTTGAGATGGCCATTTACTTACCATAATGCCATGATGTGGAAAATGTCACAGAACATGTGCTAAAATGTGAAATATAATGGCACACTTAAGGTATAACCTAATTATAGAAAAAAGAAACTCAATTCATGATAATTATGATTGATTGTGCTCATACCTACTAAATTTGATCTTAACTAGGCTATGATTGACTATGACACTTTGAAAGAAGTATTCCTAAAGGAATTTGATATTCTTGAGTTTAAATAGTAGAGCATCACCATGCTCAAGGAAATTAACCAAAGGATATAAGAGAGCATGCACTTGTATAATGTCATGTTCAAAACTCTTCTTTCCAAATTTCTTTATGGCATTCACCCCTCTTAGCATGCACAATGGTTCATTGGAGGATTTATAGTACCATTTGAAAGAGCTATGTCCATTAAGACATTCACTGACCCTCATGAAGCACTTGAATCCATGCTCAAATCTAAGGTTGTTAGGAGCATCTATACTAGAATTAGCCCATTCATGGAAGTATAGATTGCATCCATAGCTAGTTATCTTCAAAAATTGACTGGTAGTTCATCACAAGACACCCAAAGTAGGCTATGGTGCACTGACTATGAAAGAAAAAGCCATAATAGGAATAACTACCCTCAAAATAATGTGCACACAATGTTTCTAACCTATGAGGTTTGTCATGAGGCACATGATGTTCATAACTTCCCTTTATTTCAATACACCATTCAATTTAACACAACCATATATTTTTTATTGTGTGATGATTACACTCATACCATAGTTGATTGTCAAGTGATTGATGAGATGCATGAGAATATATAAAGAGGTGTATGGTAGGCCACTATAGCAATCAAGGGGAAAGTTAATCAAGGCAATGAAGTTTATGGCTAATAGAATTCAGGATATGGAATGAAAAGAGGTGTTAGAGGGTGAGGTGGAGGATATGGTGGACGAATATTCCCACTATGATCATATTAAAAGTGCAGTTTGATCGATCACTATTAGCATGACTTCCCTACACATCCAATATGTGGGTATTATCGAGAAACACATAAGGTTGAAGAATGCCTCGACTTGTATAAGAAATTAACTCAAGGTAGTCTTGGCATAGACAAGGGTATAAGAATGATCAGGTGTGAGCCTAAATCAAAGAAGTAGACTCTAAATATGCAACCAACATGTACGAAGCTAATTAAAGTGTAGGAAGCTACTTGTAGTGGATTCACCACTCAGCCACTAGTTGTATTAGTACCAAAGTTATGCTTAGAATATTGGGAATAGAGCTATACTGAGCACATAACATAGCCTAAACCTAAATGTATGCCTTACCCAAACCCTACATGCTAAAAATATGTAGTGTAACAAGCTATGAGTATGATTTAGAACCTATAAGAAGAGATCCAATTGGCATGAAACTTAGAGGTAAAATTTGCCACCTCTCATAATAATTAAGATGGTCAATAAGTTGAGGTACAATAACTAACAAAGATAGTATGCCTCATACAAATATAAGGGATGTTAACCATATTTAAGAACTTGCTTTTAGAGCATGCAGGGTAGAAGCTAGTTGAAGTTGTTGTACCATGCATGAAAAGGGCATGATAAATTAGGCATACCCAAAATGTAGAGTATGATCAAGAACTCTTAGTAAAATCCATCATTAATAGATGGTATGTATTCAAGGTCCTTATGGACACAAGTACCAAGGTAAATATCTTGACAAAGAATGCATGGGATAATATGGGTAGGTTAGCCTTGAGTCCTTCCTCTCACATATTTTTCATGGCCAACAAATCCAAGATGCAACCAATTAGGATTATAAAAAGTTCCATTGTAGATATCATGGGTGTTAAGTTTCATGCTAACTTTGAGGTAATTGAGTTGGATGAATAAGATAATTATCTAGTGATCCTGGGAAGGCCATGGTGCTACATGAATAATGTCAATATGTGCTTCAAGAAGCACTATATGACCTTTGAAAATTAAAAAGAGAGGGTACTTATTGACCAAAGACTCCTTATGTAAAAAGTGTTGATCTTGAGGATGAGATCAACCATATCTACAACATCACAGTGTAAGGCACCAAGACTCTCAACCCCAATGACTAAGGAGTGCTTTCTTAGTAAGATGGATAGTCAGCCTTAGAAACCATCGACATTTCTTTCAACTGATGGATCAAATAATCTTATTATATGAATGGTTAGAGGTGCCACTTAGTTATTGTGAAGGTACTAAATTCTATGAGGACTAGATGGGTCTAGATTGATCACAATTCAAAGATATGGATCTCCTATAACAAAAAGAAGGGGAAGAGAGCATTTTTCTTGAGTAAAGGTAAATTTTTTGTGATCCTAAGATACAAGGGGAGAAATCATGTAGAAGATTACATTCATAACCTCAAGTCATGCATCTCAAATGAGGTAGATTATACTCATTGGTCGGTAGTGTAGAGGCCTAGTTTTCCAACTTGGAAAGATGCAAAAGCAACCATATACACCAAATCTGGAAAAGAAATGAGGACTTGAAAAATTTTACATACTTTTTTGATTCATACCTAATAGCACACATATGCTTGTATGAATAAACATGGATTGATTATGATGCAAACTCCCCAAGGAACATGTGGGTACATGCCTTCTACAAAACCTTGAAGATGTGGGTGAAATATTGGTATGTGGTCAACAAAATGCATTACAAGATAGCCATTTGGGATGTCTTAAAGTAGAATTTTGTACACACCTTCTCATTTTCCTCATATAACCTAGAATTAATCAATCCATTGCAATTAATTCAAAGGGAAATGTTTGAGGAACTAAAATCTTAGAGGAGCACCTAAAAGATATGTTTAGGGAGAAAGGATTAGTGATCCTAACTTTATTTGAGGAATAGACACTTAACAGTGACTTGAATGATGAAGATATGGATATTTGTAAAGTATGTAATTATATGTTCTTGATAGGAAAGAGGAAGCTCATACACCAAGTAGATGATGTCACCCGTGATGAGGAAGACCTTACTCATCTCCACATAAAAACAACTAAAGGGAGTAGGCAAGTTGAGGACACACATCAGGAAAGGAATGAGCCCTAACATGTGCCACTCAAAACCACCTAGGTAGACATCATCTTGAAGGGGGAACCAAAGGTGGCTATTCTTGGCACATATTGGTTTGACATAGAGCTAGCATGAATTGTAGATCTCTTGAAGGAGTTTCAAGATTTATTCCATCAAATTTATCAAGACATGAAGGGAACCCACCCATCCCTTAGAAAAATGAGCATAAATATGGTGGATGGTGCATGACTTGTCAAGAAGAGCCCCTATATAATGAACCTAAATATTCATGCCAAGGTCAAAAAAGATATTGACAATATGCTAGCCATATGAGTGATCTACCTAGTGAAAGAGCCAGAATGGGTAAGCCCCATGGTTACTAGAATTAATCAAGATGGGTGCATCTACATTTGTATTTAGTATAAACTATTAAACATCACTTATGTCATTAACCCCTTCTCAACTCCATTCACTAACAAAGTCTTAGATAGTATTGTAGTATATGAAATCTATACTTTCACTGATAGTTTCTTAGGATACCATCAAGTCCAAATTAAAGAGGAGGATAGGCCTAAAATAACCTTTGTGATGGAATGGGCTTATTTCACCTATAATGTGATGCCCTTTGGACTCAAAAATAAACCAGTTGCATTATTTAGAGTGATTATCACTACATTTAAGCACTTTCTTCATAAGTTCATCCAGGTGTAACTTGATGATTGGAATGTGTATGGGATCATAAAAGACCATTATGAAAACTTGTGCCTCATGTTTGAGAGGTGATGATAGTTAAAAATATCCTTAAACCTCAAAAGTGCATCTTCATGACACCTTTTGGCACCTTACTCAGGCATATCGTCTGCAAAGATGGCCTACTCATTGATCCCATGAAGATTGCTATTATTCTACATCTCTAGACCCCTTCCATGCAGAAAGACATTTTTACCTTTTTTGGCCATTTTAGATACTATAGAAATTTTATAAGGAGATATGCAAAGATTTTGGTGCTACTAGAGGAGCTCTTGTGCAAATATGCCTCATACTATTGGGGTGTAGTGTAAGAGTATGCCTTTGAAACTTTTAAGCTCAAGTTGGATAGCATGCCTATTCTATAATTTCCCAACTAGATGACCCCCTTCTACATCCATGTTGATGCATCTATATATATAATTAGTTTCATTCTGGTGTAACCCAATAAAGGCAAAATGGATCATTCCATCTCTTTTGCAAGTAAAAACTTGACCCAAGTATAATAGAACTATACAACAACTGAGCATAAGGCACTAGCCATGGTCTATGCCCTATAAAAATTCAAGAAATACTTATTAGAAACCCTATTCATCTTCTTTATGGACCATGAGGCACTTAAGTACCCCATAAACAATCCCATTCTCCATGGGCACATTTGTATATGGATAGTTTTGTTTCAAGAATTCTAGTCCTTAGTTGTTGTCAAGCATGGAAAATAGAACTCAAGGCCAGACCATTTATCCTACATTGATTCTATTCATGCATCAATGTTGTCGAGGATGACATGCTAGATGTGTAAATCTACAGAGTCTAGCATGTCCCTAAGAAATTGGTAGAGATGGTCACTTTTATAATGTTGGGATCTTTTCCCTAGACTATGATAACAAAAGAGAAAAAATAACTCATAGTTTTCACCACCCCTTTTTAGCTCATCAATGGGGAACTATATAAACTAGGTCGAGATGAAGTCTAATGTTGATGTGTCTTAGAACATGAAAGGGACTCTATTTTATACAAGACACATGAAGGGATAGTAGGCGGCCATTATATTAGAGATGCAATGGCATGCAAGGTATTGCAATCAAGTTTATGGTGGCCAAGTCGATTCCAAGATGCAAAGGATTACACCAAGGCATGTGATATATGCTAGTACACAAGGAATCCCAACCACTGGGATGAGATGCCTCTCATCCCCATTCTTTCCTAGGCACCATTCAAAAAATGGGCCATTAATTTTTTTGGGCCAATTACTCCTATACTAAGGTACATAGGTGCAAGATATATTTTGGTTGTCATCAATTTCTTTACCAAGTGGGCTGAGGTAGTCCCAACTAAAAATTTCACATCCATAAGGTTCATATGGGAGAACATTTTAAGTCACTATGATTGTCCACTTAGTTTGACTAATGATAGAGGCACACACTTCATCAATGAAACTATACAAATCCTACTAACATAATACATGGTGGCAGACCATAAGATCACCCTTTATCATCCACAAGTGAATGGCACCACTGAGGCATTCAATAAGATATTAGGAATGTGCCTCATGAAAATATGTGATGTTGGTCACAAAGATTGGGATGATTGAGTATTAGTAGTATTATGGTCATATCACACAACCTACAAGTGCCTGAATAAAGCTACACCCTTTCAACTAGTGTTTGGCATAGAGGTGATTGTATCGATGGATTTCATGATACCTATTGTCAATCAGACTCATACCCTTGTGAAGGTAGTTTTAAGCCATCACAGTCTACTACAACATGGAAATAATCTTAGGTTATGGGTGACCTAATTAGTGGATTGAATCTCTAGATTCTAAGGGCTAGCTCCCTTTGGTGTATCACTTAGGATCCCTAGTCTATGCCACAAACTAATAAGGAAAATAGAAGAGGGAAAACATAAGAAATAAACTTGAAGGAAAATCCTATCTATGATGGTGATACACTAAAAATATGACCTTCATCTACTTAACATGCACTAAGAAGATGAAAAAGGATGTGAATCTAATTATGCTACTCAAATGGCAGCCTTCGAGCACTAGTATTTCACATAGGGGCTTATGCTTGTGCATGATCTAAGGAAATTATTCAATAGGTTTGTCAAAGACACTAGAGAGAGCTTGTACTTTCCATACAAACAAGATGATAAAGCACACTATGCAACCTGAAAGGATGAGATTAATGCCTACAAATAGGTATAATGGAAAGGATAAGATGAGAGGAAGCCTTAGCTATCACTTTCATATCCCTATAGACCATGAAAATACACTAAAACACAAGATCTTGAGGAGATATGAACTCTATCTTATTCATCAAAAGAGGAAAAATATAAATGTTCTCCAACATGGAAAAATTGATCTTTACAATGGATTGAAAGCTTGTATATATAGAAGAAAGGACAAGAGAGAAGAGGGACTTGTGTGTTAGAGTGGGGAACTAAGAGAAGAAGTTACCAATAACTATGGATCCCTCCTTATTATTCTCAAGCCCTTAACACTGAAATCATGTAACTACTTTGATCATGAAATCAGCCATCCAAAATCACCACAAATCTCCTCGAGCCCCTCATGCATTCAAGTCCCTTCTTTAAGAACTAACAGAGCCATGTCAAAGGTAGTTGCACATCCCTGCTAAGTGTGAATGATTTTATCCTTGCATTTAAAAATTGGAGTGATCCTTATTGTAGTCTTGGACTCCCATGATCATCAATATCTAATCTTGATATCTTCACAAGTGTCAAGATCATGGCAATCTTGATGAACCCTTTGAAAACATCACCTTTATGAATGGATACTTATCAAGGCTTAAACTTTGATGTTTATGCGCTAGTCATTTGTTATTTGAATCCCAATGGCTATTTGTTGAGGTTAAAGTTGACATCCATGTAACTATTATCAATTCCTTCAAAAAATTTCTCTTCAACCATTTCCTGTGGACAATTCCTTCAGAACAATTTTCTCAGGCTATTTGTTTCATCCTTTTTTTTTGAAATAAGTCATTGACTTTTCTTTGGGCTTATTGTTGGGATAAATACTGGAAGCACACAATTGATTACCAAATACAAGCAACTTAATATGTAGAATTAAACCAGAATCAACAAGTAACTAGAATCCAAAAATAACACATGATATGAGAGACAATACACAACTTGTATTAAAACTCTTTCAAAAGGAAATACAACAAAGAAGGCTGCCACAGTTCTTCTTCCTTACACACCTCTAGGGCTCCCACACCTCTAGGGCATAAACAGTAGATCTTCCCTCAAAGTTCTCTCCCTTAGGTCCCAACACCCAACTCAAACACAAAGTTGGTGTTCACCTTACACCTGTGAACCTTGACCTTGCACACACATACACCTACAAATCAATGATCTTACTTACCATGTAGATCTCCCATCGTAGCCATGCTCACCTGATGACCAAGATCATACATACATGAAGAACCTTGCTGATTCTCCAATCCAGCACCCACACTTGGTACTGTGGCACTAGGAAGAACACACCATGCTCACCTCACACATAGAAGGAGCTTATAATATTGCTCTCTTACTCTCTAGCACAATTTTACAATACAACCAATGAGTCTCTTAAATAGATCTCATGCAAACAATAATTAGACACCTAATTACAATAATTAGATCCGCAGTTTCTAGTCTAAATTTGGCTCTAAACATGTAAACACTTGGTTCGTCAACTAACTACCTGTAACATACTCGCAGCTCAAACCACAGGTGACCAATGTCGATCCCTATCTACTTGGGGGGTGCCAAGGCCAATTGAATTCTGATCGATGTTGGTTGCCTTCCTTCTCCTCCCTATCGATGTTGGTTGGCCTGACCAACGCCGGTGACAATAACACTCTGCAACCCTTTCGCAACCTCCTCCATGTCTGCATCAGTGAAGCTTTTAGCTCCATAACCTAACAATCTCCCACTTGGAGATAAATAGCTACACTGTACCTGTACCTATACCCCATCTAATCTATTTTTTGGTTTGTATCCCTCTTCAAGCTCAATCCTGAAGACAACCCACCACACAACCTATGGTGCACCACCTATCATCTGAGTACCCTGCCACATCTGAACCTACAAACCCATGTAGTGAATTCCTGACCCTGAATAGCATGAATCCTTGTTACTGGTCCCTCTCACATCCCTGAGAACATACTTCTCTGAATTGGCTCCTAACTCACTGACAACACCCACTGCTTGGGCAAACTCAGGTCTATACTAGACCTCATGTGATTTCAGACACTAAACTATCCAGCCCTTAGTGTGCTCCAGCTTTGCATCTTGCATAATGAACCTCGCTAACACCTGATTCACATCAGCTCCCACTGGAAACAAAATCAACCTGTGATCTCCATGCCTCCCATGCCAAAGAATTTTGCTGCTCCAAATTCTTCATAGCAAACCACTAAACTAATCTTACCCTTAGCTCAGCAAAACCCTGTATGTACAAACCTACTAGCAAACATACCATCCACATACAGTAACAAGATAATGTCATGACCATCATCCCCCTAGTAAAACAAACCATAGTAGTTACCCTGACGTTGACTAAAGCCATGCTTTGTCATCCACCTATCAAAACTTGTACCACTGTCATGCAGCTTCCTCAAGACCATATGACCTGGTCTTCCATCTCACGTGTTTGTTCTCTCTATTATTCAACTAAGGTATCCATTCATCTCTATGCTTTCATACCTACTGGTAACCCTACCAAATCTCTGCTTGGTTCTACATCATAATCCTGCCATGCTCCCACTATTTCCTGGATCCTTCCTGCTCTGCACTCAGCAACTAGTATAAAGAAGAGGAACAATGAATTTGAGGCTTACTTACCACCTTTAGTCCTCCATATGGGCGTTTGAGACTCCTTGATAGCTTGCTATCCACCCAAAATTTGTTACAGTGTCTGACCTCGGTCACCACACAGTCTGTATCTAATCGACATTGGTTCCTGCACCTATCCTGACTACCAACCCTGCTGACATCAGTGTCCTCCTTCTGCCAACATTGGTCCTTATGACCAACATCAGTCTTACCTACTGCCGATGTCAGTTTTTTTGCCGACACCGGTACCTATGTTTTCTTGTAAGTGATGACTTTTTACCCACAAGCTCCTTTGAATCAATCCCATGTCCAACCTGCTCTGCTCAGAAGTATCTAGCCCCATCCACTAGTCTCTGTCTGCCATCTCCTCCATAAACACCAAGGCTTTCCAGTTCTTAAGCTTGTCAAATATATCTATCTTCTGCTTAAGAACATGCATCTCCCTCTTGCTCATGTGGCCAAGCCTATAAAGCCACGTCTCCGCAACAAAAGAAGAATCAATAATATAAACAAGTAGATAAAGAGTACCTATTTTCTTACCACCAGTTAATTCAAGTGCATCCACTATGAGAGTTCTTATGCATCTCTCATCACCCAACTTTTCTGAAGAAACTAGCCACATCTCCAAACCTGGGACCTGCATTTTCAGCTTCACTTCCCCTTTGCTAATTCTTTGGCAAGGCTCACCAGCTCCTCTCCCTGGGGCTGCATGGAAAGAGGCAACAGAATCTCTTATCCAAGATTCAACTTTATCCAAGAAACCTCCCAAAGCATCCTATGCAACAACCCCTACAACATCTACATCTTCAGTTCCTTCATGTTGATCTGCTACCAACCAACAATATTCTTTTACCTGCTCTTTCTTTCCATAGGACCGTAAGTGACCATCTGTGCTTTTCAACTCCTCCATTCTTAGCTTACTTTCATCTGCCATTACTCTACTCCCACTCAATCAAAAACCCCTGAGAGTGACCTGTAACCAAACACAAAACTTGTTCCCTGCAACCTTAGCTCTGATACCACGTGTTGGGATAAATACGGGAAGCACACAATTGATTACCAAATACAAGCAACTTAATATGCGGAATTAAACCAAAATCAACAAGTAACTAGAATCCAAAAATAACACATGATATGAGAGACAATACACAACTTGTATTAAAACTCTTTCTGAAGGAAATACAACAAAGAAGGCTACCACAGTTCTTCTTCCTTACACACCTCTAGGGCTCCCACACCTCTAGGGCATAAACAATAGATCTTCCCTCAAAGCTCTCTCCCTTAGGTCCCAACACCCAACTCAAACACAAAGTTGGTGTTCACCTTACACCTGTGAACCTTGACCTTGCACACACATACACCTACAAATCAATGATCTTACTTACCATGTAGATCTCCCATCGTAGCCATGCTTACCTGATGACCAAGATCATACATACATGAAGAACCCTGCTGATTCTCCAATCCAGCACCCACACTTGGTACTATGGCACTAGGAGGAACACACCATGCTCACCTCACACACAAAAGGAGCTTATAATATTGCTCTCTTACTCTCTAGCACAAGTCTACAATACAATCCAATGAGTCTATTATATAGATCTCATGCTAAACAATAATTAGACATCTAATTACAATAATTAGATCTGCACAGCTCTCTAGTCTAAAATTTGGCTCTCAACATGCAAACACATGGTTCATGTCAACAAACTGCCTGTAACATACTCGCAGCTCGAACCACAGGTGACCGACATCAGTCCCTATATGCCTGGGGGGTACCGACGCTGGCCGACTTCTGACCGACGTCAGTTGCCTTCCTGTCTCCTCCCTGTTGACATCGGTTGGCCTGACCGACACCGGTGATCTGTGACACTCCGCAACCCTTCTGCAACCTCCTCCATGTCTGCATCAGTGAAGTTTTTAGCTCCACAACCTAACACTTATTCCTTTAGAGGAATTTTTTTAGACTTCCTTGCGACCTTTTGTTTTCATCTTTTTTCATAAACTTATTTCTTTGACATTTTTAAAATGGAATTTTGTTTCAAATAATTTATCTGTGACTTATTGCTTCAACATTTTTTACCTCATATAATTCATTCAGATTCTCTACTAAAATAAATTATTTGAATTTTTGCCTTGAACAATTCCTTTGAATAAAAAGTATGAAGAAAATTATGTCTTCAGGATTTTATAATGGACAATTTTCCCAAAAGAATTCATTTAGACCTTTTGGACTTGAACAATTCCTTCAGACCTTTCTTCAAAAATGGACCTTTGGATTTTTGAAAAGTGCCCCTTTTTTTGCTTCAAATGCCCTTTCTGAGAGGAAAGTACCCTTCGACTTTCTTGAAAATGACCCCTTTTTCTGAGAAGTACCCTTCAGAGTTTTTGCAATGGATCCTTCAAACTTTATTGAAATGGTCTTTTGGAAACCTTGAAAATATATTTTTCAAAAGGAAAGTACCCTTCATACTTTTTTTAAATAACCCTTCAAAAATTTTACAAAGAACCCTTCTAACTTTTTAAAATGCACCCTTCAAACTTTTTGCAAAAAACCCTTAAGAATTTTTGAAAAGTCCCTTTTCTAAAAGAATGCCTAATACTTTTTGAAAAGTCCCTTTTTCGAAAGAATTCATTTTTTAAATGTTTCTTGAAGATGAACCTTTAGTAAAGAAAAGAACCCTTTGAACTTCATAAAAATGACCCTTTAAGGACCCAAAGAAGCCTCTATGATTATTTTTTCACAAAACACCCTCTAAAAACTGAAGTGAATGCCTCAAAAAGGCCTATTAATTATGGATTATTTCAAGGATTTTTCAAGACCAATAATTGACTCACAAGACAAACTGGCATGATATGCAAAGTTTTGAATGGTAAGGGTGATAATTTGACTTGCGGGGTCAATATTATCAACATTTTGGTGACTCAAATGAGAAGCATGCATGTTATGTTTGAGAATCAGACCATATACATGACATTTGGACTTATAAATCAATGAAAAATCTGATCCATGACTGTAAGAACAACCTTTGACTTGAAATATGACAACTTTCATCCTCCAAAATAAGAAGGGAAACACACAAAGTAGGTAAAACTAACTAAACATATCAAAAGTGCAAACAAAGCACTTATTTAGGATAAAACAAAAACAACTAATGTGCTTGAAAAAGACTTGGAGGAAAATAAACAAACTAACTATGTATAAGTAACTTATCTCTTCAATAACAATGTTTTTAAATGTATCCCATTGATTAGCATTGGAAGCTCCTCACCATCCATCTTTACAAGTTGAAAGGCATTGTGGGATTTACATCTAGAGATTATGTATGGACCACTCCAAATGGAGTCAAAATTTGTGTGTCTTCCTAGTTTATCTCTATCCTCATCCAACTTGAGGACCAAATCTCCTTTTTTAAAACTTCACGAAGAAGCTCCTTTTTCAAAATCTCTCTTCACTTGTGCTTGATGAATTTCCATGGCTATCATGGACTGATTTCTTACTTCTCCCAACTCTATAGCTCAACATGTCTGATCTCCATAGGCTCATTCTCCAACAAATCAAGTTGATGCATTATTTCTAAAGCAAGAAACTCAAAAGAAATGAGTAACCTTTCTTCCTTACCATATACTAGCTTGTATGGAAAGTTGGCTATTGATATTTTGTAGGTGATACTATCAACCCATAGAGATGACTTTAATTTGAGATGATATGACCTTTGATTGTCTTTAATAGTCCTTCTTATGATCCTCAATAGGTTCTTATTTATAGATTCAATAAGGCCATTGCCTTGTGGATAATAGTTTGATGAAGTGATAAGATAAATCCCATGTTGGACAGTCCATTGGCTGATCCTAGTTCCCACAAAAGCCACTACATTATCAAAAATAATAGTTGACGAAAATATGAATCTAGTAAGCAAACCTTCATATAAATCTAGAACATTGGTTTCATTTGCTTCTTTCAATGCCACTGCTTCTATCCAACGTGTGAAGTAATCTATAATAGTTAGAATCCATTTAGGCTTGGAACTTGAAGGAGGAATTATAAGACTAATAAACTCTAATCCCAATTGGATAAAGGGATAATCCACCATAATTGGTTGAAGAGGTAAGGCTACAAGTTTCACTTTTCTTAAAAACATAGAACACTATTTGCACTTCCTAACCCATGCATGGCAATCACCAAATATACTAGGCCAATAGTACCCACCTCTCATGATCTTAAGGGTTTTAGTTCTTATAGAAAAATATCCTCCACCATATCCATCATGAAATTTTTTAGGCAATCTCTGAGTTTGGCTTAGCTCGATACACCTTAGCAACATACCATTGATATCTTTCTTGAACAAAACATCATCAATAAGAAAAAATGGAATTGATTGCAACCTAAAATATCTTATCTTTGAAACACTTAGATGAGAGGGATAAATACCATCTTGGAGATAGCTTACCAAGTCATGAAACTAGCTAAAGGTGAGGTATGACCAGCTAAAACCTCTTCATCATTTGACACCAAAACAACCTCATTAGTTTATTTCAAGTCTTGAGCTAGATGCTCACAAAGTTTTTTGCCTCTAATTAGCTTTGTGACCTTAATTTCCACATCATACTTCATTACTTTGGTTATCCAACAAGACCTCTTCTCATTTATATCTTTGATCAAAAGGAACTCCTTAATGCTCAAATGAGAAACCATTAGGTGTATTTTATTGTTAGACAAAAAGTATCTAAACTTTTTAAGAGACCTTATAACTAAAAGTACATGTTTTCCAACAAAATAATACCTTGTTTCATACTCTTCCAAGCCTTGACTAAATAAGTCTATTGGATATTCAAAAGCCTCATGATTTTGTTGCATAAGAATGCCTGAAATGGTGTCCATGTTAGCATATGTATATAAAATGAAATCTTTTATGAAAATTGGATTTATAAGTGTAGGAGCACTAGCTATTGCCTTCTTAATATCCTCAAAACTATTTATTCCTTCTTCAGACCAGCTAAATTTTTGATTCTTCATTAACATGGTTGTAAATGGCTTAGCTAAAATGGAAAAATATGAGATATATCTCCTTATGAAATTGATTTTCTCTAAGAAGATTTACAAAGCCTTTTGTGCTTAGGTAAGGAGAGTGAAAGAATGGAGTCTACCCTTTTCTAATATATTCTTAAACCATACTTTGAAACCACATGTCCAAGGAGCTTACCTTCATGAACTGAGAAGACACACTTTTTGGGATTTAGAGATACCCCAAATTACCTACACCTTTCAAACACTTGTTTGAGATGAACCATGTGATCATCTGCGCTCTTTGAAAACAATATTATATCATCCAAATAAATTAGTATAATATTGTTAAGAAGGCCTTGGAATGACATATCCATGGATCTCTAAAAGGTTTCTCCAACATTGGATAAACTAAAAGGCATCTTTTTGTATGTAAATGTCCCCCACTTGGTTGTGAAGGTTGTCTTAAATTGGTCCTCTTCCTTGACCAAAATATAATTATAGCCACTATATCCATCTAAAAAAGAAAACCTCTCTAAACTTGCAACCAACTATAAAATTTGTTCCATTGATTGTAATGGATAGTGTTCTTTAAGTGAAGCCATGTTCAAATCATGGAATTCAACACATAATCTAATCTCACCATTCTTCTTCCATATCAGAACAAGATTTGCCACCCAATTTGAGTGCTTGATTGCAAATATAATAGCTGACTCTATGAGCTTGTGAAGCTCAACTCTCATCAAAGGCTCAAGCTTAGGATTAATTGGCCTTTGTCTTTGTCTCAATGGTTTAGTTTTAGCCTCTAACTCAATGGTGTGTTGAGATAAACTTGGGTCAAATCCCTTGAGATCACTATATTTCCATGTAAATACATTAGTAAAACATGTGCATAACTCAATGAAAGCTTATTTTTTTATAAAGGAGTGCATACCTTACCCAACTTCAAATTCTTACTAACTGCAATCTCTATATTAGCATACTGTTCTTCTTTTATTGACAAGGATGACTTTTCCTTCCTTAACTCATCATCACCACTGAAAATGTTCTCAAGTTTGACCAATTCTTTGGGTAATTTATTTATTTTTAGTTGCACAATCTGATCACCAAACTACTGCAAGTACTTTGATTGGTTTCTTGATGAAAAATTGGCCTCTTCTTGCTAGAATCTCACAATTTGATTGTCATCTTCAAACACTTACCAATTCTCATGATTATCTAGAATAGAAGGCCTTACAATCACCTTTATGTGTGACTAATTTTTTTCACTTTTTATATCATCTAGGATACTAAATTGTGCTCCAATGGTAGCCAACATATCTGCTATTTATTTTCACTTTTGGTATTACCTAAATGTTAAATGCTTGAAATTATTCAAGTAAGTCTAAAATTATATGCTTACAAGATTTAAGAAATAAATTTTTGAATATATTCAAACCTCTTACTTGGTGAACTATAAGTTCACTATCACCAAAAACTTATAAAGTCTTGATTTTCATCTTCCTATCCCACTGTAAATCATGAACTAGTGCCTCATACTCTACAACATTATTTGAAAAACCAAACTAAAACTTAATAGCAAAGAAATATCTTTAATTTATTGTAAAAACCAACATCATTATAGACCTAATACCATGTTTATTCCTCGATCCATCAAAGTATAATTACCACAAACCATCACTAGACTCATCATCCTTAACCATGGCTGGAATTGGTGCATCATTCTCATGAAGGAAATACACACCAAGTCCTTCTTATTCAATTATCTTATAAGGATCATGCTCATGAAAATTAGGATCTCACTCATCCAAAAACAAATCTAGGACTCCATCCAAAGTTGATTCTTTTTCAACTCTACTAGTTTCTAGTACATCATCTGAGATCATACAGTTAGTGTTCACAACACTTGGCATATATGGATCCATATGGAAACATGCAATAGGTTCAAAATAAATCATTAATTTGGTACCATAACCAACTCTTAACATCAAATAATTCCAATTATCTTATAAATATCCCCTAATCTTTGAGGTAAAGTCCCTTGAAAGGCACATAATAAAGTAAGGAGACAAGTCTACCACAACAACATCCTGCTAAATAGTAACATTGAGACAAGCATGTAATGTCAATTTCATATATTTGATTATGCCTACCATATTTTTTGGTGACCCATCCAATTTAAATACCCCCTTATTATTTGGCTCATAAATAAGGCCAAGCTTGTCTGCAATCTACTTAGGCATAATTATGTTACTAGCTCCACTATCCACCATATAGTTATGAACCAAAGTATCACCCACTATCAAATAAAGGTAGAAAGGAGGAGTCTTATTCAATTTTAACTTATTTTTTTCCACCTTTACCATCTTATTCACTTAATATTTAGTTGGTTTATCTAAATTAGTTAAGACAACACCTTCTTTATCAACTGACTTTAGAGACAATTGGAGAGTTGAAAGCTCTTAGACAAGCATATCCTTTTGTCTTAGAATGGAAAGAGAACCACACATGATAATTATAATATTATATTTCTTTATTTGATCCACTATATTGAAAATAGACCCATTAACCTTTGGTTTCACTTTATGAAGCACTGGCTACTCACAAATTAGAGGTATCTAATAAACTTTACTAACCTCTATATTCTGATTTTTCTAAGTCATAGGGGCAGAAAGTTCCTATTTTGTACTCTTGGAAATAATATTAGGAGTAATTTAAGCATTTATCACTTTATGAGCCTCATAAATGGCTCTAATTTTATCTCTAGTTACAACTTCAACTTGACCACTTGTATTGTTAAACTCAACACCTTGAGTAAAAACAACATGATCATCCATTTGTCAATTCACATTAATGGCATCAGGCTACCCTTGAACTTATTTAGTTTCTCTTTATGATGCCAAACATGTATCTTGGTATTAACCTCCTTGAAATAAAACTCTTCTTGTGTCATTTTTGGCATAGTGATGTTTTGTGATACCAAGGCCTAGTTTTGAGCATTATTGAGATTTGAGGGCTACCAACCTGAATCATGTATCAAGTTATTTTGAGGTGGGATGGGAAAAATGGATTTTGGAGTAAAATGAGCATTAGGATCAAGGTTAGCATATGTATTAGCTGGAGTTATGGTTCGTTGTGCTTGGTAAGGTGGTCTATTCTCTCTAAAACCCTAATAAGGAGGCCTTTGATCTCTAAAGGGTTGATAGGTAGTTTGATTTTATTGTTGATAAGGCATATTAGCCAAAAATTATTTCCTATTGAGTTTTACTATTTCATTCCCAAAGGACTATAACAAACTTTTCAACTTTCCTATTTCACTAGTTTAACTAGTAGGGGCTATAATTTGAGCTTGAGAAGATGGTATAGGAGATAAGGATGGAATTTGAGTAATTTGAGGGGTTAGAATAGACCTCAATTCTAATAATATAGGCATTGGAGGTCTTGGAGAAAGCTTACCAGCTCATATCAAATTGTTTTCTACCCTTATTATAACCTCATAAGCATTTGGTAAAGTAGTACCACCCATTGACTATATCATCACATTAATGTCAGAGTTAAGAACTTTTAAATAATATATGAATGTATATTTAGGGGATAGCCTAATCAACATAGGTATCTTGGTCCATGTTTATTATAATTTGAGGTTAAAATCAAACATGAACTCATGAGGAGCTCTCTTTACGGTAGTTAACTACTCAACCAAAGAGAGGTCATCAGATTTGTCCTCAAATTGCTTGACTAAGATTGAACACAATTCATCCTTGGTATAAATTTAATTTAGTGGGAGGTTTCTATACCACTGCAATACTTTTCCTTTGAAGGAAGTAGCAAGTAATCTAGTAGCAACATTATCCTAAATAACATTATGGATTAAACAAAGATTAGCTACATCCTAGATGTTTTTGATAAGGGTTTTTTTATTTTCTCTTGAGAAGAATGGGATAATAGTGAGGGTAGACACAATAATCTCATCAAACTAGGCTAAATTTAGTGGGCTACCTCTATTAAATGGAACAAACACCTAGTTTCTAATAGTCATTTAGATAATGGGGATTGGAGTGTTTAGAATAGTAGGATAACCAGGAGACAAATATTGATTTTGAGGATATGGATTTTTCCTACTAAAACTTGATCTTTTATATGATGTAGAAGGAAACTCAATAAATTCAAAAAGAATACCTTTACTAGCTAACCTTATGATAATATTTGGCATGAAAGAATTGCCTAAATGATGCCATGAACTTTGTAACCTAAAGAATATTTAGCTTGTTATGAGAATGGATATTATCCTCCACTACAAATTCTTCTCCTTAGTTCCAAAATTTATCTATGATAATGAGTAAGAGGTTCCCATCAAACATTCCAAAAACTATTTTTAATCAGAGTCGCACCCTTATGAAGTTAGCTTCAGGCCTTCATAGTCTAATAAAACATAGAAATAATCCTAAGCTATGGTTGGCCTAATCAGTAGATTGAATCTCTAGAATATAAGGGATAGCTCCATTTGGTGTATCACTTAATATCCCTAGTTTATGCCACAAACTATTGAGTAAAATGGAAGAGGGAAAAGGTAAGAAATAAACTTGAAGGGAAATCCTATCTATGATGGTGATACATCAAAAATATGACCTTCATCTACTTGACATGCACTAAGAATATGAATAAGGACATGAATCTAATTATGCTACTCAAATATTAGCCTTTGAGCATCATTATTTCACAAAGGGGCATAGGCTTATGCATGATCTAAGGCAATTGTTCAATAGGTTTGTCAAAGATCCTAAAGAGATCTTGCACTTACCATACAAACAAGATGATAAAGAACACTATGTGACCTATGAGGATAAACTTAACACCTATAAATAGGTATAATGGAAAGGATAATATGAGAGGAATCCTTAACTATCACTTTCATCTCCCAAAAGACCATGAAAATATAATAAAACACAAACTTTTGAGTTATGAACTTTTTCTTATTCATCAAAAGAGGTAAAATATAGATGTTCTCTAAACATGGAAAAATTGATCTTTACAATGGCTTGAAATCTTGTATATATATAAGAAAGGACAAGAGACAAAAGGGAATTGTGTGTTAGAGTGGGGAACTAAGAGAAGAAGTTACCAATAACTATGGATCCCTCAATTTTATCAAGCTCCTCAACATTAAAAACATACAACTACTTTGATCATGAGATCAACCATCCAAAATCATTGTAAATCTCCTCAAGCCCCTCATACAGTCAATTCCCTTCTTTAAAAAATGATAGAGCCATGTTGAATGTAGCTACATGTCCCTACCAAGTGTGAATGATTTTATCCTTACATTTAAAACTTGACATGCTCTTTACTGAAGTCATGGACTTCCACAACCATCGATATCTAATCATGAGATCTTGACAAGTGCTAAGCTCATGATAATCTTGATTAACCCTTTGAAAACTTGACCTTTATGAATTCAAACTTAATGAGGCTCAAACTTTGATGTTTATGGGCCCATCATTTTTTATTTTAATCCTAATGGCTATTTGTTGAGGTTAAAGTTGATGTTTGTGTAACTGTCATCAATTCTTTTAGATTTTTTCTCTTTGACCATTTCCTGGTGGACAATTCCTTCAAAAGAATTTCCTTGAGATATTTGTTTTAGCCTTTTTTTGAAAGAATTCATTGAATTTTTTTCAGGCTTATTCCTTCGAAGGAATTTTTTTGGACTTCTTAGTGGCCTTTTGTTTTCCTCTTTTTTCACAGACTTATTTCTTTGACATTTTGAAAATGGACTATTCTTTCAAATAATTTGTCTGTGGCTTATTGTTTGACTTGAAATGATTCATTTAGACTTCTGTATTAAAATAAATTATTTGACTTTTTTCCTTGAATAATTCCTTTGAACAAAAAGTCTGAAGGAAATTATGTCTTCAAGCTTTTACAATGATGCTTTTCTCACAAAAAATCCTCTGAAAAGAAAAGTGAATACCTCAAAAAGGCCTATTAATCATGGATTATTTCAAGGACTTTTCAGGACCAATAACTAACTCACAAGATAAATTGGCATGATATGTAAAGTTTGGAATGGTAGGGGTGACAATTTGACCTATAAGGTCAAGATTGTCAATATTACCATCATTATTCATTGAATATATTGGTCATTTGGATGACCAAGAATCATTGAGTGTGAGGCTAAAGGACTTGGAGTGCTTAGATGAAGTGCATGCCCAAGTAAGGTGAAACCAATAGATAAAGAAGGTATGCTAGAAGTTGTGGCATGATAAACATATTAATTACAATGTGATAACTTAAGGCACATTAGTCTTGATCTATGACTCCAAGTACCTCAAGCACCTAGGAAATCTATAAATTAGGTAGATGGGTCCATATGTCATCCACGGCATATTAGAAATAGGTGCATGTAAGTTGTGCATGTTATCAAGTGAAATTCTCCTTGGGCATTTCAATGGCAACTAATTGAAGCCTTATAATTAATATGATGGTTCTTACACCATTAGACACTGACTTCTTGATCATAAGTTAGTTGTGTTGCGCTGACTTGAATGACATTTGGTGTAAACCAAACATTTACTTATATTTTGTGTTATTTTATGATGTGTGGGTACTGAGGGAATAAGTAAAGTAATTTTAGGTGTGCAAGCAAACTATTCTATCACTTTTATGCATAACTCAAATTGAGTGAGTTAAGCATGAATGCTTTTTAAAGTACCTGAGGCTAGACATAAAAAAATTTAGGTGCATGGAGTTTTCTATACTTACACAAATTTGAGTACCAAATGATGCAAAAAGGTACATAGGATGATAAGTGCCCATAAGATGAGAAAAAGGTGTAAAAGGTGCTAAGTGCACAAGACACCTAAAGCATGAAGCATTAGAGGACTAGTACAAGTGATTTGTATGAGGTAAGGCAAGAGATGAAAGTGCATAGAAATTGACCAAGACATGAAAGTGAGATTGAAATGAAATCACCATGGGAAGAGCAAATGGAATCTTGGAGGCTAAATCATGTATATGTGAGGTGTTTCACCTAGGTTACCATAAGGAAGGTGAAGGCCATGCTAAGTGAACAAAGTGTAGGAGAAGATTACCAAGACAAGTTGGCATCCACCCAAAGATAGGCTGGAAGTGACCATTTGAACTACACATCACTTCACCAAAAATACCATTAAGATAATTTCTTGAGGTGATGGCAAAGGAACAAAGATCTTCATTAAATGTTGAGGTGGTAATGAATTTTTGTGTATTTTTTAGGTTTTTATGAATCCCAAGAAATCTAGGTATCACCATGCCATTAATCACATATAATTAAGAAAGTAGTTGAATTAGGGGTATAAATCAGTGAAATGTTGACTGGTTTAGGTTACAAACCTCAAGTTAATTTTCACCTAAAATGTAGAGCATGAAACTAGAGCTGAAGTAATAAAATTTTACCACAATGAAACATTGAGCACCCATAAATGCAAAAAGAGAATGATTAAATAGAGAAATGAATTATGTTCCCTTTGAGATCGGCATAGAGAAGTGTGGGGCAAGAATTATGAAAAAAACATATAGGAAAAAAAAAATTGTAATGTCAAGGTTACCATTAATGATAAGCAAATCTCGAGAGCCAAATTCATGTCATAGACCTCATGAATGTGAGGAGCACCAAAAAACATTATAAGCTTCAGTAAGTTAAATAGACTACACTTCAACACTAGCCAATTCAAGATGGGGAAGAAACATATGAGTTCTACTCTTTTGTAGGTGTAGAAGGATGTAAAATAGGCATAGATAGTGGAATAGACAGTCACTATAAAAAAGAAATTGTAACTAGTGGAAGGGGTTAGCATTGCATTGGTTGATCCTAAGGCACTTACAAATATGTCCTACTAGAAAATGTAGTTTCCCATGGAGGTTTTGGTAGGATATAATTGGACATCTTTCTCTCATACTTGTCGACTCAAATAATACAACTATCGCACCTTAATCAATGTGTAAGATCTAGTGCAAGACTAGGTGGTTGATATGGGGGCCAAGATAGAAGTGGGTATAGCATTGTTCAATGTCTCTATCTAAGATAAACTGGTGACTATTTGTGTAACTTAGCTCTAAGATTTGTCATTTTGTAGGAAGCCAAAGGAACTCATGTAGTTCCTCCTCTCACACATCTAAGGAGACTATTTCTACTTTGTGGGGAGGTGCATGCATTTATCATCAAGCCTTATTGGTAGAATCACTAGGCTCTTAGACTTTAGTAAAAAAATCCATCAAATGATGTAAGATTATGTTAAAGTGAAGAGGGTCACAAAACTCCTTGGGTATTACAAGGGAGGGTTCACATTCCCCATAAAATATATAAGGGACCTTGACACAAGGGTAATGGTGCACCTCGTAAGTTCAAAACTTTACCCTATTGAATAGTGGATAGACATCACCAAGGCCTACCTATGCATATCCCACCACATGGCATAGGGGGTCAATTTTAATATAACAAAGTTTATTGTAGAAGAAATGGTGAAAAATGCACATGAGTGTCACATGGTGGGAGAGACCTTCTCGTGGGGGTTGATGTTTATTTTAATTATGATGGAGGAGATCAATGTGCTTGATGGTGATGAGGATAACCTTTGGGTATTCTCAGTTCATAAATACTCCTTAGCATAGAAGTACCAAAACTTCACGTTCCCCCTTCCTTGCATTCTCCCAAAAAAATAAGACTTGAGTGATGGGGTGGTGTGCACAGTACATAGAAGCATTCAGGATGGAATCATGCATCCCTAAGGAGCTCCCTTAGAACATGTTTGGAATGAAATTTTTCATTACACAACACTCTATGTATTATGCTTGGCACTCACATATGTAAATTTATTAGGTTGTTTGAAGCTCCCTTACACATTTTCCACTAAGTACTTCAAGGATGTGATAAAGAGAATTCCAAATGCACAGTACCTAAACATCTTGGTAAAGGCCATGGATTTGGAAAGATGTAGATTATGGTGCCAATACATGCACACAAGAAGGAAGGATACCAAATATGAGGAGGATGAGTTAAATTTCACTGACATCCATCCCCTCTAAAAGGAATTCATACTCATGCACATCCATATGTTATATTATGAGATGACATCGATAAATAAGGGTGCACACCCTGAGAAAGATGATGATCTCCCCTCCATATCAGTGATGAAGGGAATATGGAACTAGTAGCATAGAATAAATCTCCCCAAAAAAAGTGGGGAAAAACACTTGAGGAAATTCAAGAGTACATAAAGTTAAGAATCGCCTCTAATAAAGAAGCTACTCTATCAACCCCAAAGAAAAAACATGTGACCTTCATGTAAGGGACTACTCCTAGTAAGAAGGAGAAGAAAAACAAAAACTCCAAGGGGCCCAATGCAATTCCCATAATAACCTTCATAAATATGGAGGCATAAGAGGTGTGTGAGTAAATAGAGGTGAAAAAGGTGTGTGAAGAGATGGAAGAGGAGGAATAAGTAAGAATAAAGGTCTATATTATGGAAGAAGCAGTAGAAGAAGAGACCAACACCAAAAAAGTTTAATAGGCCCTCAAATGTGGCACTACTAGCATGCTTGGAGAAGCATAGAAGCCAACAAGCACCTCACTAGAAAAACCTACCACACAACCTCCATAAGATGAGGAAAAGAGAGAAGCATAGAGGAAACTAGGGATAAGCAAGGTAAAATTTCTAAAGTCATTAGTTCTAGAGAATAGAAGGGATACCATGAAGGAAAAATGCATGACCCAAGAGGATATTGAGAATATTGAGGCTGAGGAAATAAAGGTTGAGGAAGAAAAGGCCATAGTGTTAGCAAATAAGAGGAAGGCCAAGAGAAATAAGGTGGCCCAAAAGGAAAAGGCTAAGAAAGAGAAGGAAGAGAAAAAGGTTTCCATAAGTGTGGAACCAATTGAGAAATCAATAACAAAGGCACCTATCACCCCTACCATCATAATGGACCAAGTTACACTACAAGCACACCCAAGCAATGAAGAAGCACATGAATACAAAGAAGGTGATACTAATACCTTAAAAGAGCAAACAGAGAGTGCTAAAGAAACCTAGTAGAAATAGGAGGGTGAAGTTGGCATCAAGGAAGAAGAAAAAGAGGATAAAGGGGACAAGTCCATATAATAACCCCTATAGGATCAAGAAGAATAAACCTCAGAGGAAAGTGCTAAAGAGAGCACTAGTGCTGATGAAGAGGAAGAAGAGAAAATGGAGATGGTCATCACTGAAGAAGAAGACATCGATCCAAGCCTAAGAGAAAAGGTACAGAAGGGCTGGATAGATGAAGATTACTACATGTTTCAATACATGCCCCCCAGAGCTATCATAACTAGGATGCACTAATAGTTGTTATTTACTTTTGACAGTTATATGGATGAGCTTCATTTATAGGTGTTATAGAATTCCATACTAGGCATAGAGAAACTAGAAGAAGGATAGATTCCCTTCTCATAAACCCCTTTGCAATGAACCCAATCATGTCAGCAAATGTAGTCATCTAAATGGCATCTGAAGTAGTGTGGAACAACATTGACAATGATTTTAGGGCTTCAAAATAGAATAAGATCACATTGGATGCAAAAGAGGAAACAAAGGCCATGAAGTTTAAGTTGTAGTAACTAGCTGAGTGCATAGAAGTAGTTGATCCATCCCTCTTGGATGGCATTGACACTTCAAACCTCTTGGAAGTTGATAATGTATGCATGCTAATGGAACAGATGCTAGTAGGAATTTAAATTAATACTAAGTGGCAAGTGAGATCCAAAAATAAAGTAAACATACATACCTTTACAAATGATCACAAGTCAAAAAGTGTGGAAATAAAGAAAAGAATAAAGAAGGACACTACCATCAACTTTGGGCAGTAGTATCAACTCTGGTGTCTTGAGGTGAAAAGTAGTGTCAAATAGATTAAAACACATAATAGATAATAAAAACTCAAGGATCCCTATCATAAGGTGGCCAAATTGAAACATAGTGAAAATAAAGTAGTAAAGGACTAGAAAATGTAATAAAAATCCATGAATCCCAAGGGTCTCATATAGTACCACATCACTAATTACTCAACCTTCCATCAAAATGGTTATACATTTAAAGTTATGCAAAAAAACATTATAAAATGAATCTTGTAACAAATATGGTATCTACATTTTCCCCCCTTTAATCTCATAATTTCATGGAATCAAATTACTATAATTAAATTAATTTCATACTTGGATGTGAAGACACACCTCGACTTAATGATAGTTCCAAATTGAATTTATATATCCTATCATGTAAAAAAACCATGTTACATTATGATTTAGCATATATAATATGAAAATGAGAAATATTCAAAGTATCGATAAAAATAAATAACATGGAAAGAACATACTTGTAAATGTGTTGCATAGTGATGTCTCTATAATGTTGTCTCTATCATGGAGGATGAAGAAGCATCAAGCGACTTAAAGCCTTATCCATTTCATGGCTGAGAAAATGAATAAGTCCATAAGTTTTCAAGTTTTCTACAACTTTGAGGTGTTTATTGAAATGGAGGGTTAGGATGTGATCATGACCCCAACCTGGTATAAGGAGATTGGTGCTAGTCCATCAAAGGTATTGAACCTCAACTGCACAACTCAAGGTTAGATATAAATTGGATAAACTATCCAAAGTTAAGTGGTATAACCATCTCAACCCAAATAAAGAGACTAATAGTAGGTCATGAGGGAATTTAATCTTCATAATACTACTTTAGGGAGCTGACTCTCACAAAAATATAAAGGCTCAAAATGATGTTTCTTAGTAAAAATGGTGCTTGCTAAAATATTAGTGCTTCTTGGTATGTAATTTGAGTATGTAATTTTAAAAAATTAATAATAAGTCCATCTTCATAAAATATTTTGTATATATAATTTGGATAAATAAATTAGTGTATCTTGGTAAATTATAGAATGAATGAACTCCATCTATCCCCCTTTCGTGTCTATTATGAATTGAAGTATTACTTTGATTATGTATTTTGTAAATTTTTGGTGCACTTGCATAGCATATGCACCTCTAATATATGTGAAGCTGAAGTATTTGTCAACATGTAACCTTTACTCTATAAATATGTATAATATATTTCATAAATCTAGAAAACATTGTCCCAAATTTGAAAAATCAATGCCAAATGTATAGTATTTTAACCCAAATGTATAGTTGAATCATGTAAAAATTCTATGTTATTTAGGTTTTTACGCAAAAACACTTAAGTAAATAAAATTATTTGAATACAATATTATAATATTTAGACCTAAGCAATATAATAAATTACTTTGATAGTATAATTTATTTAAGCATGTGAAATAAATATGGTAGTGATTACAAAACTACATGACTAAATGATGAGAGAGGGTATATCTTATTTGTTGCTCTATTTTGGAATATGACAGTGATTAGGAATTATCATAGGACTATACTAGAAGTCTGGGTTCTAATCTCTCTATGTTTTGATTTCCTTTAACCCATGGACACTTTTTTCTATGCAGGCATCTTGTGATTGACAAAAGTGTCTAGACTAAATTATAGAACCCTTTTTAAATCCATCCATTGGGTTTTTATGTGATTCGCTGGCCTATTTAGATAATGTGCACAAGTTATTGCTCTCATTTTATTGATCAAAACCCTAGGTTCACTCTTATTTTCCCTTGAATGATGCCATGGGAAAAAATGGGTTAGTGGTCACATGGTGTTGCTCTACCCCAAAAACCCTTTGTCAATGAGCATTTCTTATATATCCAATACTCCGAAGAGGGACTCATACTTATGTATTTCTCCCCTACATGTTGTCTTATATGTGAATCATGCAATGTGTGATAATCAAGTAAAATAATGACTATATTTTAATCTATAAAATATAGATCTTGGGTTACTCATTCAGTACTTTAGACTTGTAGATGTATTGTTCATATGACTAATATAGAAATAAGAGAAAATATGGAAGTTTTGTTCACTTGAGTTCTTGATAGAATGTTGTAGATAAGTTTTTTATTAAGGTTAAAAAAGGTTTTTTTTTAATTAGGGTTCCTAAATCCTAGGAGAAGAACAAATAAAATGGAAACAAAGCCCTACCAAGGACCCAAGGAAAGATAGATACAAAATAGAGCCAAAAATAGCCAAAACATAGCCTAGATACATATGAGATACATCAAAAAAATAGCATAAAAATGAGAATACTCTTAGTCCATGTCAAGATTTTCTGAAACGTCCTCCCAACAAATTTTCATTCTTTTGAGATTAGAATATATTTGCAATAATAGCTTATCTTTGTCTAAATCTTTCTATAAACCGCTACATTGAACCTGTTTACCTTTTCCTTTACTAGCAGCCTTTGTGTCAAATAGATCTCCCAGGTGGGCTCTAAGGTTCTCAACATTTTTAATCCCCTCATTCATGGTATCCTTTCTTCAATTCACCAAGAAACTAATATTATATTTGAGTTTCTTATTCTCATTGTCAAACATGTTAACTCTAAACTATAAACTCTACATTTGTTGATTGTCCTCCTTGTTCATGTTGATTTGATTTAATTTGTCATTCTCCTTCTATAATAACTTGACCTTCCCTTTGATATCTATTAACTCCCTCATAAACCATTTCATGATGTAATTTTGAATATCCATTTATGCAATAACATTTTCAGCATTTTACTTACCTTTCAAGGAAATAATTAACCTATTAAAATTCTCATTCAACTCTTGATGTGGTTAATTATAAGGAGTTTTACCCCTATCCTTAATGTCATCTCTAGTATTCCTTTTTCCAACTTCAATAAGATTATGTTGATAGGTTTAATCCAAATCCTCTTATTGAATAGACTCTTTAGGACTAGCCCTATCTTCTTTAACTAAGATGAAGTCCCTCACAATCTGACCTAATTTACCCTTCTTGTCTAGTGAATTCATGGGCACATTGGGAGTGGACTTATCTTGGGTCTTAGTGGACTTACCCTCTACACCTTTAGTCCCTTTAACAATTGGTTGCTTGGAATATTTGTCTTCAGTATTCTTGCAAACACTACTAGATTGACTCTTAGAATATTTGTCCTCTATATTCTTGCAAACACTGCTAGGGTACTTGATCCAAATATTCTTAATGTTCCTAATGTCCATAAGTTTATCCTCGATAATTTTCTTCTAAGGTTGATAAATATTAGGATTTAACTGATTCATGCCCTTGAAATATTTATAAAGTAAAAATATAACCACTCCATGCCTGGGAACAAGGTACTTTTCATCTTTGTATTTTTGAAGCTTCTAATGAGTGAAGGATGTAGAAGGGGAGGCTTAGTAGAACAACATGCCTAAAATATTTAATAAAAATGAATAAATACCATATAGAAACATTATATCTACCTTTGAGTGTGATGTATTGCATCAGATGAAAAGTAACTTCTCTAAATGGTCTAGGCAGAGATTCATGATCAAAGCCATTTTACAAAGTCTCAAAGGTTTCTCTTTCCTCTAGAAAATCCTCCTCTCTTTTATAATCTCTAGTAGATTTTTTTATTTTTTTTCCTCTATAACTAGGCCTATTACATGAGTGATTATCTCCTCTATGATTTCCAAAGTGACCCCATTAATGTTGATTTTTCTATCTTCCCATGTGTTAGAAAAAAGAGTTGAAATATGCTTTTCATGCCCTTCAATGTTTTCATCAAAACCTCCAACATACAAGGCCTCCCAAATTATGTTATTCTTATTAACTTCTTTAATAAATTAGGGTTCGATAACCCCATAGTATTCATAAATACTCTAGACCAAAGAATAAAAATTCTTACCCAATTTCAATATGTCAATGAACCAACAAACCCCAGAGCTATATTTTTTGTTGCCTTTGATAATATAACACAAAACTATAAGGAGAAAAATAATATATAGAAACTTCTCTAATAGATTGAAAAAGGGTGAAAAAACATATAAAGGTATGAAACTATATGTTAGTATAATATTTCTATGTCTCCTCCATTTAGACTTGGGGAAGTCCCACATATCATCAAATGATATGTACATTAGATGACATTTCACCCTTTATCCTTTAGACTATATCCCTAGGAATATTTTTTGAGTCCATCCAAGTGACCTAACCTAATAAGGCCACACTCCTATTTACAAACCAATCCTCTATATTATTTCCTTCATGATATATATGTTGGATTAAAACATGTTACGTAAAATATAGAATAGAGATTGCTTCCTCTATCACTTGTTTAATAAACTAGCTAATGGAATTTTTCTAATAAAAATAATTCAAACTATTAAGAGAATCTCCCTTTATTAAGAGCACTTACACCCCCAGTTGATGAGCCAATTTAATAACCCATAGGACAGCCAAGGCTTCAGCCTAATGATTGGAATTTACCACCATATCTCCAACATATACAGCCACAATGATTATCTGATGGTATCTTAGAATACCACTACCTCCAGTTAGGCCTAGGTTCCCTTTGAAAGCTCCATCAAGTTAAGCTTAACCAATCCTAGTGGAGGGATTTTTCATTTAGTTTTTTTTATAATCTCATATTTATGATCATTTTTGCCAAGACTAGAAGTATCAATTTTTCAATTTAGAGATAGAATTTATTCATAATGAAGTAGGCTCTTACCTTTCTTATTAGGTTCAATGTTGTAATTTTTTAGGATATCTTCAAGGATACTTGTGGATAAAACTTTTCTAATAATTTATTCTCTCTAAAAATCCTATTATTATTCTCTCATCAAATGCCCCAAATAATGAGGCAAAGAGAGCTTCTAAACTTTCTTAAGCTGGGCATTCCGAAAGGGGCATTCCCATACCTGCCATACTTCCAACAGTGAACCTGCATCTACCCAAAAACATTGAATTTAAGAAGAATATAGTTCCAAATATCTTGAGAGTAAGGACAATCCATAAGCAAATAAAATATAGATTTGTTATCTTTTTCACAAAGAACGCATCTATTGATCAAAACGTAGCCTTTTTTCTTATATTGTCCATTGTTAGAATTCTATTTTAGACTACAACCTAAAGAAAAAAATTAATTTTGGGAGTCAACAATTTATCCCATATTATTTCCCACTTGAAATTGACACCAAGATTTTATTCCAAAAGAAAGTAACCTGATTTAACTTGGTAATGATCATTGAAAAACTCCTTCAAAACAAGTTAGTCTTCTCTATTACTAAGAGGTAATGATAGTTTTTAAGTGAATTATTTAAGTTAGATAACCTCAAAGTTTCTTCTTGATTAATGTTATCTACACTCAATTTTTTTTAGATTTTAACACCTTCAACCACCTATCAGTATTCATGGACCTTGCACCCATACTTATTATTAATACCCTCTTGTAAGTGTTGTCAACGATTAGTTTAACTTAGGGTATGATATATGACCCAGGTATCTTTCCAAAAATACACCTTTTGACCATTCCCAATCTACCATTTAGAACATGTGAAAATAATATCTTCATTAGAAATCAAGAAATTATAGAAGTGTGAGCCCATGATAATTTGATCTTCAAAAAATATGCACATCGATTCATGAACCTCTAAATATTTAAAACTCAAAATTTTAGTCCAGGTGGAACTTTTCTTAAAAAATATCCAAACAAATTTTGAAATCAGTGATTTATTCATTAACTAAAATTTCCTTAGACCAAGATCACCATATTTTTTTAGAGTACAAACTTTGTTCCACGTGACTAGGTGGAATCTATTTATGTCTTAAATGCCAAACCAAAGGAATCCATTTAATTTTTATCAACTTGTCTGCAATGCCCTTATGAATACTAAAGAGAGAAATAAAATACATAGGGAGGCTTTGGAAGACACTCTTAATGAGAAAAAGTTTTCCTACTTGTGATAGTAACTTACCTTTCCATCTTGAAAAATTATTTTGAAATCTTCAATTAGTGGATTCCACGTAGTAGAATAAATTTGATTACTAAAAAGAGGCATGCAAATGTATGATGAAGGTAAAACTTTAATTTGGTAGCCTATCAAAAGAGCAATTCTATTTTGTCTAGCAATAGACGTATTAAAAAATATATAGAACTTTTATCAAAATTGACTTTTTGATTGGAAGCCTATTTAAACATGACTAGAATTTTTTTAAGAATTCTAGCTTCTTGAATAGAAGCATTGGCTAGGAGAATGGTGTCATCCATGGATTGTTGATGAGAGATGGTCTATATAAAGAGAGTTGGTCTAAAACCTTTTAGGTCAGCAAAATCAACTGATTTAGATATGAATCTACTAATAAACTCTACCATAATAATGAATAAAAAAGGGGAAATGGGTCCCCTTGTCTCACTCGTTTGGAACTTTTGAAAAATCCTTGGGCAATGTCATTAATAAGTATCAAAAACATACATGTGTAAATGCAAGATGTGATGATTTTTCAAAATTTATCTTGAAATTCAAATTGAGCTATGACTCTATCTAAAAATTTCCAATCTAATGTGTCATAAGCCTTATCCATGTCCAACTTTAGGATGATTACAACACTATTACTCTTGTCCATAGAGTGAATAGATTCATTAATAGCAATAGCTCTATCTTGAATTTGTCTACTAGGAATAAAGTCACCTTGCTAAGACTAAATAATATTTTCCATAATTGGTTGTAACCTCAAGGATATCATCTTAGTGATGATTTTATAAATGGAGTTGCATAATTTGATAGGATGAAAATCAAAAAAATTCACTGCCCCTTCCTTCTTAGGGATCAACACTAGAAAGGTGTGATTAAATTATTTTAACATTTAGGCTGATGTAAAGAATTCATTGACCAATACAACTACATCATCCCCTATGATGTCCCTAAACTTTTGGAAAAAATATATTAGAAAACCATCTAATATTAGGGCTTTGTCAAGATTCATTTTGAAAAGGACAACTTTGAGATCTTCATTCGAAGTGGCAGATGTAAGAGCTGCATTATCCTCCTAATTTAATTTAGGGATCACATGCAAAAATTCTTGCTCAAAACTTACATTTTTATTAAAATTATTTTTAAATAATTTTATAAAGAATTTGACACTTTCCCTATTAATGCAATCAGAATTAGATATGAGATGTCCTTTACTATTAGTGATCTCCTTGATGTAATTATGACTTATATGCTTTAAAGTGGACAAATGGAAAAAGAGTGTGTTTTTATATCCTTTCTTGAGCCAAATGTTTTTGTATTTTTGTCTCTAAAGAGTTTTTTCCCTTGTTGAAAATGATTTTTAATGTTGTTGATAATTTTCCTTGGTCTCATTAGGTATTTTCTAGGTGAGGAATAAATGAGGGTTGATCTTGTATTTATATCAATACCTTTAGATAATATCTCACATTAAATCACTTAGGTCAACCTTTAGGATACATTTCATTTTCTAATTGGATAAATTTAGGGGACAAGACACTTGTGTTATGGTAGGAGACTTGCATTGACGTAAACATCTAATTGAAATATAAGTGTCCAGGTAGTTAGAAACTAGTTACAGGTCCAAAATTTATAAACATGGAAGATAATCATGTTTATAAAATTATGGAAAGATAGAAGCTTTGATTCATCAAAAAACATAGGTCAAACTAAGAGATAATAAATGAGGCATAGAGAGATAGTGTACGTGAGAATTTTGGTAGCAAAAAAGGTCTAGAAGTTAAATATACATCCATGATATATTTTTCCAAGTGTACAAGACTAAGGTGTTATATAAGTTATAAATAGTGTCTACATTTCCCCCTTTTAATCTAGTAATGAAATTGTTAGCTTAAAAGAAAAGGAATGTGTACCTAGGTGTGTATAACACACCTTGTCTTTTCTTGAGTCCAACTTAAGTACTCTTTTGGTGACTAACATGTAACCAAGAGAATGTTATAGTATATAATTAGTTGGTTATAGTATATAATCAGTGCATATAATCTATTATTTAAAATCATTAAAATGATTGAAATTGAAAGAGAGAAAGGTTTAGGAGTACACATGTATCGTTACAATCATATTTCCTTTTTTAAAAATTATTTGAAAGATATATCATTATGAATCACTAAAATTGAAATTAGGACAAATATAAATCTAG
This sequence comes from Torreya grandis, assembly GCA_037957365.1. Taxonomy (NCBI): domain Eukaryota; kingdom Viridiplantae; phylum Streptophyta; class Pinopsida; order Cupressales; family Taxaceae; genus Torreya; species Torreya grandis. Next base: position 187,671 of record JARHVA010004742.1, read on the forward strand.
AAAGTGCATATATCTAAATATTTAGAGAGATATTAGAGGGAACTTTCCCCCAACCTTGGAAAAAATATGAGATGCCACCTGATAGTTGAGATTAGCTCAACTATGCAACCTAATCATACATATAACATAGTGAGTGTGAGTGGACCAAGTCAACTCACACTATCAAATCAGTAAGGCTATATGATAAAATCAATTCCAACCTATAAACTTGGTAAGATTGAGTGATCAAATCATCTCAACCATACCAAAATTAAACCAACTACTACAGTAGATTGGCTCAATACAATCCTTAAAATTCCAACCTGGTGAGTGATGACATTTCTTAAAATTGTTTAGAATCAAAAATTGATGTGATTTTATAATTTTATGTGCACAATGCATAGTATATGCACCTTAGATATGTCTCATGTTGAAACTATATATAACAATGGTACCATTGTATAGAATTCTACCTCAAATGTGTATCTGAATCATATAACTATGAATCTAGATAATTTAAGAACTACGTAAGTGTGGAGAACATGTTTTAAAAACATTCCCCTATCATATATTAAGAAATATTAAAACTGATATAAGTGTCAATGTGGATCCCCCACTATAATATGGGTATGTTATATACTGAAAAAGTGTGGAAAACATGTTTGTAAAGCATGCCCCCACTAGATATGAATCTTTGAATATGTGGAATCCATGCCTCTATGACATTCCCCCACTAATATTCCCCATTTAAGGTGAGGGAAGATATAAATTGGTAGTTACCTCACCTCAAAAGGTTAAGATAACCATATAACTATGAATGAACCATGTAGCATATAGAAGGACATGTCTAGGTAAATGTATCATTAAATTGCATATAATGTGATCACATCAAAGCCTAAGATGCATGTTAAATATCATGAAAACATGTAAGTAGTAACATTACAAGTTCAACAAGCAACCAAGAACACATATAAGAGCACTCAAAATCAAATTAAAATACAATGGTCCAATTAGACTGAAAACAAGGGGCATGTTCAAATGCCACACAATTAGATGGACATGAATAGTCAAATGTCTAAAAAATCAAAAATGACATATTCAAATGTCTATAAAATAAGAAATGACATACTCAAATGTCAATGATAGGAAAATATAGGCACATGGTCCAAAAATAATGGAGCATATTCAAATGCTCAACAAACAAGATAATAGCAAGTCAAGACATTCAAAAAAGTGTATAAAGGAAAGCATAAGCAAATAACATAAACATATGATACTAGTCCCTAAATTTATGTGTTATCAAAACACGTTAAGTACATAGCATATCAAGTACACTTAAAAATATATAATCATGGATAAAGGAATGTGTAAGTACATATATGAGCTCAAACATGATAATGTAAAATTGCCATAGAATAATAAAGCATGGATGTATCGTGATTGAATAAGGTGGATGCCCCAACATCCTATAACATGAGTAGAGGGAAAGACCAACATCCATAAGTGCATAGATCATATATTTTTGTATGCTTTTATCACCCTCAAAATATGCATGAAACATGTGTATATATAAAATATTGATATGGCATATACCAACATGGAACCAATAACATATATGCCAAGGAGTTAATAGAACATGTAACAGCTGAAAAAAATATTTGGATTTTTGAAGTTTTTAATTTTTTGTGTATTTTTTTAGAATATGTGCAAATAAATAACTATCATATGATCTCATCTAATGGATTCTAATAGTTATCTCCCCAATGGGAACTTGGTGTAATAAATTGGTGGTATTACCAAGGATCATGTATATGTGCCATATTTGTCACTATAGAATCTATCATGCTTTATGGTTTCTTTGAATTAGAATTAATAGGAAAATATTTAGGTGATATTAATATCTTCATATGGTGCATATTATAGTGATGAATTATATCATGGTCTTTTGGTAAGTTTGTATTTGGTATCCTTGCTTTACATGAATGTGTATTTTTAGCTCTTTATTCTTTGTGTATATGTTACTTGCACTTGTTTTGTGTAATTAAGATTTGGATATGATAAACTACATGGTAGTATAAAATATTCTAATTTAATGAAACTTTAAATGTAGTTATAATGATTTAATCATCGTATGTGATGAAACTTGTTTAAAAATAAGAAAGCTCGACTATAATGATCAAGTGGTAATTAAAATTATAGTTTTTATTTTTTCATTATAGATGATGTATATTTAGAAATATCCCATGAATATATATGGCTTGGTTTAGGTATCCATGCATACTATGTATGTATTCCCCCTCCACATGTCCCTCTCTTCATAACTTGATCAACCAATTGGTCATTGGTAGGATCAATGTGGGAAAGATCAGTCCTGGTAGAGGGTACATTAGGAGAAGGAATTATACTAGTACTTATCTTCTACAAAGGTTGATGGACCATATGTTCCTTAAAAGGAGCAGCATGATATGTCTCATCCCTCTTATAATAATCACTATAATTATTAGAGGAAATATATCTAAATGTTTCATTATGAAATGCAATAATTTCCCTATTTTAAAATTGCATAAGCTTTTACTCAAGAGCAAAACAATCATTATCACAGTGTGTGTTTATACCATGGTAAATGTAAAAGTTTTTTACTTTTATATATTCAAATATATGTGGTGGATAATCAGAATTTTTAGGAACTTTTATCATTCATTTATCCAATAGTCTATGTAATGTATCATGTGATCTATCTCGGTACCAATCAAATTAAAGTGGTTGTCTTTTTGTAAAGGTATATGGTTTAACTATAGGAGGTAATCTATAAGTACATTTCCTTACTTTATTCAATAATTTTACTATTTGTTCTTTGCTATGAATTTTTGGTTTTGAAGTGTGTTTTTGAAGTATTTCATGACCCTTATTGGTTTGCTTATTTATTTTGGAAACATTGTTTGTACCAAGTTTTCATTTTGGTGGAGAAATAGGTAAGTAACTTTTATTATTTGATAAATCACATACATATTATAGCTCCAAGAATATAAATATAACCATTAATAATGCTTGGTATGGGTTACATAGGGTACAACAACAAACCACTAAGAGGCTAGAAGGCTCAAGGCTTCTATGAGATACAGGAGATCTATAGTGGTTATCTAGTTTGTCAGCTTGCACAAAGCTATAAATAGACTTGTAAACCAGGTTAGGGATAGAATGATCAAGTGCACAAATGAATTAGGTATCTCTAGTAGATCTAACCATATTAAATCAAGTAGCTAAGCCTAGAAAATTGACTGCATACAAATTATGGAAACAATAATGCCAAGTAAAGAGAGCTAACAAATGATATGTAAACTTAGAAGCAAAGGCACTTTCAAGCCACTTTAAATACATTTTAAGAAATAAATACATTTTTGATAAAGGGATCAATATCATGCCTAATTTAATTTTGAGCTATCTTTCACTTTCAAGAGAGAGAGGGAGAGAGAGATTGTTTGAGCAAGTTGTATAGTTTCTTTTGAGCATGTAAAATTATAATATGCAATGAGAAATATTTCCAAAGAGAGAATGAAATGTAATATATTATATTTAAAGTAATGAAGATATATTTTAACCATATACAAATGCAAGAAACTTTAGAAACTATTCTAAGCAATGCCTTAGCAAGCTAAATCACTAAAACAAATCAAACCCTAGCATGTATACTACAGAAAATAAATAAAGATTTTCACTTTGCATAAAAAAGTGTACTCATATAAAACTCAAGAGAGATGTGTAGACTTTATACCAACTAATTATCCAAGATAATAATCAAGAGAGGAAGAGGATCAGGTTGTATGTGAGCTGAGTCTAGACCAAGAGCCAAAAGTTCTGGAAGAGGTGAAGGAGAAGTTGTCAATCTATGGAAGAGCCAATGCAAGGAGCATAAAAGATAGGTAAAATGAATTCTTGAGGGAGAAAGGATCATCCAAAAATATTCATGAACACTATAGATAGTAATGTAAATCAATAAGAATAGTTATAATAAAGTAGGGCATCTCTTGTCACAAGGAAAGCTATAATGCCAAGCAAGAACCAAGAGAGATTCAAGGAGGTAGCCAAGATTTGAGTGTGATGATCAAGTGGGAAGATTATATAAATAATTAAGGAGATAGATCACATAAGAGGACTCAAATGAATGAGGAAAAATAGCATATATCTCAACCCTAATCCACCAACAAGCCAAAAACTAATCATTTCTAGTCATTTCGGCCCAAATATAGCACTTTTGCATGCATTCTTCTTAGGCCATGGATTGTTTGAAGGAAACATATGGTTTAGGCCACAAGTTTAGTCCCTAAGCTATGTTTTGGGTTTATAGGCCACCTAGGGTGGTCAACATGTCTCTAAAAAGGCCCTAGGAGGTGCTTATAGAGCCTATCTAGAGTGTAAAAGGGCTGAGATGGACTAAAGATGTTTAGGGGATGAGAAAATCATATGGGAAAGGTCAAAATGAGTGGTAAATGTCTCCAAGTAGGATCACCAGGGTTGATATTTTACACATGAACTGATGTGTAATCATAAGGAGTAGGGTCATGGGAAGTATGATTATATATGCCCCAAAGGAATTAATAGTCAGTGTTTAAATGAATAAGGAGTGTTGTAAAGTACATAAAAGCCACACAAAATCCAAGGAAATCAATAACTAAAAAGATAAAATAGAACATTACCTGTACCTACCAGATAGGGATGGTGATGTAAGAAGTCGATGGTGTGATTCATGGGTAAGAGCACAAATGTTTTGTAATCCAAAACCCAACTCTAGCTCTATCTTTTATGAAAAGGGGACACAAATGATATCAAATCAAATCATACTATCTAGAAATGCATTCACTAAGGCATCATCCTTAGTGTTCTCTTTATAAGGGATGTGGGTGAACTAGACATCCTCATAGAAGGAGAGTAAATCATGCATCACCTTGGAGAGGGTAGTAAATTAGAGCTAAATATGGCCCAGACACTGATGATTTGAGACACGGCCAAGAGTGAGTTAGAGAATAACTTCACATAGCATGTGCCTAACTCACAAGAATCATTCAAGGTACCAATGATTGCATGATAATTGATGACATTATTCATCTCACTGGTAAGGAAGAAACTAGCTAAAATAACCTCATGGCCCCATAGATCATCGATAACCCAAACCATAGCCACCTATCCTGGGTTGCCTTGACTGATACCATCTGTTTGAATCACCATTGAGATATACACCATGATGGGGGTCAAGGATGCATGACTAAAAATAACTAAAAGACAATATCAAAGCAAGGTAATGTAAGTGAGTTGCATAAGGGAAACAAAGAATGAAATTGAGCCACAACCAAAGTAGTTGACCAACATCGATCATGGTAAGAGTCAACAACAAAAAGTGGGGAGAAGTTTAGAGAAGATGAAGACTATTTAGCAAGACTAGAGCAAGTCCTAAACCACCATAGTTAGATAACAACCCTACCTAAAACCATAACAAAAAATAAAGAGGGAGTTAGCATGGATAGACTTCAAAAAGGTAGAGAAATGAATAACTAAAAGAAGTACATCAATTAACTTCTATCATTGGGTTCCCATGAGATGGGGCATGGGCCTGGTAGGATAATGGGCACCTAAAAGGGGTCTCAAGGACCAAAACAAGGCTAGAAAGGGCATAAGGAAATCTCAAATTAAAAAATAGAAGATGCAAATGCATTTAGAACATGCTAAAACCCTTGAGATAGAGGTTTCATAGTCTCAAATGCAAAAATGGGAAAATACCCAAAAAGGGCCCATAAAAAGTAAGAAAAAAGGGCAAAAAGAGGGGGAAATAGTAAAAAGTAAGTCATTTTCACTCTTGTTGTCACTCTGAGAGAGCCAAATGAGAGCCTACGAGCCATCAAAGACTAAGCAAGTCAAAGGATGATGCAGAAGCATGCCACAGATGCACAAGATGGTCTGGGTAAGTCCTATGAATAATTTTTTTGTAATTTTTTTTATTTTTAGGGTTTGGGAGGCCTTAAATGCATTTTGACTTATTTCAGATGATTCAGTGGATAAATCATGTGAAATAAGGAGTCAAAATGATGGGCCTTTATGAGACAAAGAAAATAGGACCAATAATAACTCAAATAGTGGCCCGTGGAGCAAGAAATGGGGAGCCCTAGGGATCCCCAAGGCAACACACCCTAAGCTTGGGCTAGGTCATGGCCTAGGCACTATTACGCCATGGTTTTTCCTTGAAAGCCATGGCTTGGGATAGCGAAACCCCAAGATAGACCCTAGATATCTTGAAAATCATAAGAGGTCTTAGAAGGGGTTAGAATAGGAAGGAGAAGGGGGAAACAAGTTAGATAGATGAAAAAAGATATTTTTTATTTAATCTTACCCATTTCATGTCTAGTAGACTAATTCAATTTCATATTACTTTCTTGTGAATCCACATGGAGGATTTAGCCTACTATAGGAGGGAGAGATTTCATAGGTGAAAGAGCAACCAGCATAGAGAAATAGACCATGTGAGGTGACCAACCAAGAGAGATTCCCATCATGGTTAGTCAAGGACGTTGATGCTCTACCTATGGAGGACCAAGATCACTTGTAGAGTACAAGTCTTTGGATACTAGTACATGTGCCCTCATTATATTATTCTAGGGACCTAGTAAATTCATTGGTGACCACATGGGTACCAAAGAGACATGCGTTCTAGTTGGGGCTTAAATTAGAGGTCATTCTAAGAATTGAAGATGTCTATCAGCTCTATGAAGTGGAGCATACGAGTAGAAAGATAGAGCTATCATAGGTATAAGATATAACTACAAATGAGCTCTACTTGGTGGGAACCCATCCTTAAAAAATAACCATGGAGTATAAATCACATAGCTATTGATAGGGGTACCACCACTCAGGATAATGATAGTAGGCACTATGGTCAGGAGGCTCTACCCTAGCCAGAGTACAAGGTGACTACACTATCTTGAATAGGAGTTATCTAATGTGCAGAGGGAGGATAGAGATATGTATGGGGCTAGTATATCCTAGGTGGACTATACCAGTATCTAGATCACATCTAATGTATGGGGACATTTGGATTAAAACATCCTAAATTACTCATGTCCTAAGCTTATAAGAGGATCCCACTGACATGGTTGAGGATGCCATAGGGTAGTGATGTATACCTTACACTAAAGGAGGGCACTGCATGGGTTGTATGGTTCATAAATAAAGTTGGGTCTATACAGACCACCTTAGATCAAGATATAGTAGGTATCTATGTCCATGATTCCTACAGATCTATGGTGTGGCTAGAGGATGTAGGGGTAGAGACCTATATGGGATAGGAAGAGATCTAAGGTCCACATGATCCATACCATCATATAGGTAAATAGGCTTTGATAGGAGAGATGGGCATAACCTAGGCTAGTTGGGGTTGAGCACAATAGGTAATCAAGATAGAGTGGGGGAGTAGAGGAGAGAAGCAACCACACCAAGGATAATTGCCACCAAAAGGAGCATGACCTATCGAAGGGCCATAAAGGTGATTAACACTACTAGGTAAGACAAGTATACTTTCTAGATAGCACTTTATCTTTGTATGCATCCATAGTGAGAGTTGATATGTGACCAACATATGTGCTCTATATGTGTGTAAGAGACCAACCTAGATGGATTGGACCCCAGGTGGACCTACTACTAAGGGAGTTATTCCCTAATCTGGTAATGACACTAGTAATAGAGAGGGTGTTGTATCTACCAATAAAGGCAAAGCTACATACTCTCTTCTGGTAGGTGGGTGCATGAGCCTCACTTGATCTAATGACGGCATGATATCAAATACCCCAGTTAGAGGTAGAGTCAGTGTAGCATGAGGTAGTCAAATCATGACTAGAGATAACTATAGTAGAGCACAATATAGTTGTAGCATGAGCTTAGGCACAACTAGCTAGAGCAAAGGTTAATATAGATTAGTTGCAAGCAGAGCTAGCCTAAAATTATACTAAAGGAGTGGATGCACCTAGAGATGGGGTAGACTAGTTGGCCATCATAGAACAGACTATGAATCAACTAGTCACTAAGTAGATATGAAGGTCTCTAATGGAGGCATGATTACCATAGATAGAGCCCATTCATAGGTTGACTAGTATAGCATCATATGTATAGCCACACACATGATAACTTTGAGGACTATGAGGTCAAGTTTAGAGGAAGCCACGTGATATACCTAAAGAAAAAACAAGTATTTTTTTAATATATACATAGCTCTTTGTCATTAGTAGCACATTTATGTATATGATTTTATATGTGATGTGTATGCTTCATCTAATATATACTACTATATACATGTGATTAGATAGTAAGAATTGCTAATAAAGAACCCACGTATACACACATATATAAGTAGCACAAAGGTTACTCATGCTAGAAAAGAGAAATGTTTACCTTACCACCAAAGGCAACTTTCTTGGAGGGCCACTCAGACTCTAGACATGAAATGTCTTAAGGCAAAAACCATTGATCGAGTGTCATAGGGGATTGTCTTTGAGGGTTGAGAGATGATAAACCCCATTCTCTAGAGAGGCAGTGATAAAAAAAGGGCCAAACCACTTGTGCATGATTTTTCCCTTATTATGGTGCTCCTTATCAAAAATAAGGACTGTATTGCCTATCTTGAATTGATAAGGGTGCACCAAGTTATTAAATTAGTCGTATTGATGATGTTGGTAAGCACAATTATGATCAAAAATTTCTAGGCATCACTTATCTAATTTTTCAAGCTTGATGAGGTGAGAAACACATTATTTCTCATCATAAATAGATCCAAACTTCTTAACCCATAATGAAAGGATTAAGACCTCTAAGGGAATAATATATTCTGACCCATACATGATCAAGTATGGAGTTGTCCCCATGGCCATCCAAAAGCTAGTTTGGTAGGCCTAAAGGGCATGATAGAGCATGAGATGCCAGTCCCTCTTAGACTAGGAAATGGTATGGAGAAGCATATTCTTCAAAGTTTTATTTAAATATTTTGTTTACCCATTTCCTTGGGGGTAATGGGTGGAGGATAAATAGAGCTTGAACCTGAAGCATTTAGCAAACTCATACATCTTGGGGATTTGTAATCCTAGGCCATTATTATCCATAATCATAGTAGGGACCTAGAACCTATAAATAAGTTAGTTTAAGATAAACTTGGTGATAGTCTTCCCATATATGTTGCTAAGATGCATGGCCTCAACACACTTCATGAAATAGTCAGTAGATGTGATGAACCAATGATAGCCATTAGAAAAGGTGGGTTTAAACTCATTAAAAAAGTTGAGATCCCAAACTGAGAAGGGCTAAGGGGATAAAATGAAATGTAATAATCCTACAAGGGCATTGATGTTATCCCTTATGACTTAGCACATCTTACACTTTTTGGTATATTGGAATACATTTTTAACAAGAATGAGCTAGTAGTAGCCCATCTTGATAATATCTTGAGCAATGGCTTTCCCTCCAGGTGACCATCATAAACACTCCCATGATATTCCTCTAGCATGAGAGGAATATCCTCAAGGTTGAGGCACTACATCAATACACCATCCAGACCTCTCTTGAACAAGCCACCACCTATGATGACATAGTGAATGGTGAGCTTATGGATCTGATACCATTCTTGTGAAGGAGAATCAATGGGTTAAGATTGAGTCTTAAGGTAATGGATAATGTCCCAATACCAATCACACTCAAAGACCTTAACATGATCAACAGAGTAGACCATCTTATCAGGAAAGGCATCATCAAAAAACTCCACACTAGTATTGGTTAGTGAGAACTCAACAAGTTTCTCAACTATAGCTAAACCTTTGGTGTATTTTTGGTTAACAATACAAAATTCAAACTCTTGAAGAAGCATGATCCACCACATATCTTACTATCAAGGTGTGTCTTGCCTAGTAGATAATAGAGTGGATCAAAATCGACAATCATGTTAGTGGTTTATCCCAACATGTAATGTCTCAACTTATTCATAACAAAGATGAGAGAGAGGCACTACAACTCAATAATAGATTAGTTGAGCTCAAGGACAACTAGAACGCAAGAGATGTAGTAAACAACTCTCTCTACCAATGTCATCCTTTTGACATTGCATGCTCCTGATGGAAAGATCAATAATATAGGTGTATAATATGAACTCATGACCTTTAATGGGTGTCATTAGGATGGGAGTATTATGAATCATTCACTTTAATTCCTCAAAATCCACTTAGACTTTATCAAACCACAAAAATGGTGTGTTCTTGCATAAGAGATGTGTGAGGGGTATGGATTTGTGATCATACTCCTCTAAGAAATGTCTAATAAATTTGAGCCTTCTTAAGAAGGACTAAAAATGAAAGAGGTTACATGGGGGAGGCATTTCAAGGATTTTCCAAGGAGATCATTGACATAGAACTCAATAATCTTATGGATAAGGTCATGAAAAATGTGGCTCATGATGCATTAATATGTGACCCCAGCATTATTTAGACTGAAAGGCATGATAGCATAATATAAGGTACCCCAATGGGTAGTGAATATCATCTTGTGTTGATATTTGGGTGAAATATATATTTGGTTGTACCTTGAGAACCCATTTATGATGGATATGATCTCAAAATTAGCTTTGGAATCAATAATCTGGTTGATCAAAGGAGTATGAAAATTATCCTTTGGGCAAGCCATATTGAGATCCTGAAATTCAATGCAAATCTGAACCAGTTCATTCTTTTTAAGAAAAGGATTAATGTTGGAACCCATCATGGGTATTCAACTACCTAGATGAAACCAACTTAGATGAGCTTCTCAATCTCAACCTTGACTAGCTAGGAGACTTTAACTATCATTGGTCATTGCTTTTGTCAAAAGGTTTGGGTCCCATCATCTATAACTAGGTTATAGACAATAATGTTAGGATCCATGCCCTTCATATCAATGTATTCTCAATTAAATACATCCAAAATTCCTCACAAGATGGTAACCAAAACATCTCATTCCTCTAGAGTAAGGCTAACACTGATCTTGATGATCTTTATCCTTATTGACATGCCAAGGTTAACATCTATAGATCCTTCAACATCCATAGCATTGTCTTCCTAAAAACACTTAGGAATGGGAGAAAGTTATTGATCTAACACTTCAATTTTAACTATGAGGACATTCATGATGGGAATGTCAGGATTTGGGCCATTAGTGAGAGAGATATCCAAACCTAGATAATAAAGGGGATGATGGTGATTATGACAAGCCCACATGAACCTAGTGTAAGCCTTTCTCTCCCTAAATAGGTTTCATGCCATAACATCAATAAAATATCACTCAATATTAGACTTAGCTACTCTAGTGTTCTCATTATGAGATGCATTAAGAGAGCCTATATTTTGATGGGAAAAGTGAGACATGTTGTTCCCAAAATCAGCTACGCTCATTTTTGGAACAACCCCTACGAAACTTGTTCGTTTCATGTTTTTCTCTCTAAGTTCATCTTTCAAGGCAAGTTTTTCTTGATCTCATGTTTGGTCAACTGGAATCATTAAAAGTTTTTGATGTTCCCTTGTTGTGATTTCTCAAAAAATATAAAAATCGTTACGATTTTGATGCAATCAGATGACAAATTTCTCATTGTTTTTGAGGGGTGTTCTCTTAAGTTTGCATGTAAGGGCGGAAAATTTTGCTGCCACTACGTGTGGTTTTTAATTTCCAGTGCAAAGGTAGAAATTTTTTCCACCATTACATCCTTCATGTAAGAGTAGCAAAAGTTTCCACCCTTGCATCTTTTCATTCATTTCATGTAGGAGCAACTAATTTTGCTGCCCCTACATCACTCTTCTAACCTCACATGCAGAGGCAACAAAATTTTCCACCCCTGCATGATCTTGGTTTTCATGCATGGCATTTATGGCTACACATGTCAAGTAGTTGGGGTCAATTTTTGCCCCATTTAACCCCTTTTTCATCTCTTTTCATTCCATTCCTCTTTGTTTCCCCTCCTACCTGCATCTGGACAATCATGTGAGCAAGTGGAATCGAGTTTCCATCAAATTTAAGCATTGTATCACAATTTTCCAAGTAGGGTTTTGCATTTTTTCTCTTCTTGTTTCGGTTTTTGTTTTGTTTTTTGTTTTCCTTCTCTTTTTCCTATTCTCTTTCCTTTCTTCCTTCCTAGTCTAGGTTTTCTAGTGTTTTGTCTTCCATTTCCTCCTTTTTCCCCTGAAGAGGCCATCTAAGTAGTAGAAAACCCTCTTCCACTTATTCTTACCCATTGGCCATTTAACCCCATGTAATGGTGGTGAATTTCACTACCTTTACATGTGGCCATCCAACTAGTGTAAAGGTAGCAAATATTGCTGCCCTTACAGACCCCTTACCAACCTGTGCAAGGGCAGTGATTTTTGCCACCATTATAAAAAAGTTACCGACATGTGCAAGGGCGGTGAAATTCACCACCAATGCACAAAATCTTGACTTCCCAATGTGCATAGGTAGTGAAACTCACTACCGATGCACATTTATCCTTCCCAATGTGCAACGGTGGTGATTTTTGCTGCCTATCCATAGGACCTCCCTCCACATGCAAGGGTGGACATTTTTGCTGCCCCTACATGTTTTCTCGCCAAAAACCTAACTCTAAGAAAAATTTCATTTTTCTCATTTTTCCTGAGCCCACTTCTCTTTCACTTTTTGACCTGCTCACACCTTAGCCCTTTCAATCACATTTCCTTGGTCATGATCATCCAACGTGTAACTTTCCTAGATTTCCAATATTTCCCCTAATTACGTGATCATGATTCTTATTGCAGTTTCTCTTCAAGATCCTTCTTCATCAATATACTTTTGACAAAGGCTCATCTCGATGACTAAGGCTTCTCCAAAGAAGTCAAAGATAATTAAGTACCAATATCAAGGAGTTTTTCCAATCACCTCGATTGCTTCTAATGTCGACGACATTAGGGATACAGAGATCGGGCACATAGATATGGTTGAGTTCATAAAAAGAACCAAAGCAAACAATCCTAGCTCTAAAATGAAGAGGATAATTGAGAGCAATATTCATCTAGTCTCCTCTTTTCTTATGGTAGCTCATCACACAGAGTTTGTTCTCCAGTGCACCCAATTCTACAATAAAGATACTAGGGTAGTGGTAGATGCTAGTGGTAACCTAGTAATTAGACTAGACCCTAACTTCATTGACAAAGTGTTCATGTGCCCTCCCACTGCTGATGTGTTAAATCTTGACTTTGTTGAAGCACAAAAGTAATATGATAAAGATCTTGAGAAATCTAAGAAAGTGATTAATAATAGATGGCTCAAAACTCCCAAAGTGAACTTGTCTAGATGGCTATAGAACTTTCCAAGGATCGATTCTATAGAAGAGGTTGGCAACTTGATTACTCTCCTCAACAGAGTATGAGGTTTACCTTCTTTCTCTTAGTTTCATGAGTGGATGTATCCCTTTATTAAGATAATTCTCTAGGGCAAACAAGTAATTTTTTGGGGAGAACAAATCAGCAATGCTCTGCATGAGCAATTGACAAAGGTATCCACTACCTTTAAATTCTATATGACTTCATACCTAGTATATATTACAGTGTCAATGAGAACCTACCTAGCTTTAACATTAGAGGGAGACAAAAAAACAACCTTGGTATATCAATATTACCCTCAGCTAACATTGATTGGTTATATCCATCATTTTAGGAGGGTAAATGATGCTTTCTTTGTAGTATTTTTGTGTCTCTTCAACCCCCAATTAGAATAGAAAAGAGTGTCAGATGAAGCCTAGACTATTGTGAACGACTTTGGTTGTATGTTCTTGTAGTTCCCTACCTTTTGTTATTTGTAGGTAGGATTTTTCCAAGGTTATCCCTATATGCTCCCAAGAATCCACTTAGATAAATTGGTCTTGATGGAGTTGTGTAGGCAAATTTTTGTCATGCACAATAAGCAGATGGAACTCAAGAAACCCAATTTGAAGTTCCCAATTGAAATTGGTAGATTCTCAGTATTGATTGCTACAAAATCTAGAGCAATGGAGACCGAAATGCAATGTGTAACCATGAAGCATTTCAAAAGGAGACCAAATTTTGACTACAGAGGCATAAATGACATGATCAGGAGGAAGACCCAGTTCCATAAGCCTATGATCAAAGACATTTAGATCAATTTGAGGATAGAAGAAGATATCAGAAAGATGGACTATAGTAGATTATCTCTTGAACAAATAGAATATCTAGGGCTCACTAATATCCCTGCAAATCTAGTAGATGATGGAGATCTGATCAATAATAGATATCATGCTGAACAAGTCACCAATGCTCCTTTTCCCCCGATCCAATGGTCCCAAAAAGAGTTGACCTCCTTGAGGATGAGATTTGAACCAATATTGGTAAACACCAATGATTGGTTAGCGAATAAGGGGATCACTTTGAAAGAATTTATTATGGGGTCAGAGGCTAAATTTCAAGAGACAAGGAGGAGAGTGGAAAATAGAATGAAGAATAAAATTGATGTTCCTTCTCCTTCTAGGCCCCATAAGCCTAGGATCATTTTTGTAATGAATAAATCAAAAGTTGTAGAGAAAGAGCTAGGAACAATAGATATGGAGGTTGAGAAGCAAAGCACCGAAGACCCAGTAGTAGGGCAGATGGAAATTGATGATAGGCCTGTAGGTCAACAATAAATGAAAACTCTATCTTTACGAGAGGGCGTGCCGCTAGATGCAATAATTTCTTCTTCTCTACCCCACTCACCTAATGTAACTCCTTTGCCTATTTCTCCAATTAGTGTTCCCTCTTCTAGAGCCACCTTTCCTTTTAAAATTATTTTTGGCAACCCTCAAAGCACTTCTGGAGATGTTCTTTATTCATTATGACCCATCCCCAGTTTGTCATCTCCATCTTTTAACATCGGAGATAGTTATACCTTCAACCATTCAATAGCAAGTGTGGTTTTAACTGATACTACACCCAATTTTTCCATCAATAGCATAGGTACCACCCCAGTGATGCCAACTATAGGGACTGTTTCTAATGTAAGTGCTTCTGCTCTCCCACCTTGGTTGTCAACTTACATGCCCAAAAGGAAAAAACAAGCCATCTCTCCAAATGACTTTAACTTCAGTAAAATGGTGTCGATAAGAGCTAAGACTCCCAAAAAGCTAAAGATCCTTTCAAATATGATTGGAGATAAGGGGCAAAAAATTTTGGAAATAGCCAAACCTCCACAAGATGCAACTCTTAAAATTTTTGATATAATCAACTACTCTATCTCTCGAGTTGAGTTAGGGAAGATAACTCATGAAGGCACCAAGAGTGATTTGCAATTAGCAATGGATATTATGGTTCAAAAATTTTATAGGGAAAGAGAAATGAAGGATCATTATAAGGTGAGGGTGGAACAATTGACTGCAGTGATAAGAAGAATCACTCTCACTCCAGAAGTAGTAACCCTAGAGGCTATCTCCATAGATAATCCCATGATCCAGAAAGCAGAAAGAAGTTATCTCAAGGGTAAAGTGCTTGAGGATTACTTAAACAAGATGCATACAAAAGGGATTTCCTTACTTATATAAATGTCTGAGAAAATGGGTAAGATGAATTAAATGAGAGCCGAACTAGATGAGCTTATCAATATCATTTCTCAGGATATTGAAAGCAAAAATAAATATCTTGGCCAATGGATAGATATGAAGACACTGAAAAGAGGCACTCTAATATCAATTGGCATCATCACTGATAAAGACTCATATATTGAAACTAAAGAAGCATTAATATATAGGAGTCGAGTACTTAAGGAATTAATTAGTGACCTCATATCTTTCAGAGACCTCAGTGAATAGAGTGATATCAGTTTGTTGAATAAATTGGAGGAGCTACCTTGCAAACTTGCCACATATGACAACCAATTTATTTTAGTAGTAGAAATGATTTAGGAATTTGAAGGTATGTTTCGAAGGGAATTTGAGGAAAAAGCATTTTCAGTGGCCTCTATGTATAACATCCTGGATAATCAGTTAACTCTAGATAATTTGAGAACCAGGTTAACTAGTCATTTGAAATCAATCACAATAGTGAGAGATTTCATAGTCAGGGCTAAGGTGGTCTTCAAAAATACTATTGCACCAGATAGTATCAGGATTTAGGCAACTATCACCATGTACGACGCTCATATAAGGAAGGATGGAGCTACAAATTGAATCAACTTTCTGTTCGCTTAATTTCTATTTTTCTAAATGCAATTTGTAATTGACCTGGGACATTTTCACATGTACTTTTATCATGTGTAATTACATGTAAAAATCTAGAAAGTCCCAAAGTCAACAAAGCCTCTCATCTTTGACTAGGTTATAGTATTTAAGTTTTTTCTCAATTCTCAAGGCTTCTCCCTATATATAAAGGGAGCCTCTTTTGTAATGGAGGGATATTTTGATAATTGAGAGCAAAAACTCTGTCGAAATTGAGATGCTTTTGGAGACTTTGATCTCAAATTATAAATCATATTTTCTTGAATGAATGAGAAAGTAGGTTACTTTCAAACTTTGTGTTGGAATAATTTGTGTTATTTAGGATATCGTTCTTATGTTGTTTTTCCTAATAATCTCTCATCTATTTGATTAAACAAGAAAAGTGTGTGGAAATTATCTGAAGGTGTTCTGAGGTTAATTATGAAGACTTTGTGCTACTATCATTACCTTTAGTTCATGTTTCTCCTATTTTATTGAGAAGAATATTAGAAAGGCTTTGAACTACTTTTATCCTTCAGGATCTTATGCTCTATTGTAGTTTACAGTGGAGACTTTGAGCTGCACTTCACTCTACTGTTATGTACATTCTAAATTAGTAAGGGGAGCAGCAAAAGACTTTGTGCTTTTATGGGTTTCTCGTGGATCTAGTTACTATTCGAGAAGATTTTCTACCATTTAATGAACATCATTTCTGAAAGAAGAGAAATGCTTTCAGTCATTAACCAGGATTTCTCTTTTGCCTTGTAAACATCATCTCTAAAAAAAGGGAGATGGATGGTGTAATCTCACCCCTGAGACTATTTTTAGTTCATATTAATATACAAATAGTTTATAGGGAACCTCCCCTTGATGAGAGGAGAGATTTATCTCACTATGATGTGGTACACCCACACTTTTTGCTATATAAATCTCCTTGTACTTTGGTTGATATACTCATTTTGTCATCAATTGCTTGATGACAAAATATTCACCCAAAAAGACATAAGGGAAAGCTCAACATCTGGCAAGATTTCTTAGAAGAGGTCATAAATCAGAGATGAGTTGAACTAGAATTACAGAGTAGAAGAGGGAGTTATCTAATGTATGCTATACTTTAAAGGAAATAATATTTATCTTTACTCATCCAAATCATAGTACTCATCCTTAATAAAATGAGACTCAAAAATAGGTGTGTATGAAAATCTACAGAGCCCCATGAAGAGACAGTTAAAGCCTCACCTGAGGGCTTTATATTTGAGTAGAGCAATGCCCAAGGATTTAGGTCAACCTCTATGGTATAAACCTCACCTTCATGCATGAATTGAACCATGTGAAATGTGGTTGATGTGATGGCTTGCATGGTAGCAATCCAAGGATGACCAAGAATCATGTTGTATGAAAGATCAAGGTATAACACATAAAACATGATCTTGACTATCTTGGGGTCAAACTTGACCTAGAGATTCATGTTCCCCACTGACATAACCATGTCATTTTTAAAACAAACATAGTTATGGAAATAATTGGAGAGATTCTTCAAACTAATCCCAAGATCATTGAACACATATAGGGACATGATATTTAACATAGCTCCTTCATTAATGATGCATTGCTTAACATGATAATCATCAATGGCAGTCTCAATATAGAGAGGGAATCAATACCTCTTTACAATAATTGAAGCATCAAGAAAAGAGGTGGGTTTGAAAGATAAGATAAGAGAATAAGGATGCTCAGATGCATCAGAGTTGAACAAAACTTTAACATCATCCCATAGTAGACCTTTAGAAGAGAGACCAAGCTCATCAAAGATGAGGACCCTTTGCTCAGGGCAAAGGTAAAGAAAGTCTCAAATGGAATACTAGTTGAGAAGCCATGTAACTCCTCTATGATGGAGTAAGGATTCTCTTCATCTTGGGGAGGGATGTTACGTCAAAATCCAAATCTAACTTTTAGATTCTTTGCCCCCATGGACTGGATAGAAGGCTCAAAACCACTAGTCTCTCTAATAGGGTAGGTGAGCTAACCAAAGCATGTGTTGATAAAGCACTCATACCCAATAGAGGCTATGTCAATAGTAGTAATTACCTTGCTACTTTCATGCTTTTTTTTCCCTCTTGAGTCAGCCTGGGAGGAGGAGTCAGAAGAGGTGGAAGAGCAAGAAGGAGAACAAGGAGCCTTAGCCTTTGATTTCTTCTTTTTTTTCTTCTTCTCCTGATTTTGGTTAGGTAAAGGCTCTTTAAACACATTCAATTTATAATTGGGTTCTACAAGAGGCTTACTCTAAGATGAAGTTGAGGCTTGCACACCAAACTTTTAGGTGTCATAATTGACATTATCAAGCCCCCTCATCTGATGGAAATTGTAAAAATTGGTAGGGTGATTAGTAAACATCATCCATTATTTTTTTGTGCTTAATTCAAAAGCCTTCTTTTTAGTTGGGTTCTTTCTCAAATCATTCACCTTACAGCTATCCTTCTTTTCCTTCTTCTCGAAAGAATAATTAATGACACCATCATCGATCACATTATGGTTATGCTCACATGAAGAGGATGACTTTTGGGATGTTATGGTCTATATGCCTACATGTTCTTCAAATACTTCAATCTTTAGACACTCATTAATATCTTCATCATACAAGGTAGGCTCACACTTGAGGACCTCAATGTGAACCTCCTACCTCAATTTTAATGTGAACATATCATAAAGTTGATCATTCAATAACCTTGTTCTGCATGTATGGATGGATGAACACTACCTACACATAAAATAAAATTTTGAATCACCCTTGGCATATACCATGGAGGTGAGTTATTGGATGTTGAGGTTAAATATTTTAGAGATATTTAAGTACTAGAGGAAGTCATAAAAAAGGAGTTAGAAACTAGAGAGAGAATTTGGTGGTAGTTTCTAAAACCAAACAAGATCTTCATCTCGTAGAGAATGAGTGAAGAGCTTCAACATCATGCCTTTGTCTTGTTCCTACTCCATACATGCCATTATGAATGTTGTAATATACTCTATGGGATTGGAGTCTTGAGTCCCATTGAACTTAGGTAGTTTAGGGATAGGAGTAGGAAGGGGAATAGCATGTACCCAAGGGACTAGAGGATTCTAATGGAGATCTTTACAGGCACGATTCATAGTGGGTTGGTAACAAGATCTAAGAGGGGGCTCATGATGGTAATGATGTTTATTATACCCATAAATATCATCATGACCATGATCATGGAGGGGATTATACCAAGGCGATTCCTGATAGGGAAGATACTCATGGTGAAAATAATCTCTACCACCAGGTGGGTAATGACCTCAAGAAGGGTAACATTCCCCACAAAGATGATGGGAATATGTAAAAGACTCATCGAAGTGGTCATCATGACCAAAGTCTCCATGATGTTGGTCATGTGCCATCAAATGAGGGTCAATTAGTATTGTTAATGTTCATGATAGGCATCCCATAGATCTCTAGTCTACAGGTGGTGATCAAAATCAGAACGGTCATCAAGAACTCTAAAGGAAGGGCTAGGAGGATGGGAAGAACCTTTGTGATTAAGAT
Source organism: Torreya grandis (assembly GCA_037957365.1). Taxonomy (NCBI): domain Eukaryota; kingdom Viridiplantae; phylum Streptophyta; class Pinopsida; order Cupressales; family Taxaceae; genus Torreya; species Torreya grandis. The sequence goes on from JARHVA010004742.1 coordinate 207,446, forward strand.
ACCTTGTCAAGTGGGAATACCTATGACCCACAACATAGACATGAGGGTGTTATTTATATAGAGTCTCATTCCAAGAAAGAGGTTTGGAACTCATATGAGAACTGGTCGAGGCACTCAAAATTGAGTGGGTATAAGCTTTGTCTCCATAGGAAGCATGCCACCAAATCATAGGGGGACAAGGATGCACTTCATTCACATAAAGTCATCTATGAAAATCATCAATGAGGACATGCATCTCATCAGGTCCTAGTCATGCAAAGGGATCCTCATCACCTTGAACAAGTAAATGAGATGTGACACAAGGATGAGAATAAATATCCTCAAATGAATGAATTTTGGACTGGTGAAAAGGACACTGAGTCCATTGGTTATAGTCTTGATAATCTTGTTCCCTTTAGAATGTGAGAGGGTGTAAAATACCATGCTAAGTTGAGGGAACCTCCTAGATCCTATGGTGTCTATGGCATTCCTTTACATCTATGGCTTGCTCAGGGATGAGACCCTAAATCTGATAGGATTGGCATCTAAACAGAGAGATACCAGCCATGGATTCAATTAAGTAATAACAACATGGAAGATAATATAAAATGAAAACTGATAGGGACTTAATAGGGAGAATAACATAAAACCAAAGCAAGAGAAAACAACCAAGGAAAAAGTTGAAACATAACTAAAAACAAAGCCTAATAGCTAATAGAGGGGAGTTAGCTAAGAGACGTCTAAATGGGATATAACTAGCATGAGAGTGTATATGGGGTCCCATCAAGTGTTCCATAATGTATCTCTAATAATTTGAACAAAATAACTAGTGCTTGGTAGGGGGTGCATAGGGTATTAAAATAAACCACTAAGAGGTTAGAAGGCTCAAGGCTTCTATGGGATATAGGAGATCTATAGTGGCTATCTAGTTTGTTGAATTACACTAAGGTATAGATAGACTTGTAAAATATGTTAGGGATAGCATGATCAAGCACATAAAAGATGTAGTTATCTCTAGTAGATCTAACCATAGTAAAGTAAGAAGCTAAGACTAGACAACTGATTGTATATAAATTATGGAAACAACAATGCCAAGTAAAGAGAGCTAAAAAATGATATGTAAACTTAGAAGAAAAGGAAATTTTAGGCCAAATGAAATATCTTTTAATAAATAAAGACATTTTCAATAAATGGCTCAAGAGCATGCCTAATTTAAGTTTGAACTATCTTTCACTTTCAACACTATTGTTTTCTAATAATGTAATGTTCTAGTTTAGCAAGAGAGAGAGATTATTTGAGCAAGTTATATAGTTTTTTTTAGCATGTATAATTATGTTGTTCCCAAAATCAGTCACTTGTTTTTGGGGACAACATATCAACTATTTTGGTCCTAAAGGCCAAAATGATCTCTTCCCTTCTCAAAAATGTTCTGAGTATTCAAATTCTTCAATTATTCAAGTCTTCTCAACGAAATAACTCACAGGTTCAACGTCGAGGTTCAATCAAAGGTCCATCGACAGGCTTCAAACAAGTGGAATGAACTAATGAACCAATAAACCATTAAACCTTGAACTTTCATGAGTTCAAAGTTCAAAGTGGTTCAAAGGTTCAAAATGAGTTAAGCACTTCAAAGGATCTAGAAATTTCAAAGACTTTAGCAAGTTCAAAGGTTTAATGACTTCAACGGACTTAAAGAAAAGAAGGCTTTTAAGAGTGAAGGTTGAACTATTAAACCGTTAAACCTTGAACTAGAATGGTTCAATGAGTTTAAAGGTTCAATGAGTTTAATAAGTTTAAAAGACTTAGAGAATAAAAGGATTCAAAGAAAGAGAATGAACTATTGAACCACTGAACTTTGAACCGATATGGTTCAAAGGTTCAAAGAAGTCTAAAGATGGTTCAATCAAAGGAAAAGAAAGTGAACGTAGCCCTTCACAAGAGATTGAATTGAAGAGCTAATTAAACCACTGACCATTGAACCACTTTGAACCATTAAACTGATGCACTCCAAGCTTCAAGGTTCATAATGGTTCACATGACTAAGTGATCATGACATCCCCATAGATGTCAAATTCAAGGTAATGAAATATCTATTGATATTCAAATATGGCGCAGACCCTATGAACAAATTTAGTGACCAGTAAAGAAGAAGCTGAAGGAGCCAATAGAAAGCGAGAAGATAGCATGAGAGCTCAGATCACCAAGGAAGGACAAGACGTGGCAAGGAAAAAGAGAACAACTACAAGAAATCTAGAAATATTTGTGAGAGAGTTATTTATAGTAGGTGGAATAATCCACCAAGTAAATATTAGAGAGCATGAACATTCAATAGCACGGTCTATTTTTCTTCATTAAGTAAAGGCAAATGGACAGCTATGTAAGCATCATAAAGAAAACTAGGCAACCCATGCTTAGGAAAGGACATTTGATATGATTTAGAATGCCAAAGTTAAGGTCGATGACCTGTTCCAAGATGGCTCTTTCATGGAAATACATTCAAGGCATTGAATGTAGCATGGGCCATTTTCATGAAACAAAGCACCCAAGTCTTTCTTGGAGCGCAATATATTATAATCTCTCTTATTGTTTTAGGGAGATCTCTCTGTTATCAGAAGTGAAACTCTGCCCAAATTGAAAGGCATTCTCGAGACTTTGAGCTCAGACTGTTAATCATATTTTGTTATTTGAATGAGAAAACAAGTGACCTTTTAGACTTTGTGCTAGAATAGCTTGTGTTATTTAGGAAATTGTTCTTATATCTATTTCCTAGAAGCCTTCTTGTCCATTTGATTTAAAAAGTAGAACTAGTGGAAGTAATCAGGAAGGTGTCCTAAAGCCAACTGTGGAGAGACTTTGTGCTGCCACAATGGTCTTTAGTGTGTTGTTTTCTATATCTATGTAAAGGATCTTGGGATGACTTTGTGCCCCCATTGTCCTTTGTATATTTCACTCTTTGGTAGTTGAGGTGGAGACTTTGTACTACACTTCATCCTGCTATGTTATTGCATCTAGTTACTTTTACTACCCAAGAAGGAATCTAGCTGTTGACTGAGTATTACTTCTAAAAGAAGAGAAGTACCTCTAGCAATCACCCAAGAATTCTCTTATGTTTGTAAACATCATCTCTAAAAAAAGAGAAATGGATGGTGTTATCCTACCCTAAGTGTTATTTTTAGCTTATATTTATAGTATATTAATATATCATAGTTATAGGGAACCTCCCCTTGATGAGAGGAGAGATTTGTCCCCTTTTGATGTGGTCAACCTACACATTTGGCAGATAAATCTCCCTATGTTGTTGTTGAAACACCTATTTTACCCTTAATTAGTTGGTTACAAAATATTCATCCAATAATTTTTGGTGACTCTACTGGGGATCGAACAAGTTGTTCTAGTTCTTTTCCATCTCTATACCCTTATCCATTTCTATTATATAATCTAATCTATAAAAATAGAGATTGTAGGGATCGAACATTTCATTTCTATTGTCTACTCTGCTAGCTCCACACTAATAGTTTTTTGGAAACTCTACTAGAGAAGAATGAGTAGTTTGGAGCCTCAAGCTCCAAGCTGAAGTAGGGCCAGTTCTTTTCCATTTTTATTCTGCAATCTGGCAGCTCTATGCTATACAAGAAGCCATAAAGCTCAAGGTGTTGTTGATCCTATTTTTAAGCTAGTGCAACAAAGCAATTTTGATGTGTTTCCTCCAAAACCTCACCTTAAATGAACTAAGAGTCATCCTCCTACCAACACCAGGTCACCAATACAAGGTAGAGCTTCTTTTTCATCTACTAGCAGAGCTTTTCCCATACATACCCCACCAAGATTTGTTATCCCCCTTTCCATAGTCATATAATGGTAGCTCAAGGCCCCTGGGGTAACTCTTTTGGCCCACTCAATTTAACTCCACCTCTACATGAGCTACCACACAGTTCAAGGAAGAATTTCTCCAAATTATTCATATTGTAGCCTTCAGCATAGCCTGTGGCATGATAGGTGTGGAGTATGAAGATGTAGCAATTAGGTTGTTCTTAGAGACATTACAAGGTGCTACTACAGACTAGTTATACCATCTACAGGCTCAGTCAGTGATTGATTGGAACACTCTCAAAGCCAAATTTGAAGCGAGGTTCAAGCCTGTAGAAGATGTGCATGCCTTGCTGGCTCAGCTCACACAAATAAAGAAGGAGACTCATGAACCAATGAGAGATTTCATAGCCAAGTTTGACAAGTTGAGGAATAGGATTCCTATAATTGCTCAACCAATAGCTGAGAATCTCAAATGCCTCTTTATCAACTCTCAGCTGCCTAAAGTGAGTTTTTTGCTGAGACATGCTGGCCACATAGACCTTGTTGTAGCACAAGATTTGGCTACTGAGGTGGAAGATGATCTCATCTTGGTAGGAAAGATAAGGAGAGATCCTAATAGAGGTAAATCTTCTTCATCCTCTAACTATCCATCTACAGGCACCACTAATCCAATGGTATAAAAGCTAGAAAATGAGTTGTTAGCTCTCAAAAAGCAAATGGCACAAGGGATGTCTACTCCTCCTTTGTACCAAGATATACCAAAGAGGACATTCCCTAATCAGTCATACCAAGGCAACACTACCAAGAATCAAGGGCAGTCAAATCATCTTCCTCCCCCTCAGGGGAAACTTGATATTGAAGTAGCTCCAGCCAACTCAGTAGTTGGATACCTTGAAATAAAATTAAATTTTTATTTCCAATCTAAGTTAAACCAAGAAGATGGCACTGATCTCTTTGTGGAAGACCAAGATGAATTAGCTAGCAACTCCAACATTGGTTTCCTAAATTACTAAGATGAATCTAGAAGTATAGGTGAAGCATTTGATGGATCATACATTGTATTCACCTGGTACCAGAACCAGTTAGCCTAGAAAGTTGATAAGGAAAAAATAGAGGAGCGATCTCAACCAGTAATTTCAATTGCTAAGTGGGGAACCACTCTACCTTTTCAATCAAAGGACCCAGTGATCACTAAAAAGGTAAGTACATCAAGTTTTCCTTCACCTCCTGCTTCAAATTCTTAGACCAGTACCATACCCCCAAAAAACTAGAAGGATGAACTTCACTCCTCTGTTCCTAGTCCATTTCAGTCATTTGACATAATCAACCATACTAAGAAGACTAAAATTCAAATGACTAAGTTTGAATATTTGCAATCTAACCCTAAGCAATTGGATAGGTTAGTTCAATGTGTGAAGAATCAAACCATCCTTGTAGGACAAGATGATAAAAAGGTGACTCATGATCCCCCAAGGAACATGTCCACCCCAAATAATCTTGTCATTACTCCTCCTGTTGTCCCTAGGAAAATAGAGCCTTTCTATGTTTCCCTATTGATAAAAGGTCACAAGCTGAGCAACTATGTCATAGACTCAGGTGCATCTGACAATGTCATGCTTGCCTAGGTGGCAGATTCTCTCACCCTTACATTGACTAAAACTTTTGGGAGATGTTTCTCCATGGAAAAAAACAAGTGCCACTTCTAGGATAGATCAAAGATGCCTAGTTTGCATTTGCAGCCTTCCCAAAAAAAAAGAATTAAAATGACAGTCCTGGTGGCCGACGTTCCAGCCTCCTATGGGATTCTGCTTGGACAAAAAAAATTCAAGGATGTTGGTGGAGAATTGAGTATGGACCTGTCTGAGGCAAGGATCCCTGTGAATGGCATCATGCAGAGGCTACTTCCTGAGAAGGAAGCAAAATATATTGTCACCCAAACATCAGCCCCTGAAGATCAAATTATGTTTGAGTCTTCAGGAATGGGTAACTTTTTCCTATCTACAGAGGATGTCCCTATTTCATCTAATGAAATTCCTGTAGGTGACAATCCAAAAAGTTTAGACATGACAGTAGGAGAATTGGTAGAGTAAAGTTTAGATGCAAAAGAATCCTCCCTCCCTGACTAGGAAGAATCTAAAAAAATATCAGTATCTGATAACGTCTAGATTTTCGAATTTGATGGCAGCTATTCTTCTACTGGTGCTGGAGCTGGGATTGTTCTAATATCTCCTCAAAGAGATATTTTTCCTTCTTCATACAAGTTGCAGTTTAGCAACACCAACAACACTACCAAGTATGAATCTCTATTACTTGGGTTGAAGGTTGCTCAAGACAAATGTGTCAAACTCCTTCATGCTAAAGGAGATGTTGAACTGATGGTTTGTCAGGTGAGGAACCTATGTCAAACTAAGAACAAAAGATTGTCCCATTACCACAATCTAGTATGGGACTGTATTGAAAGTTTTGATGCTTTCAATATATCTGTAGTGCCCAGAGAGCTTCATAGTCATGCAAATTCATTGGTTGTCTCTACGACCCTCTTAGTTCTTCACAAAGACTTTGAAGAGCAAAAGTACACTATCGAGTTGGTCTTTTGACCAAGTGTGCCTGATAATGCCAATCATTGGTAGGTGTTTGATGCTAAGAATAAATTCATGTGTTGGACTAAACCAAAATAATAGTGAATTATGGTAATGGACCATACTGATGAACGTCAAAATTAGGTAAAGAAACTCTTCTGCAGGAGAATAAGGATTCATGATTTTCAGACTAGAAATCAAGTCTTGTTGTGGGGCAAGAGGAAGAACCAAAAGGAATGCATAAAAAAGTTGATTCTTGGTGGAGAGGTCCATTCGCCAATCATCACTTCTAGGGAGAAAATGGTTTCTTGCTGATATATCAAGATAGAACACCATTTTCACTACCTCACAGTGGGCAGCATCTGAAGCACTTCAATCCTTGAAGTATCAGATGTCATCGGTTGTACATATTTGTATAGTCTTTAGTTTTATTTTGTTTGGTTCATTTTGTTTTATTTTTTCACCTTTCTTTTTGGGTAGCATGACTCCATAGCCTAATGGCATACATGAAGGCACTGAGATTCTGGACTCTACTCCCTTTAATTGTTTTTACAATCGATGGAAGTTCCCCAATTGGAGCCAGATATTGTTCCCAAAATCCATCACTTGTTTTTGGGGACAACATATCAACTATTTTGCCTAAAGGCCAAAATGATCTCTTCCCTTCTCAAAAATGTTTTGAGTATTCAAATTCTTCAATTATTCAAGTCTTCTCCGCTAAAGAACTCACAGGTTCAACACCAAGGTTCAATCAAAGGTCCATTGGTATGCTTCAAATAAGTGGAATGAACCATTGAACCTTGAACTTTCACAAGTTCAAAGTTAAAAGTGGTTCAAAGGTTCAAAAGGAGTTAAGCACTTCAAAGGATCTAGAAAGTTTGAAGACTTTGGCAAGTTTAAAGGTTTAATGACTTCGACAGACTTAAAGAAAAGAAGGCTTCGAAGAGTGAAGGTTGAATTGTTGAACTGTTGAACTTTGAACCAGAATGGTTCAACAAGTTCAAAGGTTCAACGAGTTCAATAAGTTCAAAAAACTTAGAGAATAAAAGGATTCAAAGAAAGAGAATGAACAGTTGAACCATTGAACTTTAAACCGATATGGTTCAAAGGTTCAAAGTTTCAAAGAAGTCCAAAGATAGTTCAACTAAAAAAGGAAAAGAAAGTGAACATGGCCCTTCACAAGAGATTGAACTGAAGAGCCGATTGAACCGCTGACCATTGAACCACTTTGAACCATTGAACCGATGCACTCCAAGGTTCAAGGTTCATAATGGTTCAAGTGACTAAGTGATCATGACGTCCCCATAGAAGTCAAATTCAAGGTAATGAAATATCCATTGATTTTCAAATATGGCACAGACCTTGTGAACAAATTTAGTGACCAGCCAAAGAAGAAGCTAAAGGAGCCAATAAAAAGTGAGAAGATAGCCCAAGAGCTCAAATCACCAAGGAAGGACAAGACGTGGTGAGGAAAAAGAGAACAACTACAGGAAATCTAGAAATATCTACAAGAGAGTTATTTCTAGTAGGTGGAATAGTCCACCAGGTGGACATCAGAGAGCATAAACATTTAATAGTATGATCTATTTTTCTTCATTAAGTAAAGGCTAATGGACAGCCGTGTAAGCATCATAAAGAAAACTAGGCAACCCATGCTTAGGAAAATATGTTTGATATGATTTAGAATGCCAAAGTTAAGGCCGATGACCTGTTCCAACATGGATCTTTCATGAAAATACATTCAAGGCATTGAATGCAGCATGGGCTATTTCCATGAAATAAATCACCCAAGTCTTTTTGGAGTGCTATATATTTTAATCTTTCTTATTATTTTAGGGAGATCTCTTTGTTATCAGAAGTGAAACTCTACCCAAACTGAAAGGCATTCCTGAGACTTTGATCTCAGACTGTTAATCATATTTTGTTATTTGAATGAGAAAACAAGTGACCTTTCAAACTTTGTGCTGGACTAGCTTGTGTTATTTAAGAAATTGCTCTTATGTCTATTTCTTAGAAGCATTCTTGTCTATTTAATTTAACAAGCAGAACTAGTGGAAGTAATCAGGAAGGTGTCTTGCAGCCAACTGTGGAGAGACTTTGTGCTACCACAATGGTCTTTAGTGTGTTGTTTTCTGTATCTATGTAAAGGATCTTGGGATGACTTTGTTCCCCCATTGTCCTTCATATATTTCACTCTTTGGCAGTTGAGGTGGAGACTTTGTGCTACACTTCATCCTGCTATGTTACTGCATCTAGTTACTTTTACTACCCAGGAAAGAATATGGCTATTGACTGAGTATTACTTCTGAAAGAAGAGAAGTAACTCCAGCAATCACCCAGGAATTCTTCTATGTTTGTGAACATTATCTCTAAAAAAAGAGAGATGGATGGTGTTATCCTACCCTGAGTGTTATTTTTAGCTTATATTTATAGTATATTAATATATCATAGTTATAGGGAACCTCCCCTTGATGAGAGGAGAGATTTTTCCCCTTTTGATGTGGTCGACCTGCACATTTGGCTGATAAATCTCCCTATGTTGTGGTTGAAACACCTATTTTGCCCTCAGTTAGCTGGTGACAAAATATTCACCCAACAAATTCTAATATGTAATGAGAAATATTTCCAAAGATATTATGACATGTAATAGAGGATATTTTAATAAATTAAGATATCTTTTAACCATATATAAATGCAAGAAACTTCAGAAACTATTTTAAGCAATTCCCTAGCATGTAAACTATAGTAAATAAATAAAGTTTCACTTTTTATAGAAAATTGACCTCATATCAAATTCAAGATATATGTGCATGTTTTATACAAACTAATTATCCAAGCTAGGAAGTAGGAGAGGAAGAACATCAAGTTGTATGTGATCTGAGTCTAGACCAATAGCTAAAAGTTATGGAAGAGGTGAAGGAGAAGTTGCCAATCTGTGGAAGAGCTAATGTAAGGAGTATAAGAGATAGGTGCAATAGAGTCTTGAAGTAGTAGCCCAAAATATTTAGGAACATTGTAGATATTAATGTAAATCACCAAGAATAGTTGCAAAGAGTAGGGCATCTCCTATCATAAGGAAAGTTATTGTGTCAAATAAGAACCAAGAGAGATTTAAGGAGGTAGCCAAGATTTGAGTGTGATGATAAAGTAAGAATATTAGAGAAAGATTCAAGAGATATATTAGATAATAAAACTCAAATAAATTAGGAAAAAGGGCATATATCTCAACCCTAATTTGCCAATAAGTCAAAAACTAGTTGTTTCTAGCCATTTGAGCCCAAATATGACACTTTTGCATGCATTATGCCTAGGCCACAGATTTTATGAATGAAATGTGTGGCCTAGGCCATGGGTTTCCTCCCTAATCTATGCCTTGGGTTCATAGGCCACCTAGGATGGTCAATGTGTCTCTAAAAGGGCCCTGAGAGGTGCCTAAAGAGCCCGTCTAGCGTGCAAAAGGGTCAAGATGGGTTGAGGATGTATAGGGGATGATAATATCATGAAAAAAATGTCTAAGTGAGTGTAAAATGTCTCCAAGTGGGATAACTAAGGTCAGTAGTCTACACGTGAGTCGATGTGTAATCATAGGGAAGAGTAGGGTCATGAGGAGTATGATTACACATATTTATGCAAATCCAAATATAAGGTTTTGAATGAAGCAAAGGGCTTATGAAATTATCTTTATCTAAGTGGGGAAAGAAGACCCATTCAAAATATAAATTTCACTTCCAAATATGAGGTGGTATAGTGTAAGGAATATAAGATATCTTTATATTTGATAGCATAGTCTTGAATAGACTCTCTAATTTTGAGTTAAGGCCTACAAATGTTCCAATGGTAATTTTTACATTGTGTGCTTATGGAAATTATATAAGAATGCATCTTAAAAAAAATTATAGGTTGATAAAGAACCATTTGGGAGTGTATATAACCAATCAAGAGCCTCTTGAGTTAAAATTATATGAATTTTTTTAATAATAGGTGTCCATCTTTAGCCCAATGTTTAAAGGAGTGTATGTATTATTTCAAATGATTTGTAGGATCTCCTTTGCCATCAAAGGAAGAGAACATAGGCATGATAAATTTGGAAGGATATGGATATTCAAAAACATCTCTAGTAAGGGGTTGATCCTCTAAGATATTATCATTAAAATTAGCCTCATGAGAGGAAACTTACAACTTAAGTAGTGTCATTTATTGTTGAAGATCTCCCACGGTAATAATTAGAGATATCATATCACTAGGAGGTATTGGTAAAGAGGTTGAATAATTGATTAGAGGTTGTAATTTTCTATCCATATAGAACATAGGAATAATAGGCTCCTTACCACCCTCATTGTATTTTAGGATAAGATCATCATGTATTTTATAAAATTTACGTAAAAGGATATCCACATTGCATTATGATTCAAGAGAGATCATTATTTAATTTTTGATATCACTAAGGTTAATTCAATCATTATTTGAAAGATCCTAAGTACTTAGATTGTTATTACATGTAAGAGGGCTATAAGATGTACTTTCATTATTTTCATCTATAATTGGAACATTATTTTTACCAAAAAATGTAAAAGAGGGAGAGAGATGAATGTTCTCTGCTTTGATTGAAATATTATCATAGGAATGGAAAATGCAAAATTCATTTTTATTTTTAAACTAAAAAGAAAAAGGGGTAGAATATGCAATATTGCTTTCTACTTTAGGTACATCATTGTCATATGAGAAAGGAACATTTACATAAAAGTACTTTCACTAGTTGCATTTGAGTAATTTAAATAAGGAATAAGATTGTCCACATTGTCATTACTTTGGAATGAAGGTACACACTCACCCTCTTCAAAAGTGTATCATTTCAAAAGCAAGAGAAACATTCAATTTTTTGTTCATCTTGAGAATTTTTAAATGAAATGTTGTTATTTTTAACATCATAAGTGTTAATTTATTACATGTGTATTGGATCATCTTTATGTGATTCACTAAAAAAATTGATCATTTTTAACTTTTTAGGCCTTTCATCATTGGAAATAGGATAAATAGGATAACAAGGCTCCTCATACCTAAGAGGAATAGTGCCACTCATAGCCATATGAAAGATTGCTATGATCATTAACACGTTTATTTATACTTAAATTTTCATTATTGGTTATTTCATTGTCATGGTTATAAGCAAAATAATGTGTTTGAGCCTATTTTATATATGCCATAAGATTTTCATTATTAGTTCTTTCATTGTCATAGTTATAAGCAAAAGAATGTGTTGAGCCTATTTTGGTTCATTTTGAGAATTTTTTAAATGAAACATTATTATTTTCAACACCATAAGTGTTAATTTATTGCATGTGTATAGGATGATATCGATGTGATTCACTAATAAAATTGATCATTTTTAACTTTTTAGGCCTTTCATCATTGGAAATGGGATAACAAGGATCCTCATACCTAAGAGCAATAGTGTCACACTCATAACCATATGAAAGAATGTTATGATCATTAGCATGTTCATTTATACTTGCATATTCATCATTAGTTCCTTTCTTTAATTTGATTCTATATATATTAATCAATTTATGGATTAAAGATACAGGGAAATTGACTCCATCCATAATTCAAACTTCCATCTCTATTCTTTCTAGAAATAAGAGAAATCATAACTATTCATTCGATAGAACATCTGATCATAAACTAAATATTCAATAATTTGAATAATTTTAGAGAATTAAAAGGTCCACTTTTAAATATCCCTCAATTTTCAATATAATAATAGTTGATATATTCATCAGTCAATGGATCAGGTTTACTTACTTCTCCTTTTTATTTACGTCTTTTGGGCCAAAATATTTAGGATATAAAAAAGTGAAAATACTTTCATATTTTGGGATTTAAATTATGTATTCACAATTTCAACTATAATTCCTCAAATTTATGAAAACGAAATAATTATTGTCTAATTTTATACTAGTTCTCTTCCTATAGTAAAAAGATGGAGAAAAAAGACTATATCTAATCGTCTAGATAGCATTCTAATTGTCCTCAATCATATTAGGTGCTCTATTTTGATCATAAAACTTTTTGAACCTAAAACTAATTATGACATGTATTTATTAATTATTTTTCATAGTTTTTAACCTTAATTAAACATCTTCCTATGAAAAATGAACACCAAGCTTTGTAGGAATTATTACAAGATCCCTTTATCAAGCTTGAACTGAACTTATGCCTTACCATTGCAATACTCTACCACTGAGTTAAAAGAGCTTTTGATAATGTCATGATGAATGCATGAGTCTACTACATATCTAGTATATATGTAGCAGCAAAATGAATCCACATAGAATATATTTTAATAATATATAATGTATCTAATTTACTATTTGAGGACCAATCATATTCTAATAATGTCAATTAGTCCTATTGACCCATTAATAGTTTGATTGAACTCTTTGAATTGATTATAAAATGGTGAAATTTGTACCCCATAATTGACAAGGATATACCTTCCATTATTTGTCTACCTATTTATTTATAATTAATCTAAATTGACTAAATTAGTGAACCCACATGGCTATTGAGATGACTTTCTTAGTTGTTTATCTATCTATCACTTAGATCCACATATAGGATTGTCTCTATCTAACATAGAGATTGACATATACAATATTTTTTAAATACACAACCAATTTTATAAATTTTTCCTATTATGATCTATCCTCTATCAACAAAAATTGGCTTGGACACTTCTACTCAGTTTCTGACCCTATCGAATAGGATTATGTAGTTTGTGTTCTTCATTATGAATAATTTTGATCTATAAACATGCGCACTCTATCATACATGTTGGTTTAGAGAACCAAATATTTCTACGGGTTCCACAAGTAAATCTTTGATAGATTTGAATAAATGAGTACTTGGTTCAACAAGAAAGGGGGGATATGGTTCTCGCCTAGAATAAATATCAAGTTTGTAATATGGTGATATAGAGGGGGGATATTACAAGCAATATTTCTAATAAGAGTAATTTCCTCAATATTTTATTTTCCATCATTGTTCCATATTTTGGTTCAACATAATAGGTATATCCATAGAAATATCCCAAGAATATTGGGGCTTAAACTAAAACCTTTTTATCTTTATTAGTATCTAAAAGCAAAGCCTCTTTCAAGGATTTATGTACTAGAAAATTTTACAAACAATACAAGAAGAATGTGAAACCACAAACATAAAGAAGATTTAGTGGTTTCATGGTCTTGATAATTTCCTAAGGATTTGAATATTATAACAATAAGTGGGCCTTTGTCATCCAGTGGCCCAAGACATCTCTCTTTCAAGGAGGCAATGGGGATTTAATTTCCCCTAGGTGTACTATACTAGAAAGTAAAGTCACTAAAATACTCATCAAGTCTCCTAATGACTTTCCATTTCTTTTTCCTGGGTTGAGGCTTAAGTGGATAGTGGGGATAGACTGTAACTCTATTAGCAATATTTCTACACTAGTTCAAATCTAGCTTAGCCCAAGACCAAATTGATTGATAGATTGATATTCATAATCAATCAATGATTTTGATTAAAATCTAATTGGTTTTTGAATCCTTGATATAGAAAGAATGGAAATAAATAGATACCTTCAATAAATTTGAAAGAGAAAGTTCAAATCTGTTATTGACCCAACACTAATTAATTAGTATTGATTATTAAGTCAACTATACCTAGTTAGGATTGTAGTTCAATTGGTTAGAGTATCTCCCTATCAAGATATAAGTTATGGGTTTGAGCCTCATCAGTCTCAATCCAATAAATTTATTGATTATTCACTTGATCCCCACCCCTTTATAAGAGTAAAAAAAGGAATTGGGTAAACTAGGATAAATCTACTGGTGATTCTATCACCATTTTGATGATATTATCAAATTATCATAATGTATTTGCACTAAATCCTATGCACACACCTATGAGTTGGGTTAATTGCAAAGCAGAGGCTTCTCTCCAATTTGATTCTTGGATGTGTAAGGAGATTAAGGATCTCAAAAGGAAAGTGGAAATTATGGAAGATAACCAGAAAGCTGCATGGAACAAAATTAACATCATGGAAAAACAGATAAGAGATATCCCTATCAAGCTCAAAAATTATGAGAATAACCTTCGGGAACTCATTAAGGAGAACATAACGAAAATGGAGGAAGTAACATCCAATATTTGTGCTGCAGCTGTCAATATTGGAAAAAGAGTAAACGAGGAGACCAAATCCTTGGAGGGGCCTAGCAAAAGGATGAGACAAAGCTCTAGAAAGAAGGCTACACAAGAGGGAGCCAAGTTGGCGACAACTACTACTCAGGACACTACTATTGTGAAAGGTAAAGAAATAGTGAAAATGATTTTGGAACTGGAAGAATAGTCTGGTTCTTCTTGTTGGTTATGTTTATTGGTCCTGTTCTCTGGTTTCTTTTTGTAATCTTCTGTCTATGGTGCAGCCAGATCTTTGTTAAATTTGGGTTTTGATCGGAGGTCTCTCTGGTGGTTTTAGGTCCATATAAAACCTATTTTTGCTACTTCTCTGTAGTATTTTTTAGGTTCTGTCTGTGGTCGTTGAGACTTTATCTTTCTTTCTTTGTACTTGGGTTTCGGGGTCCCTTCAAAACCCGATTTTACCTTAATCTAAAACAAAGGAAAAAAGGTTTTGTATAATTACAAATGTGTTTATATAGCATGCGTAATTATATGAATATATAGTCATAGGAAGATCAATTATTGTTAGGAAGGATAACATAGAAGGAGTCTCCTTCTAAGTCAGAATACCATGTAGATCACTACAGATCATTCTAAATTTTTCTAGATATTATTCCATCTATCTCATGTTCTTCCCTATAAGTAAAATATTAGTAATATTTCAAATGTGTTAGTACATCATTGTATGGTATTCTCATAATAAAATAATATTAAGATCAATTATCGCATGAGGATTGGATGAACTTTGGGTTGAACTGATTATCCAACTAGTTTAGCTCATTCCAGGGTCATGGGCAATTCTTCAAATAATTTGAACTATTCATTTCCTCTTTTCAATTCTCAGTGAACATTACAAGGTGAATCCATAGGATTTTAGTAGGGGAATATTTCCAAATATTTTAGCTATAGTTACGCTAAACCCTTTTGTAATTTGTCATGTAGAATCATGATGCAAGCTTGGGTATCTTACTCACCTAAATCAAGAGAATTAGTTCTCTTTTTCTTTTTTTAATCAATAATATTGATTAATGGATATTAGTATCCCTATTGGGACATACTACCATGGGAATTCCTTACCTTGATTAGAAGGTAAATTTAAAATAATAAATAAATTAGTCGATATAATATATTAGAGTAATCTTTATCATACTTATATGTGCTTCCCCTCAAATAGGCAAATTTTGGTCATCATCAACATCTCAATATTGAATTGAGCCAAAATTCTATTTTATCAAACAACCATTTATTATTTATAATATTTGCATATCCAATACTTGGTGATACAATTTTATCATATATGTAAAACATTGTAACTATATGAGTAACTTGGTATGAGTAACCTGATGGGATCGATTAAGAATCAAATTACTAGATCCAATATGAATAAGATAGCATAGTATGTTATACTATTTCATTTATATTGAAGAATTAACACAAATATGTTAGATTCTATTACTCAAAATGATCTTATTGATGGAATCTCATACTTCAAGAATTTAATCAATAAAAAAATATTCATCTGTATTCTATGAGATCAAATCTTGAGTTATTATAAAATGAAGGTAACATCAGTCATGGCAGTAAATATCCTCATATTTATTATTGTTGAATTATTCATTTCAATCCCTACTACTTTTTTACTCATTATTTATGTAAAAATAGTGAGTCAAAGTAATTGATTTATATTATCAATACAATGATTACTATTGTCTAGACGAATTTTAGATCATGAGTAAAAAAGTGGGGATAATAGGGGTCATATTAAAGGTATAAATTGATTTGGAAAGTAAGTAGTACGAAGGAAGAAGGAAATGAAAAACCTTCCTTTCCTTTCACTTTTTATTTTTACTACTTCTACATAGATATTATATAAGTAAATTTGAATATCACTTGCCCTATGGGGACATGAATGTAGGATTAGGACCTCATAAAAAAAGTGATGTTAATCACAATATATTAATATACCCCTAGAAAAAATAACTTTATGGGGTCAGAACATAGGTGTGGTTTTGAACATAATCTACTCAAAAGTATTTTATATGAATCTTAAAAATGTGAAATATCTTTCTATTTCTAACATGGTAAAAATATCATTTTTTAGTATATAGTGAATTGAAAATCGTACAAGAAAAATAATTTCTATGCAAAAGGGATGTCTGGTTGAGACAAAATAGCACAATATGCTTCATATATTGTTATAATAATAGACTCATATTAAATTTGATCAATTCATAATCATTTGATTAATTAAAACATAAACTATTTTCTTTTGATTAATATTATGCTTAGTAACATAAATTTCATATCTACTTTATATTTGATAAGTATCAAGTATTTTCCAAAAATATGAGGGTAAAGGATGCATTCCTTTATCCATATCAAACATAAATAATTCCATAAATCTTTTATTTTTCTCATATTCTTGATCATTCAATATTATTAGATCGTTATGAAAATATGAGATTATAATCTAAAATTTATTTGAATGGCCTCAAAAATGACTCAAGACTATTTAATTAGTTTAAATATTAAATGTATTAAATTCCACTTATACCCCATACTACAAGTGAAAAAGAAAACATAAAAATGATCATTAGAGTAGCTCAAGTGATACCTACTATATCCATATGAATCCCTTTATCAAGAATAATAATCATGATTGATTATTGATGATAATGGAACTAATCAGGATAGTTCAAAGTGTAAATCCTTCACTAAAAGGAATAATCGATAGTAGAGATTTATAAAATTTGTCTCTAGGAACTAATTACTCTCTAAATTCCTATAAAGGCATGTATTTATAATAAAATTGAAAATTATCATAAATATATTGGTAATTTAATCTGAAGATGCATAAGTTGACTCCAAAAGTTATGGATTAAAAATGCAAACTTTTGCATTTATTTCACTTTATTGTACCCTAAAAAGGTGACACCCATATTTAAATTGGGGATGGGGGATTTACAGTCCCCTACCTTACCACTTGCTATGTCACCATTACCAGATCCCATCTAGATCTGGATTGTGGATTTTGATCCCCCTACTTTATCACTCAGTTATGTTGTATAAGGGAATAGTGACAATTTAGGGGACTAGTTAAAATTTTAAGATTTATTATGTACAATTGTCAGTTGATTTAAAACTTTTTTAAGTTGCTTAAGTTGTAATGTAGAGAAAGATTAAATATTTCATATCATGTTTTAATTTTCAAGATATGATAGTGAAAGAAAAAATTTCAACCATAAAATAAATAAAAATAGAATTTATTATTTTAGAATTTAATTTTTTATTTTCCCTTCATTCAATCATATCATTATATGTAATAATGTATGATTACATTTTATGCATTTGAAATTAATCTTGCCTATTTTAACCTTTAATGAATATTTGATCCCTTTATACATTTTATGTACAAGAAAACAAAAAGGCCTTTTCTTTTTCTTATCTTTTTACTCATATCTGAATATGGGCAGAATTTGTATGGGATATAGTGAATAAAATAGACATGAAATTTTTTGTCAGATTTATTCATATAGATCAATGAGGAATAAATAATGAAATATATTTTTTATAGGAAACTTCCAATGTGATTAGATGAAAATAAAGGAATATTTACAATCCTTGAATTTGATAAAATACAACTTAAAGGATTTTGTCATTTCATTGATCAAGGCTTAATAGAATAAGTCGCTAAGTTTTCAAAATTTGAGATCTTGAATAAAAAAATAGAATTTAGGATTTTTGGGAATGAATATAAATTAGTATAACCCTTCATTAAAGAGAGAGTTTTTATATACCTATCTATTACATATCATTATAAATTATATGTACTAGCATGATTGATTCACAAAACTCATGGAAAGATAAAGATACGGAACCAAATTGTATTTTTGGGAAATATTCCTTTGATGAATACTAAATTAACTTTTGTATTAAATAGAAATTACAAAATCATGATCAATCAAATATTAAGAAGTCTTGGTATTTATTATACTTGTGAATGAAAACCATCAAAAAAAATTCTCTATATTAGCACTATAATTTCATATTGTGGAGGAAGATCAAAATTAGAGATCGATATAAGAAAACAAAGGATATGGGTTCATATAAGTAGAAAGAAAAAAATACCTATTACAATTCTATTATTGGCTATGGGCTTGAATTTCAAAGAGATTTTGGATGATACTTGCTATATGAATCTCAAATCATTTCTCCTTTCCAAGAATGGAACGAAGGAGTATGACCAATACTATAAGTGGAGAAATTTTGGGAAAGAAGATGCCATTTTAGCACTTTATAAGGTTATCTACATAAGTGATGATGACCCTCTAAAATATAATTTTGAATTTTTTGATTATTTATGTGAAGAATTACAAAGAAATTTTTTTGAACTAAATGTGTATTAGGAAAGATTGGTCAATGAAATCCAAACAAAAAATTGAATCTTGATATACCTGAGAATGAGATTTTTTCATTACCACATGATGTATTGGTTGTTGTGGATTACCCTATCAGATTATAATTTGGAATAGGTATACTCAATGATATAGATACCTTAAAAATTGATATAATCATTCTGTAGTAAATTTATTATAAGAGGAATTATGATTAGTTATACATCATTTGAAAGAAGCAATTTCAAGAACTATATTATATGAATCAACTAATCCTAAAAGTTTATTAACTCCTAAAAAATTGGCAACTTTAATTTCATTAATAGACACTTTTCAAGATTTTTTTGCTTTACATTCTTTATCATAATTTTTGGATAAAACTAATCCATTAGTATAAATAATTCATAGTTGAAAAGTAAGATCTTTAGGCCTTGGAAAATTGACAACCCAAACTACTACTTTTCACACACGAGATAGTCATCCTAGTCATTATGGATGTATTTATTTGATTATGATGTATGAAGGAATAAATGTTGGACTTATTGCATCATTATCTATTTATGCAACACTTGGTCATTATAGTTCTTTACAAAGTCCATTCTATAGGATATCTAATAGATCAAAGGAATAACATATGGTTTATCTATTATCAAGAGAAGATGAATAATATCAGAGAGATACAAGAAATTATATAGCATTAAATTAAGGGGTTCTAGAGTAATAATTTACTCTAGCTCAATTTTGAAAAGAATTTTTAGTTTTTGCATATGACCAAATCCATTTTAGAAGTATTTTCCCTTACCGATATTTTTCTATTGGGGTTTTCCTTATTCCTTTTCTCAAACATAATGATGCAAATCATACTTTAATGGGTTTTAATATGCAGCGTCAAGTACTTCCACTTGTTTAACCTAAAAAGTGCATTGTCAGAATAGGATTAGAGGTTCAAGTAGCTATAGATTCAAGAAGTATAGCTATAGCCAAGGAAGGGGGAAGAATCTAATATAGTGATTCTATAAATATCACTATCACTTCATCTATTTTTCAATAAATTATAGGAATATAATTGATTCTATATCAACATTATAATAGTAATACTTGTATGCATCAAAATCCTTGAGTTTGCTAAGGAGAATATATAAAGAGGGGGCAGATTATAGCAGACAGTACAACTATAGTAAGGGAGAAATTTATTTGGGAAAAAATGTACTAGTGGCTTATATGCCATGGGAAGGATATAATTTTGAATAAATAATACTTATTAGTGAATGTCTAGTATATGAAGATATTTTCACTTTTTTCTAGATTGTAAGATATAAAATTGGAGTTTATTTGATGAACTAGTACCCTAAAATAATCACTGGAGAAATACCTCATTTATATGCTCACTTACTCCATCATTTGGATGAAAATGGCCTTGTAATGTTAGGATCTTGGATATAAATAGGTGATGTTTTAGTGGGAAAATTAACACTTGAAGCAGAAAAAGGCTCGCCATTAAATACTCCAAAAGGAAGATTATGGCAAGCTTTATTTGATATTAGGCACCACCCATTAGAAAAGAAAATTATTTTAGAATCCCTAAAGGTGTAAGAGGTTGAGTTATCAATGTGATATATATCTAGGAATACGGTAATTTTAGTGATATTATGGAAAAATTCCATATATATATATATATATTTCACAAAAACATAAAATACAAGTGGGTGATAAATTAATTAGAAGGCATGGTAATAAAGGTATTGTTTCTAGAGTTTTTCCCAGACAATATATGCCTTATTTACATAATGGAACACCAGTGGATATGGTATTCAATCCATCATGGGTTTCTTCATGAATTAATGTAGGATATATCTTTGAATGTTTGCTTAGTTTAGCAATAAATCTAATGACAAACATTATAGAATAACACCTTTTGATGAAAGGTACAAGCGAGAAGCATCTATAAAACTAATGTTTTTTGAAATTTATAAAGCTAGTGAGCAAACATCTAACCCATGGTTATTTAAATCTGGTCATCCTAGAAAACATAAATTAATTTAAGGAAGACTAGGAGATATCTTTGAACAACTTGTTACAATAAAATTAGCTTATATATCAAAATTGTGTCATCAAGTTCATGACAAAATTCATGCACATTTAGTGGACATTATAAAATGATTACACAACAACCTTTGAAAGTAAAATCCAAAAAAGGAGCATAATAAGTAGTATAAATGGAAGTTTAAGCTCTAAAATGTTTTGGTGTTGCTTATATTTCACACAATATGCTTACTTTAAAATCTAACCATATGGATGCTTGTCAAAAAGTATTTGGTGCCATTCTCACTAGAGAGCTAATGCCTAAACCTATCAATCCTATAAAATATTTTCAATTACTTAGTTGAGAACTATGATATTTAGCTCTAGAATTGAATCATATTATTCTATCTGAGAAAGACTTTTAGATAGATAGGAAGGAAGTTTGATCAAAATGTATTAATTTTTTTCTTTTATGACTGACTAGGATAAACATCAACAACTTTGAATTGGATTAGTTTTTCCTGAGCAGATTCTTGTTTGGTTTGAAATAATTTTACTTAATGGAGAAAAATTCAGAGAAGTGACTACATATTACACTTTAGATTATAAAACTTATAAATTGGAAAGAGATGGATTATTTTGTGAAAAAATATTTGGACATAAAAAAAGGGGATTTTGTTCTTGTGGAAAATATTTAGTGATCGAGAATGAAAAGGAAGACCACAATTTGTGTGCCCAATGTGGATTTAAACTTGTTGATTCTCAAATTCAAAGATATCAAATGGGATAAATTAAATTGGCATGTCTATTTGTTCATATTTGGTATTTCAAATGGTGTCTTAGTTATATTGTGGATCTATTAGATAAAACTCAAAAAATTAGAAAACCCAGTATACTACGATGTGTGACTTGATCATAAGCTCCAATTATATAGATTCATAAGAACTATCATCCTATTCAAATTGGGATGCCCTTAGATCTAACACCTCCCTTAGTAATAGTAACAAAAAGCTCAAAATTATAAGCATCGTGAAGATATGTTGATAAATAAGAATGAATCTAGGGTTAATATCTTATATATTAAAATTGCTAATTGGACTTCGTAAAAACACTTCTTTTCTTATATTACAAGAATGGACTTAAAAAGCAATTTTTTAGATTATCTTTGATTTATTAAAGACCAAAAATAAACTATGGTTATAAGAGTCTATTCATCACACATATGCTTCAAATGGTATTGTAACCATCGAAGTAAAGTAGAAACCTATAGGATCAAATAGAATGAGATATAGACAAGTAAATCCCTTATGAATTTCAAATGAATTGAAGGTATTTCACAAAGAAATGTATCATGTAAAAGTGAGTAAATTTATTAATAACACCATATTTATGTTGTAATACAAATTGTAAATGAATATTATAATTAACTTGGAACTTGAGAAAAGAGTACCTATTTAGTCTTTCTATAGAGCAATACATAATCACTTCCCATTTTGGTATAGTTACTTGAGTCGGATGAGAGGAAACTTTCATGTTTGATTCTAAGGGGGGGGGGAATCCAAGAATAACCTATCTAAATGTTTATATTACTAGGTCCATAGCTAACAAGCTAACATTATTGTAATTTTAGGGTTCACTTAAATATGACCATCAATCTTAGCCAAAGATTATTGCTTATCATCTCTCTTAGGATTTTAGGCTATTTCAAGAGAGAGAAATAGACATTAGGGGGAAAGTTATCAAATACCAACTAGTGGGTCTAGATCTGAAAATTATTTTGGATCATTCATATATAATACATTGATCATTAGGAGCATTGAACAAACTGTCAAAAGGATGAGACTTGGCATGGCCCTTAAGTAGGAACTCCATAAATATTTTAACTTTGGAAAAAATCATAAATCAAATAACCACAAGGAATAGATAAAATATATAATTAAACATTCCTAAACTAATCCCATGTAATGAAAATTAGATCTTAAAAAATCATACAAAAATCTGAAATAAATTTTTGGAGAAGGAGAAAACCCTACATGCAAACTAGTTCTTTGGTTCAACAAGCAGAGGTTGGGTTCACCAAAATATTTTGTGTTGTTTGGGTTTTTACATAAAAACACTTAACCAAATAAAATTATTTAAATGTAGTATTTTAATAATTATATCTAAGCAATGTAATACAATACTTTGATAATACAATTCATTTAAGCATGTACAATAAAAATATCAATGATTATATAACTACATGACTAAAGGATGAGACAGGGCATATCTTATTTGTTGTTCTGTTATGGAATATAACAATGATAAGGAATCATCATATGACTATGCTGTAATTCTATGTTTTACTCTATCTATGTTTTAAATGCCTTTAACCTCTAAAAACTTGCATCCATGTAGGCATCCTAATCTTGATAGAAGTGTCCATACCAAATAATAAATCCTTTTTTAAATTCATCAATTGGGTTTTTTTGGGTTTTTTCACATTTTAATTAATGTATTAAGATAATGTGCATAGATTTTCAATATCATTTTATTAATCAAAACCATATGTTCACACTTCTTTGCCCTTAAATTATACCCTAGGAAAAATGGGTTAGTGTGCACATGGTGTCCAATTTCCCTAAATACCCCTCTATCAATGAGCATTGTCTACATATACAATACTCTGAATATAGCCTCAGACCTATGTATTTATCCCCTATGTGTTGGCTTGTGTGTGAATCATGCAATGTGTGATAAGCAAGTACAATAGTTACTTAGCTTGTAGCTTGGAAAATATATCTCTTAGGATGATCCTTCAATATTTTATACCTATAGATGTGTTGCCCCTATTACTAATATGGAATTAGAAAAAATAGGGAACCTTTATTCACTTGAGTGCTTGATAAAATGCTTTTAATAAATTGTCTTTATCTCTTTAGGACTTTTCTAGGTGAGGAATGAATGAGGGTTGATCTTATATTTATACCAATCCCTTTAGATAATATATCACATTAAATCACTTAGGCTAACCTTTAGGATATGTTTCATTTTTAAATTGGATGACTTTAGGGCATTAGAGACTTGCATTAGGGTAGGACACTTGTATTGACGTAAGCATCTGAATGGGATGTAAGTGCTCTGGCAGTTACTATGGATCTAGGAATTTGACTCAAGATAAGATGGTTTGTATGATATTAGTTACAAAATAAAAATAAAATGAAAGAAACACACTAATAGCATAACATCTCTAGGCCTAGACACTAGGGAGAGTTTAGTTAACAAAAAAAATGACAAATACAACTAAAAAGTAAAGAATAAAACACAAGAATTCTTTCACCTTCCTTAGATGCTCCAAATGCTTTTGTAGTAGTGGTTTGCTCAATTTTGTGCTCATGAAGTCCTTGGCAATGGAAGCTTGGATACTTCCATCTCTCCTTGGCACCTTTGACTTCTGGCTTGGCTTGGCTTGGAATCAATTTGGCATGGTAAGACTAATTGCAATGGCTCCTTGAAGATATTTTTGCATTATAAATTTGCACCAAAATGGCTTAGAAATAATTTTCATGGCCTCTCTATTTATAGATTTTTTAGAATGCCTAGAATCAACCTAAACCATCCATCTCAAGATGGAGATGTGTGGTTGAGGATTAATTCAATTTTTGGAATTGAGTTTATAATTATCTTCATCATGACATTGGAAGAAGGGGAATTTAAGAGGCATGGAGGGCATCATGAAAGGCATTGATGAGGCATGGAGGGTATGAATCCTAATATTTGTGGCATTTATGGCTTAGGGATGTCTTCTCAAGAAATGAGGTCGCTTGATAATTCAGATATTCAACATTAATTTATAAATACAAGTTGTAAATAATTTTCTATGGAATTCTTAATTAGGCCTTGATTTGGGTTAATTAGCTTTTAAGCATGATCAAGTACCTTATGCACAAATTACTCAAATTCACTAGAATGCCTTGTTATTGGTCCCAAATTTTAATGGATTGGAATTAGAAGCCACTATCAGTTGTGTTGGATGCATTACTCTATTTAGTATGTTACTAATAGAAAATAATAAAGGCATGTGTCTTGTGCAAAATATTTGATAAGAAATAGCAATCTAAAGCACCTAGGTGCAAAATTGATATTTTCACTCAAAATGATCTGATCAAAATTATCTGACCCATAAATTGCATTGCCCCATTTATGGATATTCTAGCCAAAATCAATACTTGAATATGTCATTTTCACATCATTTAGCATGTTTTAGTGTTTTTAGGCTAAATTGTGCATTTTGGGTAGAAATGGGTCAAAAACCTAATTGGAGGTTATTAGTGGCCATATTTAGGTGTCTATAGTTTTCCCCTATTTGAGAAGGCATTGAAAGATATAAGCATAGTAACATCTTCTCAAATAATTAAAATTTCATGTATGAGTACAACTACAATGATGATAAACTAAATATATGATGCCCCCTCGAGGGAACGGTTGGCACAAGTAGGTTGGCAAATAGTCCCTCAAAAAGAAAGAAGTGAAATGAGGGGACCAAAGAAAGGAAAGATAAAGGGGTGAAAAACATAATGATACTAAAAAATTATTCAAAATCATTGAGAATACAAGTGGAATAGTGCACAATGGTTTGCCCAAAGGCGGTTATAAACATTGTACCCTGATAGTGGAAATATGGTATGATAACATAATGATTTTTCCAATGGTGGTTATAATCATTGATAAGATGGAGCTACCCCATTTAGGATAGAAAAACAAGATAACAGCATGCCCTTGTATGGGAAAAAAAATTAAAGTGGTGACAACACAATGATTTGCCCAAAGGCGGTTATAATCATTAAGAAATGTAGATGAGATGGTGTGCAATGATTTTCCCATAGGAAATTATAATAATTGGACCCAAATTATGGAAAACATGATAAAATTGGTTGAAGATGATGATAACATAACACAGAGGGTAATGATGAATTAGAACAACCTACTAGTAGGGAGATGCTCGTCTGAACTAATAAAAGTTAAAATTCTTTCATGGTTAATTACTCTGTTTGGGATATGATTGGGAGTGAATTGGGATGTCGGTGTCAAATATATTTTGATGTTTCCATTACTAAATAGACTTTTTGAAGTTGAGGTTTGTTGTAGCATGTGTTGGTAGGCATCATGGTATAACATCATGAAGACTTGGTTGAAATCTGCATAAGGATTGACTCTCAAAATCTAATACTCAATAGAAAATAATGCACCAATGATAGAAACCATGATGATAATGTAAACATATGAATATGGATGACTTCAAGTGTAAGTGTCGATAAGGAATCACCTAATGAACACACATAAACTGAATCAAGGCAACAGTGTTGAAAGCAAACAAACAAGCAGATAAATAAACAAATAACGTAATAGAAACTATACAAACATTGCTCTTAGAAAATAGGTGACAACTTAATAAATGAATAAAATGGGGGAATAGAATAAAATGAAGGGATTGACTGAGCTATCTCCATATGCACTAGGCAAATGGATGCTACCTACATAGTTCCATAGATGTAATATCCAATAAAAAACTTTAGGCAGAATGGGAAGAATACGATAACTAAGAAAAATAAATAGGATGGATGTGATAGAAGAAGAGGAATGGTCTTGAAAAATGGTAAGTACATGAGATAAAAAGGACAAAAAGGATGGGGAAACTAAGTGATAAGTGATTTGCTTGTAACTTAGTAAGGGTTCGCAGAATCCTTAAGGTAAAGAAGTGGTCAATGTTTTTATTCTTTTCAAATGTTTGTGGAATTTGTTTTGGAGTATCTCAACTCAATTGAGAATGATGAGACACTAAATGATTCAAGCTCATAAAACAGTGAGAGTGTGGCTTAGGTTTCTCATAAAATGATGAGAATCTGGATTAAGTTACAAGAAAAATGGTGAGAGCATGGTTAAGGGTGACTAAGCTAACCTCCATAAGTATCAATCACTGCTTATATAATCCCAGAATAGGACCTCAAGTCACTGTAGTTCTACCTTTATAGTATAGGAACTTTGACTAGCGTATCAATCAATTCAAACAAAATAGGCATAGTTGGTAAAAAGGCATAGTACCACATAAGAAGTAGTAAGTTGGTATGTCAAGACTTAATATTACCCCTAGTTTGCCTATAAATGGTTATAACCAAGACACAATGACATAGATCAAAGGTACTAATTTGCCCAAAGGCAGTTATAATTAGTAGCAAGATCAGTGGTAAGAAAGGAATACCAAATGAAGGATGAAATTGTCAAAACTTTTGTTACATTGTTCTAAAATATGATCTTTATCTAAAGTACTTGAACCAACTGATGAAACTTATCAGATAACTCGATACTAAAACTTCATAATGAATGAAAAAAATCAAGGTTAAATGGGCTAGGCTTTAGAACACACTGGGTCAATATAATGGAAGCTAAAAGTGGATACAGTGAAGAAGATAGATAAGGATGGTATTTGTATAAAGAAAAATAGTGATAAAATGGTATAAATGAAATGGTCCTTATAGATAATACACCTTAACACTCAAGCATAGTACCACTTGAGATGAATAATATTCATCAGCTCCAAAAGTTCATCTCCATCTGGTGTGGCAAGCTTGTATGTTCCTGATCCATAATCTATAGTAATGATGAAAGATCTTATCCAATTTGGTTTGAATTTTCCTTTGTATTTTTTCTCAGTCATGGTATTCTTTTGGTTTTCTTTAAGAACAAGATCACAAATTTCAAATGTTTTATGCTTAAAATATTTATTATAGTGGTCTTTGAGTCAATTCTAATATGCTTGAAGATTATTGAGCATGAATGTGTGTTTCTCATAAAATAGGTCTAACTCTTACAGGCAAGCTCCTCGATAGTCATGATCATCTAAGACATGCTTGAAAGATATGCGTAGTGAAGGTAACTCAACCTCAATGGGAAGGATGGCTTCAATACCATAAAAAATTGAGTATGGAGTGGCTCATGTGGGGGTATGATGATTGGTATGATACACCCAAAGGGAAGGGAATATTTGCAAGTGATAATCATGATCGACATCATTGACAATATTTTTGAAGATATTGATAATGGTTTTGTTAGATGCCTCAGCCTGGCCATTACCTTGAGGGTAATATGCTATAGAAAAATGTTGTGTGATGTTATATTCAATACATAACTGGTCTACATCCTTATTCTTGAATGATCCTCCATTATTAGATATAATCTCAAAGGGGATACCATAGCAGTAAATGAGATGGTTGAAAATGAATTTAGAAATTTGCTTTCTAGTCATGTAAGTGAGGAGTATAGCTTCAACCCACTTAGTGAAATATTTGTTAGTGGTAAGGATATGTTTATGGCCATCAAAAGTGGGGTTTGTTTTCCCAATAAGGTCAAGTCTCCATGTAGAAAATGGTCATGGTGTCAACATCGATTTCAGAGTTTTTGTTGGGGCATGAATTAGATTAGCATGTCATTGACATTTGTCACACTTTTTTACATATGCAGCAACATCTGCATCCATTGTGGGCGAATAATAACTAGTACATAAGAGATTTTTGGATAGGACTCCCTGCTAGAATGAGCTCCACATACTCCTTCATGAACTTCTCTTAACACTAGTGTAGACTCTGCCAAAGTTAAACAATGAAATAGAGTTCCATCAAAACTGTGATGGTAAAGGGTGGATCCAAGTAGAGTATAATGATTGGAATGATGAATGAAGGCTTAGTTTATTTTTGAGATAGGTTAGGTGGTATAACTTGTTTATGAAGGTAGTTTTAGAGGTCTGAGTACCAGATAGAATTGGGACCAATAATATCATAAATCATGGTGATAATTGAAGGTTCATGAGTTGGTGCTAACAAATTCTTGATGAGAAACTAATACTCTCAAGCTTTATCTATTTTTTGAATTACAGAGCCAATAGTATCCATGGCATCTATATTTTTGTTACCAGTCTTTGATATGTGCTCAAACTAAATATTGGCAATTTATTGTTTAAGAGTGTCGATCATGGCTTTATATGGAACCAAGTTGTCATCTTTGGTCTAAATATGATTTATGACCTAATTAATGATTAACTAAGAATAACCATAAACTTTGAGATGACATATATTCTAATGCATTGATTATAAAAGTCTTATAATGAGTGCTTCATACTTAGCCATGTTATTTTTACAAGGAAACCTGATTCTAAATGATTTAGGGATTAGATCCCCCTATGGTGTAATAAAAAATAGGCCTACCCCTGATCCATGTGTAGTAAATGAACCATCAAAATATAGTTTCTAGGGTTATTCCTCAAGGGGTGTGTCAATGATGGTCATTATGGATCGATTAGGAAATTGAAACATGAGTGGTTGTGTGTTTGTGAGAGGTGCTTCAGTAAGTTGATTTGCAAGAACTTGTCCCTTGATTGCCTTTTGATTGACATACTCTATGTCAAACTCACTGATAAGCATGATCCATTTAGTCATTCTACCTTGAAAATCTATTTTAGATAGTAGATATTTGAGTAGATCTACCTTTGAAATGACCATGGTCTTATTATTCAACATGTAATGGCATAGTTTTTGAACTATGAAAACCATGGCTAGACAAGCTTTTTTAATAGGTGCATATCTATGTTAATATGTAACTAAGGTACAGCTTAGGTAGTATACAGCATATTCTTTTCCATTATCATCATGCTAAGCCAAGAGTGCCCCTAGAGCATGGTTGGTAGCTGAAAGGTATAACAAGAATGGCTTTCTTGGCATAAGAGGTAATAAAATAGGCAGATTAACAAGATAGTCTTTGAGTTGTTGAAAATTTATTTGGCAATGATCATCCAATTGAAATGCAACTCCATTTTTGAAAAGGTGTGTACATGGATGGCACTTTTTTGCTAACTGAGATATGAAGTGTCATATTGATTGTATCTTACCCTACAAACTATGGAGTTGCTTTAAATTAGTTGGTGGTGACATCTCAGTTATAGCATAGACTTTAGCCAGATCAACTTCAATACCTCTACGAGACATGATGAAACCAAGTAATTTATCTAAAGTTACATTTAACATGCATTTCTTTGGATTGAGTCTAACTTTATATTCCTATAATCTTTCAAATATTTGACTCAACATTATTGGATGGTTGGCCCTAGTTTTGGATTTTTCTAATATGTCATCGACATAGTATTCAACAATATCATACATCATATCATGGAATATTATAGTCATGGCCATTTGATATGTAGCTCTAGCATTCTTAAGGCTAAATGGCATTAGCTTATAACAAAATGTTCCTCATGGAGTGGTGAACGTTATCTTGTGTTGATCTTTTGGTGTTATTCATATTTGGTTATATCCTAAAAATCCATCCATGAGTGAAAGCATTGCATAACCTATCATGGAGTCAATGATCATGTCGATATTAGGAAAAATAAAATCATCTTTAGGACAAGCTTTGTTGATGTCTCAAAAATTAGTACAAATTCTTATCCCTTCAGGCTTTTTACTAACAGGTACCACATTAGGGATCCATTCTAAGTAGTTAATGGATCAGATACATCCTACTTATAAGAGTTTTTCCAACTCTTTTTTTACAAATACAGCAATGTGAGGATGCATCTTACTTAAATTTTTTTTACTAGTTTGGCATCAAGATTAACCCCAAGGTGGTGTAGAACCAAGGCAAGGTCTAAACCTAGCATGTCAGAATAGGCCCATGCAAAGATATCTACAAATTATCTCAATAGAGCTATAAAGATGTCATGTTCCTCCTTAGTGAGGGACGCTCCTAATTTTATCCATTTTAGGTCTGATGGAGTCCCGATATTTACCTCTATTATATCTTCAACTAGAAGGGTCAAACCATCTTCTAGGATAGTAGACAATGACTTGAACTATTGAATTATGCCAGGGTCATCCGTTAAGACTTGCTCTTCAACTTCACGTAAGCATGATGAATTTGAGTCCCCTAATGGGAGATCTAGCCATGTGACAAAAATTGTCAAAAAATCTTGAATAATTTGATCAAATACTTATTTCTCAAATCTGAACTTAAATCCATAGGCAAGTTCATATTTGGTAGTCTCTTAGTCTAAATTTGAAGAAGAATGAATACCCCCATCTAATGGTGCCTAAAACAAGTTTTCACCACTAGATTGGCCTTTATCTTTACTTTTCCCTTGGTCAAAAAGTGCCTCAAATAAGTTTTCACTTTGGGACCTCAATGTTTTACTTATTTGTTTTTCGCTAAGGGTGTTCACTCACTCTCTAAAATAGGCTGCAAGATCTAATGTGATTGAGAATCCTGATTTGTAATCTCCTAACGAAACGTTATCTCTAAGGCCTAAAAATTCATAGAATGTCTCATCATTTTATAACTCATCAATCGATAAACTAGATTCTTGTTGGTCCCAATCTATCAGTTGGGGATAATGCAATAGAAAAGGGTTACGATGAATGGCCAGGGTAAGGGTACAAATGGCATTGTTATCAAATAGATTGGTTTTAGCTAGGTTATCAAAGGTGAGGCTATGATCAAACTCTACTTCATTATCAGAATCATCATCACTAGTCATTGGTGATGGAGTTTGAATAAGATATGTGGGGTCACCCCCAGGCAATTTAAATCTAAGTCCATAAGGTCTTTCATACTTAGTCATAGAAATTGGTTTGATGGTTCCTTGTTGATTTGGTATGAGGCCTCTTCCTTCATAATTGTGATGCTATATGATCCTATTAAGAATAGGATACTTTGTATTTTTATAACAATCATCTTGGTTGTCATTTTATAACCATGATTCATCCCCTTCAAGAGGGTCAAGTTCTAGGCCAGATGCTAGTATAAATGTGGCAGGTCCCTTATCTTTATTCTTTTGTTGCCAATACATATGTGGGATGACTTTAGGCCACCCAAAGGTTTTTAGATTCTAAGGAATATTGGCAATATGAAATGTATCATGGATCACATACTCTCCTAGTCCATTATCTAAAATGGTGAAATGATTAGAAGCTTCAGGAGGTGGCATGTGGGAAAGGGAATCCAAGGTGTTAGGATCTATGCAATTATCTAGTGAATGATCAATAAGTATAGCCTTTCCTTTATCATGATTGGAACTTGGATTCATGTCGTATTGATAATTATAGCTTTTAAATTCATCCTCAAGATGCTTTTAGTGTTCATATGGGTGTAAATATCCTAGAATATTCACTTACATCCCTGAGTGGGAAAACTTGATACATTAGTATAGGGTTGATGGGGCTAAATGAATTCCATGTAACCAAGGCCTACCTAGAAGCATATTGTATGATAATTCAAGATCAAGCACATGGTAAAGTGTATCATGGGTCAAAGGCCCAATGATAACTAGTAAGCTAATGGTGCCTTATGATTCTATTTCTTGATTATCATAGGCTTTGATGGTTATTATTTTTGGTTGGAGATCTGCCATTATGTACCTAAGAAGCTTGATGAGATTTAGAGACATTATGTTGAGGTCAGATCCATTGTCTATAAGAACACATTTCACTTTATGCCACTTTATATAAACTTCTATGTATAATGGATTATTATGGATGGGCCAAGAGAAGACATATTGCTTTGGTTGAATATGACTTGTTGGGTTGGATCTAGGTGTCCACAAAGCTTGAAATTTATTAGGAGATATGTCACTAGCAATAATGGATTGGGTCAAAAAATTATTCAATATATTCTTGTGGATTATTGACGTTCGTAGCAAAGCTAAAATAGAAATCTATGCTGGTGTCTTCTATAATTGTTCCACAATATCAAATTTCTTATCTTAGTCAGTAGTGAATAGTTTATTTTGAGGCTAAATGGTTGGTTGAATGACAGGCAAAGTGGTGGATGGTTGCGGGCCTAGAATAGTAATCTTTGACTTTTGAGTTATGATTGCACAATCAAGATTAAATACTGGACTGTTATTACTAACCAATATTGGGAATAGTGTGGGACCAGACAAGACAAGTCTCAGTTGTTGGTGCACTCACATGTGGCTATGTGGCAAGGACAAGTTATCAATATAAGGTCCAAAAGGGGAAGTCCTAGTTTGTTGGTTTGCTTGTATGCATTCCCAGGTCAAAGAAGGATTATCCATGTAATTTGGTTGAATGTTAATATTTAGCAACAGTCTAGGTTGATTAGTGCTTGGTTTAGGATTAATGGATATGATATTAATGCCACCCCCTATAATATGACCTATAACCCTATTTTAGTCATGTGTAACTACATGGTAGGTTTGTTAGTTGTTACCATTCTGACCTTGGTTTTATCCATTGTTCTATCAGTGTGGGTTCTATTGATTCTTCTAGTTCAGCATTTGATTTTGATACTACACTAGCCATTGTTATTATTGTTGTTGCTCATTGTTATATTGAGGAAATGGGTTTTGATAAATCCCAAGAGTTTGATTGGAAGTGGAAGCACCATTATCCAATGTTATCTCCACATTCTCTAACATATTCTCAATTAAATATTTGATTTGGACACATCTTCGTAGATTATGCCTATTGACCCGATGATAGTCACAAAATTCATTTTCACAGTACCAATTAGGATAGGGAATTTCTTGCATATAATGATTTAGATAGGCCAACTAATCATATTAGTGGTAGAAATCTTATGAAATACATACTTAATATGTTTTCTTAGGTCACTAAAAACATGACGTGCATGCACAGTTCTCCTAAGAGGAGGGGTTTGTAATGGTAAAGGATACTATATTTATTGTGTAGGTCTTGGTTGTTATGCTTGTGGCATTGGTTGGAGAGGTTTTTGGGTAGAAATAAGCTAAAAAGGTGGTGCAGATGATGTTTTCATCATTTGGACATGATGGGATTTAGTTACTCCATTTCCCACAACATTCTTATTGCCATTGAATTTCTTCAATCTTTCTTAATTATTGGCTTGTGCTAATTATGATGCTGGCACTTGAATAAGATGTTGATGTTGGTCATTTCCCTGATTAGTACCTTGATTTTGATTAGTTGAATTAAGCTTGATGACTCTATTTATGAGCACCCCCTCAATCAACAAACCTTTATCGATGATTTCTTAGAAATTATGCGCACATTGTAGTTCCAAATGATAAGCTATCTCATTGTGAAAATTTTTGGTATACACAATGGCTAATTGTTTATCTAGTAAACTATGGGTGAAATGGCTTACAAGGGCTCTCCATCACTATAAATAACTTACAAAACTCTCACTCACTTTTTACTTTGCTTGCGTTAAGTCCATTAATGAAATCTTATGCTTAAGATTTATAGGAAAAGTGACATGCTATCAACTAATCGAACCTTATTGTTGAGTGGGGACTTGTGGTCCAAGACCCTGTCTCTAAATTTTTGGCACATTTTGAACCAATGGTTGTCTAGTAGGTAATTGAGAAACATGGGGACCTCCTTGTTGCATGAATACTTATGAGGAAGTGAAAGCAGGTTGTAGATTTGGCATTTGTCACTGACCAATATTTACACATTATTGACTAGTCATTATTTCATTTTGTATTGGCATATTAGTCTATGATTGAAGAGGTATGTTCATCATTACTTGGTGAGGTGGAACATTAGTTTCCCTTGATTGATGTGGTAATTTATTTATCCTCTATTGCATTGATACCCTAAATTGTGCTTGTTGTGGTGGAATACTACTCATTACTTGTTGAGGAGGAGTAAGATTCATCACATTCTATCGTTGAGGCATGACATTGGCCATTGTTTGATTGCATAATCTCATAGGTTGTACACTTGAGGAAGTAGCCAGTTGAGGTTGGGGTGTAAAAACTCCTATTCCCTAGTATGATGATCCACTCATGGGATGAACTACAGGCACATGTTGTTGGCTAGTTGTTTATGCGTGAGTACTACTTTGATCGAGATTGGACATTGTTTGAACATTATCCACTACATTTAGCTAATTATTCTATGTAGAGGCCAAAGACACTTCTTCAATAATGGGCATATGCATCAAGTTATCTATTAAAGTAGTTTATATGAATGGGTCAGAACTTGGATTCTCTTATCCAGTTAACTCTATCAATACTCCTGTTTAAGGAACTATGTCAATAATAGGCTTACTTACCATGTTCATCTGATTGAAATCATGTGCTAGATTTAGGTAGGTTTGATATGTTGTCTACATTTGGTTAAAGTGATCTTCCATGATGTTTTTGCCTCAGTTAGATATATTAGGGTCTTGATACGTTGTTTGGACTAGAGCCATAGGATTGCTAGAAGAATCATGTTGATCGTAAATGATATTGTGGGGCACTCTTACTAGACTTGGTAAATTTTCATGGGAGAAGTCTGTTGGAAACTTGGCCCCTGCCTCTATGGCTCTAACCAAAATATCATCTTTGTTCTCTAACAAATATTGTTTAAACAAAAATGGATCACACATGGAAGTTGTATTAATAGAATATGACTGTTGAAGGACTAGCTCGTCCATTGTGAGTATTGTAGCTAGGTATTGTGTAGTTTGTTCTTGATCTTGTTCTGCATAAGGTGGTGTGTTAACCAAATAGTTAGCTGATAGATCTTGGATTTGTGCCCCTGATTGAGTATTATAATAGGGATAAAAATCCATCTCATAAGCAATATTATCCACATAGGGGTCTTACACCATTTCTTCCTACATAACTACATTACTAATCCCTAGATTGTACATGAGTCCACTACGAGTGTAGGAATACATGTTGGGATCCATAGTCAATGTTTTTTGATAAAAGGTCAGAGTTATACAAACCCTAAAAATGACAATGTCTAAAATAGATGATGTTCCAACTTGGTCTAGATTCGTCAAAAGGATCAAAAGGTTTATGCAAAGATTTATGAGGAAATAAGCTAGCGTGAAGTATCTAACATTTCACTATTCACATAAAGATAAGCAAGTAAATGGACCAAAAATAAAAATGACAAACTCTAAGTTTGAAGTGTTTCAAATCAATCTAATCTATAAATTTAAAAGTTGTTAGGTCCTTTGGCAAAACTTGGCATCAAAATCTAGGCTCAAACAAGGCATGCACTAGGACTCTTGGCTAAATGGCATCAAAAGCTAGACTTTGAAATAGATGAAAGTTTTAATCTAATGGATTTGAAGCACTTCTAACAAATACTAGGCATTTGATTCTTGGACATGAACTTGATCAACTAGTTATAAGGTATGAAACAAAAGGCAATTTTAGAAATAGTTTATTTTCTCACAAAAAATGGTATAAAACTTAGTTCTTTTGACAAACAAGCTAGACAAAAGTGAACAATATAATTGTTTTAGACAAAAGATCACAAAAGTACACTCAGATTGGTATTAAAATGTTAGAACAAATTTGGAACTCTATGCAATAGGGTCTATGAAACAATATTAAAAATGTTTTGGGCAGTGTAACGATGCTATACTACCCAAAAGGTGTGACAAAAAGGTTTATTTCAAAAATGTTCTAAGGTAAAGATAATTTCCCATAATTTTGATAACATAACCCTACTTTTCTTGACTCAAAATGTTATGGTGCATAGACTCAAAGTACAACTATTTAACACAAAAATGGCTTAAGTCTATCAAGTGATGACAATGATTATGAGTCTTAAATGACCTTCAACCCAAATTGGAAATTAAACCTAAGTTCCCTCAAGTTTAGTGCAAATAGAAAACCCACTTAACACATCAACCCTATTAAATTTTAAAGGTTCAATTCCAAATTTAGATTATAAGTGAAGGAATTTTAAACAACTTTGGTAAAGGTCTACACTCAATTGGGCAGCATAACTATGCCAAAGTGGATGATATGACTCTCAAGATTTTGATGAACTTTGAATAAGGCAAATTGATGATCTCATGCAGGCAACATAGCACCTCTTTATTCAAATAAAAAATTTGACTATGTGTTTAGTTTGGATTGTTTGCTTACACCAAGTTTTGACTTTAAACAAGACTTTAATCTAAGACAAGACCAACTAATTAACCGCTCTTAGATCATAAACTAACAAGGTTGCTTAGTATTGTTTGAATCTGTCAATATACATCATTTGAGAGGATTTTAAGTGTTCATCTAAAAGTAAATGCGCATTATATAGTAGGGTTTTTACACCCCCCTTCTCTCAAATGACAGTACTGTGACATGGACCTTGAGGCGCACCTTGCACCAAGAATACTTTTGTGGCAAGTGGGGATTTATCTAAGATATAAAAAAATTAAAAAATCTAGGGGAATCAATTTCACAATGACTTTCACACCAAAAAATGCAAAGCAAAAGCATGGATTTTGGGTCCGTATCATTTGGCTTCTTGCAAAAAGGTCTAGTCCTTTTTACAACCACTACATCCTGTTGTTCGCTTAGTGTAGTGTGATGTCCAAAGTGCCACTACATCCCATGTGCAACTACAATTAGGAGCCAAATGAATTCAATGTCAGGAAGTGAAACCCTAGGTCAAAGCTTCCCTAAATAACTCATGGGAGGTGATGAAGTCCCCCTCCCAAGACATGTTTACATAAAAATAAAGAAAGCATAAAAGTAGAAAGACTTTAGGGTCATTTTCAAGGACACCCAAACTTTGATGAGTTTTTAGGGAGTGCTTTATATGACTTTATTTCTAAGCCTTGGACTAATCTATTTTCAATAGGAATGGCGCTTTTGATTCCAAGGGTTCCCTAAAGGGGACAAATGGAAGAGCATACACACAACATCCCTCTTTTTGCCAAATAAAAATTTAATCTAAACAACTAAGTAAATACAAAAATATTTCAAAAGGTGAGTTCATTTTTAAGCCCAAATGGAAAATGAGGTGGTGTTCATTTGACCCCTTGGTCTTAGTTGTAACTTTGAAAAACATTCACCATAAACATCTAAATTATTTTGTTAAACACCAAAACAAGGTTCCTAATTGATTTTTAAGCATGTAAAAGATGATCTAAAACATGTTTTTAGAAAATGTTAAGTTTGGTCCTGTAGTAAAAATGTTAGCATGTCCTTTAGCCTTAAAGCTCTTTTTAGTTTGAAACAATGAACTTTAGGAAAAGAGCTCTCGGGTCTATGTTTTAAGAAAAACATAGTGACCAACGTCAGTTATATAACTGATGATGGTTACATTTTATAACCGACATCAATTATACCAATATGATCGATGGTAGGTATACAACCAATGTCATTTTTTTCTAACTGACATTGGTTAATCTATGCAACCGATGTCAGTTTTACTTGTTGGCATTAGTTACTGTGTAAACTCGTAGCAAACAAAAAAGTTAAAAAATCAATTTGTAAGAGTTTTAATGGTCCAAATAAATATTTTAAAGATATAAAATAATATTATTAAGGTGTGAGATGCATCTAGTCCCATCGAGTGTGCCATATGTGGATCTAGGAATTTGACTCAAGAGAGGATGGTTAGTATAGTGTTAGTTCCAAAATGAAAACAAAATGAAAGAAACACACTAATAACATAACATCTCTAGGCCTAGACACTAGGGAGAGCTTAGTTAATAAAAACAAATGATAAACACAACTAAAAAATAAGGAATAAAACACAAGAATTCCTTCACCTTCCTTGGATGCTCCAAATACTTTTGTAGTAGTGGCTTGCTCGGTTTTGTGCTCATGAAGTCCTTGGCAATGGAAGCTTGGCTTGTGGCTTAGCTTGGCTTGGAATAAATTTGGCATGGTAACACTAATTTCAATGGTTCCTTGAAGATATTTGTGCAATATAAATTTGCACCAAAATAGATTAGAAATGATGTTCATGGCCTCTCTATTTATAGATTTTTTAGAATGTCTAAAATTGACCTGAATCGTCCATCTCAAGATTGAGATGTGTGTTTGAGGATTAATTCAATTTTTGGAATTAAGTTTATAATTATCATCATCATGACATTAGAATAAGGGGTATTTTAGAGGCATGGAAGGCATTGATGATGTATGGAGGGCATGAATCCTGATATTTATGGCATTTATAGCCCAAGGATGTCTTCCCAAGAAATGAGGTCACTTGATGATGTAGATATTCAACATTCATTTCTAAAAACAAGTTTTCAATAAGTTTTCATGGAATTCTTAATTTAGGCCTTGATTTGGGTTAATTATCTTTTAAGCATGATTAAGCACCTTGTGCATAAATTATTCAAATTGATCAAAATGCCTTGTTATTGGTCTAGATTTTGACTAGATTGAAATTGGAAGCCACTATCAGATGTGTTGGATACGTTATTCCATTTAGGATGTTACCAACAAAAAATAACAAAGGTATGCATCTTACGTAGAATATTTGATATGAAATATCAATCCAGAGCACCTAGGTGTAAAATTGACATTTTGACTTGAAATGATTTGATCAAAGGTAGCTACCCATAAATTGCATTGCCCCAATTAGGGATACCCTAGCCAAAATAGACACTTGAATATGGCAGTTTCACATCATTTAGCATGTTTTAGTGTTTTTAGGCCAAATTGTGCATTTTGGGTGGAAATTGGTCAAAACCCTAATTGGAGGTTATTGGTGACCAGATTCAGGAGTCTACAATTACAAAATAGATATGGGTCCAGAACTTGCAGAGATAGAAGATAAGTAATTTTATAACATTTTATCAAGATAAAACGTCTGAGTCATCAAAAAACATGGGTCAGACTAAGAGATAAGCAATGAGTCATAGAGAGATAGTGTATGTGAGCCTTTTGGTAGTAAAAAAGGTCTAGAAGCTGAAAGTACATCCATGATATGTATTTTCCAAGTGTACAATATTGAGGTGATATATATTTTAAAAATAGTGTTGATAGTAAATTATCACATTCTATAAAGTGTGTATATGTGTATCCATGTCTTTTTAACATGCCCCCATTGATATGGCCCCCCTTTTGGGTGAGTGGAATATAATTTGGTAGTTACATCATTCTAAAAGTATAATATATCAATATGTATATGTTCCCAGCATATAGGATTCCATTTTTAATCAATGTTATCTCTTAGTATATTGATAATTGATAATTTTTGTATATTTTGTAAGCAACATTTATATTTTACACACAGATTGTGAACCTTAGTGTGAACTAGAAAAGAATTAGACATTTTTAATTTGTAAAATGTGAGATTGATATAGTGTGTAAGCGATAATTGTATAGATCCCAACATAATTCATAGTGTATGCACTAAATTATGCTCACCCCACTAATTACAGTGATTCTTGCTAATTTAGCCTAATTCTTGTATCTCCTAACCAAGATAACTAATTACTTAATAATCTCCATCACATTCCTATATCCCATAAACCTTTATCCTATCCTAAAACCAATTAATTTTCTCATTAAACTCCTAACAAGACCTATTATCTACTAACCCACCACCCTATCTTAGCCTCTCCTAAAACCCTAAAACCTATGGGGAGATTTCTATAATTAGAGGATTTTAGAAATATTCCCCAATCTATCCCTCTTCTCTATAATTTTATAACTCTATATATTTCCATGGAATTAAAAATTCCATGAAAATTTCATAGCCCTTGATATCAATGGCTGAAATTTGAATTTAGATCATTGATCTTTCCCTCCTTGCCTATGAAACTAGGTTCTCCCTCCACCCTCAAACTAATTAGAAAATCACCTATCAGACCATCAAACTCTCATATTTCTACTCTCATTGCATCCATAATAGCATTCTATCCATCATCTAATCCATTATCCATCTCACTCAAGTATTGGAAGCCATTGTCAAGAGGTCTTAAGGCAATCCAACATCTCCAAATTTTGATATCAAATCATACAAGTGCAAGTCCTGGAATGGAGGCATGAAGAGGTAAAAAAGATGGTAAAAATGTTTCATTTTTTTTTATTTACTTCTTCTATCCATTCTTATTGTTGCTATTAAGTTTTGGGTTTATTGCTTGTTTTGATAATATTACTTGAGCCTAAAATTTGGTGCACACATAGTTTTTAATTTGGATACACGATGCTTGAGATATCTTAGATTAGAGTTTTTAAGTGCAAATGACAATTGAAAAATCAATGGCTCTCTCTCTCTCTCTCTCTCTCTCTCTCTCTCTCTCTCTCTCTCTCTCTCTCTCTCTCTCTCTCTCTCTCTCTCTCTCTCTCTCTCTCTCTCTCTCTCTCTCTCTCTCTCTTCTCTCTCTCTCTCTCTCTCTCTCTCTCTCTCTCTCTCTCTCTATATATATATATATATATATATATATATATATATATATATATATATTAGCTTTTGGATTTTTTTTCTCTGGATCTTTTTGTTACAATGCCTCAAGGGAGATTGGTTTGTCTAATGTGATTTGACATCCTATGGGCCACTTTAGGAGGAAATGGTAAGGAGGAACTAGTAAGTATAACTTTTGGCTCAATTTTAATTTTTTTAAATGTTTAATTTTTTAATTTTTATGCTATTTTTGGCTTTGAAAATGTCTACAAACACTACCATCAGCATTTAGGATGGTACCATATAGTTGTCGATGGTATCATCTGATTCCTACACTTCCATCCAAATCCAATGGTAGTATCTAATGCTAAATTCTAATTGTGTTTTATTGGTTTAGTCACATGTAGTTGTTAATGTCTTATGGGATTGATTACTAAAACTCATTTTTGCTTCTTTATTTTTACAAAAGAACATTAATATCCATGATTTTAGATATGGGAGGCATCTATCTACCACATTGGATTTGGGGTTAGATGACATAAATTATGTCATTGTTGATTAGGTGGGGTTGGGTCATGTTAGCCAATTAGGGTAGGTCTACTGTGATATTCATTTGATGACAATATTAGCCTAGAGGTGGAATACTGATACTTGTACTTTTTGGCTCTTGATAGGGGAGATTACTATTGCATTAGAGGATGTGTATCAGATATTACAATTGTCAATTAAAGGAGAGAGGGTCCACACATCAAGATATGGTAGTATTTGGTATATTCATAGATCCT
This sequence comes from Torreya grandis, assembly GCA_037957365.1. NCBI lineage: Eukaryota > Viridiplantae > Streptophyta > Pinopsida > Cupressales > Taxaceae > Torreya > Torreya grandis. The sequence goes on from JARHVA010004742.1 coordinate 249,358, forward strand.
ATATATATTTTACAAGTCATTGATTAGATGAGGGATAACCTTATGTCATGGTTCATCTGGAGGACATTGTCAGATTTGGTGCTTCACGCTTGCATAAATTTATTTTTTTATTTGTTAACATATTTTATGGTTAAGCATGCTAGTTGGGTAGTTATATCCTATCATACGTATCATATTTTTTAGAACATTGACCCGTATGGTACTAGGTATTCTTGGGGCCACACCATGGTGTCCCAATTATATGGATATTTTTATCAATTTTTCTTAGAGACGTGGGGTGGGGGATTGGGTGTAGCCACCCTTTTCCATGTATAGGCATATGAGAATATATCAATTTTACATCCCATTAGTGGACCCCTGGCTAGATGAGCCCATCCACAAGTTTTTATTGGATGATGGGTGTTACCTCAGAAAAGGTGTATTTGGATATGGAGTATCACATGATACTCAATCAACTAACACCTACACATATTATTTGGTGTCTATATAGTAACTTGGTTGGATGTCCTAAGGATGTTTACGAGTTACAATGAGTTTTTTCCATCATGTGGTTGGTTGATCATATTCTTGGTGTTTATGAGATATTTTAGTATGATCATGTGTTGAGATAGTATGGAGTCCCCTCTTATCTCTATCGATGGCATCAGATAGATAGATTTAGACATAATTTGAATGGTGGGCCTTCCCCCACAACCATAGATCTAAAACCATTCCCCTTAGGGAAATGAATATTATTGTTCCTTTAGATGCAGGCAATGATGTGAGATGCACAGACACTTATACACAATGGTGGTTTAGTGCCTATTGGCCCTTTTTATTTCATGTTATTATCTCCCCCTAGTGTATTACTTATAACATAGGGTAGAGATGGAGGAGGTAGAGCTATAGTAGCTCTTATAGGTCCACAATCTTTGGATGATGTAGTTATTAGAGCCACATGTAAGTATATTATTATGTTGTATTTTTCTTTTCTTATAGAATATTTGATAGATTGTAATTGATTTATAACTTGTTTAAATTGATTGTAGGTAATCAGGAATGGTCCATGATGGTAGATCATGTTATGCGAGCCTTGACACATAGTGTGCCCATGGATATTATGGGTGATGGTTTTATGGAGAGATTAGTTTATATTATGGGTGCCCACACACCCATATTTGATATTGTGGCTAGAGTAGTGGTATCATACCACATAGTGGTTATCAATCAGGATGATTTCTATGTCGAGTTGGATAGGCAATTTTTTATTGAGAGGATTTCCACTAAGGTGATACAAGTTTTGATTAACTAGTATGATGCCTTATGCCATAAGCATGATCAAACTCTACATCAACTAGGAGTGCTAGAGGATAGATTGCATGAATGGTCTTGATCTTGTGGTCCTAGGTGAGATATTGAGGCCTCAACATCGAGAGGTGTTAGGCCATTAGTTCTTGATAGTGATGATGACTCTTAAACTCCAGGGGATATGCCCCTACGTATGATTGACTTTTTATATTAAAATTTGGTCACTTTATATATATATATATATATATATATATATATATATATATATATATGATGGTATCATTCTTTGATATTTTATCAAAGTGGATTTAACTTTATGTTTATGGATTTGAATGCTTTAATTGTGTGCACATAATAGGCTTGAAATGTGATATTTAATTATATGGTATAGTATTATTAGCTGCTTATTTTATTTTATTTAGTGATAACTAATGTAATCACCATACATAATGGAATCTAATTGGGAATAAAAATGCTTGACTATAATGATCAAGTGGTAATTACGCTTTTGCTTTTTGTTCTAACTCAATATCTAGTGTATCTCTAGAGGTATAAAAAGTATACATTTATATGTAACTGATTGACTTGGTTTAGGTATCCATTCATGCCATGTAGTAAGCATAAGTGTCAAAGTATGATTAAATTCTATAAAAATTAGTTTTATGTTCCCCATAAGTGCACCTCTAATGAGAGTTTGATCAACCAATGGTTCTTTAGTAGGATCAATGTAGGAGAGATTGGTCATTGTAGAGTGTGTCCTAGGGGAAATACTTTTTCCAGAATTTTTTTTTTGCAAGGGATAATAGACCATGTATTTATTAGTAGGAGTGGCATGGGATGCCTCAAACCTCTTAGAACGACCTCTAGAAGAAGTGGGAGAAGGAGACCATGTTGTCTCTTTTTAAATGTAATAACTCTTTTGTTTATAAATTGTGTAGTATTTTACTTTACATCAAAACAATCATTGTTGTGATGCCCATTAATACAATGGTAAGTGAAAAAGGGTTGTACTTTCACCTTTTCAAATTTGTGTGGTGGATGGTAATAGTTTTGAAGAAGAGTAATCAACTATTTATCCAACACTATATGCAATATATCATGTGATATATCTATTAACCGAACAAACTGAAATGGCTGTTGCTTAGGAGAGGTATGTGTTTTAGCTACAAGAGATATCATGTATGTGAATTCCTTTCCTCTATGTAAAACATTTATTGTCTATTATTTTGTATGAACTATCGATTTAGAAGATTGTATATGAGATGGATCATGCACCTCCCTAGTTTGTTGCTTCACTTTGTAGGAATTTTTCATAACATGTTTGCCTTTAGGTGAAGATACAGGTGATTCGGTATTGGTTTTTGTTAATACGAATGCATATTTATGCACATCCATGTATAAGCTATCAAATTAATCAAAAGGCATATGCAATGCTCTTTCTTTTAGTGGAGAAAGAAGGCCCCTACTAAATATGAATTTCACTTTCAATTTTGATGGTGTATAGTTCAAGGAGTATAATGCAACCTTAAAATGGATAGTGTAATCTTGAATAAAGTCCTCATAATGTTTTGTTAAGCCTTGAAAATGTTCCAATGGTAACTTATGTAGTTTATGCTTATGTAAATCAGATAAAAACATGTCATCAAGTTTCATGAAATTTGGTGAGGAACCATTCAGAAGGTTATAAAACCAATCAATGGCATCTTGTGTGAGACTTCTATGAAAGGATTTTAATAATAAGCATCCATATTTAACCCAATGATCAAATAATGTACATATTATTTCAAGTGATTTGCAAGGTCTCCTTGACCATAAAATGAAGGTAACATAGGCATAACAAAATTGGTGGGATAATGATGGTTAAATACATCTCATGTAATGGGTTTATCCTTTATAATGCTATCAGGAAGAGTAGCCTCATTTCAAAGTACTTGTAACTTAAGAATTGTCATTTACTCTAGAATATCTCTTATAGTATTCATCATATATATAATGTCGCTGGGAGGAATAGTTGTAAAGTTTGAAGACGCCCTAATGGGTTATAATTTACACCATCAATATAAAACATAGGAACGTTGGCCTCTTTACAACTATCATTTCATTCTAAGGTAGGATCATTACATGATTGAAAATTAGTGGGAAAAGGAGTATCCATATTGCATGATGATTTGAGAGAGGTAATTGTATTAGATGTCATGAAGGTTGATACAATTATCATGGATAAGAGACTGAGTACTTGAATTTTCATTACATGCAAGAGGAATACTAGATGTATTTTCATGATCTTCATCTATAATTGGAACACGATTTTGAGAAGAAAATATGAAGGTGTAGAAATAAGAACATTTCCCATTTTGAATCAAAGGAGAAGAGAATAAAAAATACAATGTCACTTTTTGGTTTAGATACATCATTATTATATGAGAAATGAGCTTTAGCGTAACTAAAATGTGAATTTTTTAGGTGAATCAGTGTTATTTAGTTTTAGAAATTATTCATTAGGAAACCTTTGTAAAATATGCTTTGCTTTTTATCTTGAATTGGATAAAGAGAAGAACATGCATCTACCTTAATTTGACTAGTAGTATCATTTTCATATTTCCAGCCTAAAAGGATAGGGAGATAAATAGTATATACATTTGTATCATTGATATATATATATATATATATATAGAGAGAGAGAGAGAGAGAGAGAGAGAGAAACGCTTTTACTATTTTAATTTCATGAGCTAAATAAGGAATAGAATCCTCACTTTTTATAACATTTTCAATATTTTACAAAGTCAACAAACATTCATTCTTTGTAGCATGCTCATTGTTTAATAAAAAGTATGTACACTCAACTATTAATTTGTTCTTAGAATGCTCTATGTATGAAATATGGTTATTTTCAACATTTGGAATGATATTTTCATGCATGCTCATTTCATAACATTGAAGGCTATGCAATGCACTAACAAATGGTAGACTTGGTCTTTCTTCACGCATATCATCATTCGATTTTAAATCAAGCAATGTAGAAAAATAAGGAGAAATTATATCCTTACATTCATCTTCGAAATATGTGGAACCAAAATCATAATCATAAGGCAAATAATAAACCATGCTACCAATTTTTCCATATTTATCAATGTTTGCATTTACATTATTGGTATTTTCATCATCATAATTGTAAGGAGTTGTTGCAAAACAAGTTTGGGTATTACACTTTTGGATAGCCATAATATCCTCATAAGTAATGTATCAATCATCAAGAAGATAAAATATAAGATACAAAAAATGAGACTCCTTAGGGGTGTCACTATGAACATGCATCTTTAGGATTTTAAATCTAAAAAACCCAAAATAAATAGTACAAGGCATAGAGAAACAAAGAGAACAAGCATCACTTATATTATGCCCATGCAAGAAAAATCACATTTGAAAAATAAATACAACAATATAAAAAAATATAGAAGGAAGAAACCCTTAAGGATGCCAGATTCACCAAATGTTTAACATTTTTTTGGCTGGCTATTAGGTTTAAATGGGTATAATATCCTAATTAAATAGATGAATAAAATGATTCTAGAGCAGGGTAATTAAACTTATTCAAATAACATAATATATTGAATCTATAAAATTACTAAATATAGAAAGTACAATACCAATTGATAATCTGATGATTTTAACATAAAGAAGGGATGATACTTAGCTTATTTTTATATGTGCAGGCAAATCTAAGATGTGCAAAGGTAGAAGAGGTATGTTGAAACTCAGGATTTAATTGTTATATTCTAAAAATATTTTTTTTTGGAGGCCTGGACATTACTGTCGCCCTACGGACACTTGAGTTAATGTTTTTATATGTGACTCAATGTAACTATCATGTAAAAAATATTTGTTGTATTTAGAAGAGATTATTTGTGCTAGTTAGGATATTTTATCACCTTTATGTTGATATGTTTACATCACGTGCATGAGCTTTGTAGGACTGTATATAACTCAAACTTTATTTCTTGCCACTTGCACACTTGTGCCTCAATAAAAGGGGTTAGCATGTGAGTTGAGCTAACCCTAACAACCATGTTGTTGCTAAGTGTTACCTGCATATCCATATACTCTAAGGAGGGCCTCAGAGTCACATGTAGTTTTCCCACTTAGGTGCATGTTAATGGTGATTGTGCAATTATATGTTTTTTCTCCTATTGTAACCATTGGTACAAGCAATGCAAGTGTAATTTGACCTTTTGTGATGCTTCAGACTTCATTGTTATGCAAATCAAGGTAAGGTTTAAGTCAATAACTTTTGAATAAATAGCATATGTGTTAATTGAGAGGTTTGTTAAGGAATTGAAAACTATGCCTTGGCTTTGTATATATATGGAACCTTTTGAATTTGAATTAAGACCTAGTGGTGCGCAAAAACTAATAATAAAATAAACATACAAACCTGTACATATGGTCACAAGGTAAAAATTACATAAATAGATAAAAGGATAAATAAGGACACTATCGTCAAATTTGGACACCAACATCGATACTAGTGTCATGAGGTGAACGGTAGTGTTTGATAGCTTAAAACACATAATAGACAATAAAAACTCAGGGATCCCTATCACAAGGTGGCCAAAGTGCAACACATTAAAAATAAAGTAGAAAAGGATTATACAATGTAATAAAGAGCCATGGATCCCAAGGGACCCATGCAAGACCCCACCACTAAGTACTCAACCTTCAGTAAAAATGGTTATATATCAGAAGCTATGCAAAAAGACATTATAAAATGAAGCTTGTACCAAATATGGGTATCTACACATCGTTGTATATGGTAGTGTTATAGCTACATACTTGTATCGAAAGAAGGATTAGTGAAAGAGCATATAGAATCAACTACTTGAATACATTCATACATAGAGATAAGGGATGGGATCTTCATATACACCAAATTTCTAGCTAGACTACATGAGTGTTGATTTCCAAATGATCTAGTAACATGGGTCTAATTAAGACAAACCCTTGATAAGTACACCAAATTTTTATGCTCTTGCAACATATCTTGGATTGGATTAGGGATTGGATCAAATAAAAGGAATTTTAAAAGTTTTGTGCATCAAATGGATAATTTAAGAGAGGTTTCTGATAAGTAGGATCTAACAAATACTGAATAAGATTTCACATTGATCTAACATCATTTGCTAGTTTTGAGCTAGTATCAAACCGATCAGTCGCTATCAAACTAGTTAGGTACATGAGCCATCTCATATACCTTGTTAGGTATTTGTTGGTATCATCACATCTCTATAAAGTTTTTGGGTTTACTTGTGCACTGTGTTGGGTCCTATTTTTCATCGTTTTTAGTCATTATTAGTACATAGGTAAGCCATAAACTAGATTTTCCTCTACGAACCTCCTTTATCAATTTTCAAGCTACTTAAACTCCTAGTTTTGTACAAGTCATAACTATATATAATGTACTTTTATTATATTCATATTAGAGTTGGTTTGTGCTCTTGTTTTATTGGTTTAGTAAATTGTTCTTCGCTTAAATTTAATTTACCATAAAACAATAGTATAAGTATTGTATATAGGTTGAATTGGAGTGTGAATGGTATATGAGTCATAAGTGTCTTTACCAAAACAAACAACATATATAAAGTTAATAACATCATTTGTGTTAGTGCGTGTATAAAATTATATTGAAAATTCTTTTAGTAAAAAGAATTCAAACAAAAATTAAATTATTTTTATTTAAAAAGAAATGTCCTTTAAACATCATTTATTAATTCTAACAATTCAACTATAAAACCATTCAATAAACATTTATATTATTTTTCATTTAAATAAAATTTTCAACAATTTTAAAAAAAAAAAATACATAAAATAACTAAGTTTCTAATAAATATGATTTCTCTGCTAATGTTCCAAACTTATGATGGCAATTATAAAACCTTATTAAAGCACGCATGAATGATGATTTTGATAATTAAACACTAAGAACCTAATTTGTTTATATCCTTCGATTCCCTTTTTAGAGATGAAAAACACTAGTCACGATGCCAATACGACTTCAATTAGTTCTTAAAATTTTCCGAGTAAATATCTTTGAATAAAGGGGTGTTTAGATTCTACTTCAAAGACAGCACTAATGAATATAAGGGATATTTTCTTCACTTACGCAAAAATTAAATATAACCCAAGGTCTGTATTCATTACTATACCCATGTTTTCAATTCTGTTATACGTATTTCTAATTTATTTTTTAAAACCATAATGTTTTGCTTACTCGAAAGCGTTTTCATTATAGGAGAGAATGTTTCAATTGTACTTATTTCTAATTTCTCTTTTAAAGTTTTTTATTATAAATGTTTTGATAATAAAATTTATTGATCGAGATATATAAAGTTTGAGATTGGAAGTAGAAAAAATAGTGAAAAATGGTTTTCAATAACAATGGATGACATCCTTTTTAGATGAAGGAGAAGATTGGTATCAACGCACGGTTAACTCTAATTCCTTTGTATTGAATGTTTTATTCCTTGGTGAGATGCCAATCCCATCAATTCTTCCTCTTTATATTGTATTGTTTGTTATCTTTTTGTCGCTCTTTCGTTGACAGGTAACAGTGTTGTTTATGAGTTTTCTTTTCCTATTGTTTGATTGTCCCTCTTGTAGTTGTTATTTACTTTTTGTAATCAGTGATTTTTGGTTGGTCCATCTATTTTTTTTTATGGTTTCTAGTATTTTGAGGGATTAGGCCCCCTTTTTTGTGTCCAGAGTCGATTCATAGTTATGGTCGAAAGCATTTACCTGCAATTAAAAAATAATAATAGTAAATCATTGATTTATCTAACTAAAATTTAGTAAAACTATATAACATAATAGATTGTATTGTATATACAAATACAATAAAATTAATTAGAAGAATTAGAAGCATTACGTATATAACATTGGTAGGGGGAGGAATGGTGAATATAATTCAAGGCACTTTGAACTTCTCACCCTCTAGTCTCTTTTCCCATGGAACTTTTGGAATATGTAATCTCTAATAAATCATTCTTGTCTCACAAATATTATCAATGTGGGATTAACCTAATTACAACCCAATCAAATAATTTAAAATCACTCTTACCTCACAATTATTATTTTTATTTATCTCACAATTATTATCTAACAATCATATTATCTCGCAATCATTACCAATATGAGATTAACCCAATTGCAACCCAATCATATAGTTTATGTTAAGTTGAAGACTTTATCAAAGAATTTTTATCATATATTAATTTAGCACATAAACATTGTAAACATGGATTAATTATTATTGATGTGAGATTAACTCAATTGCTTGAATGAGAAGTATGTTGTAAAGTTGATGTAGATGGAGGTTTAGCATGTTGATCTATGATTGGTTCAACTTCATTGTCTTCATTTACATCTTTTATATCATCCATGGGTACCATTACCGAGATATCTAAGGCAATGTCAATAGTGTCATCCCATGATTCATTCTCAATGAATTCAACATCCATGTTAATCACAATCTTCTTTGTTACAGGGTTGTACAGTCTATATGCTTCATTGTCTTCACTATATCCAATGAAGATACACTTGTATCTTTCATTGTCAGATTTTTGCCTCTTTTCATTTGGCACATGTGTATATGCCACACGCCCAAATATTCTTAGGTGGTCAACACTATACTTTCTATTTGTCCATTCTTCTTGTGGAACCCTATTTCAAACAACCTTTGCAGGACACCTATTTAACAACTATACTGTTATTGCTACAAATTCACCCCAAAATTATTTTAAAAGTCCTTTGGCATTCAACATGTTTGCAGGCATCTCTTGGATGGTCATATTCTTTCTTTCTGCCACTCCATTTTGTTGTGAAGTGTATCTAGTTGTGAATTGTTTTTCAATGCCTTCACTGTTGTAAAAATTTAGAAATTATTTAGAGACATACTCTCACCATTTATCTGATCTCAAGATCTTGATCGAGTATCCACTTTGTTTATCAACCAATGCCTTAAACCAATTGAATTTCTCTAAAGTCTCAAATTTATTCTTTAAGAAATAAACCCAAGTCTACCTGTTTTAATCATCTATGAAGGTAGAGAAATATGCATTCTTGGAGTGGGTGGAAGTTTTCATTGGGCCACACAAATCTGAGTGCACCAACTCTAATGGTATTTTTTTCCTCCTAGACATCCCTGATTGAAAGGGGTGCGTATGTTGTTTTCCTAAGATACATGCCTCACATTTTCTTTTTAGTTCTACTATCCTTGGTAGACCTCTAACCATATTCTTCTTAAATAAAAGATCTAATCTAGAATAGCTTAAATGCCCATACCTTAAATGCCAAAGTCTGGATGTGTCTTTGATGATGGTCTTGAAGGTTGTTTGTTGTAGTACTGTTGTACTCTTGAGAGGATCAGTTTACATCTTGAAAGGAAGCATATGGTTCCTTACCATTTGAATTGTATCTATATTGTTCTTGTTTCCTTATCAAATATTATTTGCTCTCCATTCTCTATCGAGACTCTATATCATTTTTAGATGAATTATCTAATACTCAACAAATTGTGTTTCATATTTGGAGCATAGTAGACGTCCTAAATTTCTCTTCTTTCACCTTGCTTGGTGGAGATAATGACAGTCCCTCTACCAACAACAAGAACTTTTTCATTATTCCCCATCTTAATCTCAGACTGAATGTTCTTGTCAATGGAAGTAAACAATCTCTCATTATCACTCATGTGGTTACTACAAGCACTATCCAAATACCAAACCTCAGTGTTTCTCTACTCAACAACATTAAATATAATGAACATGTTTGGCAAATGTTCAGGTTCACTTACATTCTTGTTAGCTACATTTGCAATTTGCCTAGATTGATCATGTTGCATCTTTCTGCATTCACTAGCAAAATAACCATACATGTGACAATAGTAACACTGAACATTACTTTTATCATACCTTTGGTTTGAAGTATTGTTCCTCTTCTTATATTGGAAGTCTAATTATGAACTGCTTGCTCATTCCTGATTATTTGAGCTTGTTCCTCCATAGTAATTTCTTCATCTTCCTCTACCTCTGAAGCTTTTGTCTCTATTGTCTCTTCCTCTCCCCTACCTCTCATATTTTCCTAAGCTTTGAAGGCTTGCTCTAGGGAAGAAGGATCAGATCTATTCAATCATTGCTCATAGGTTTGTAGAGAACCCATCAACTCATTCATTGTCAAAGGTCTTTATCTTCCTCAATAAAAATGACAATCGGATCATATCTCAATGACAAACTTATAAGGATTTTCTCAACAATCCTTTGATCTTCTATAGATTCACCATTAATTCTTAATTGATTGGTTTTAAATTAGAAACTCTTGTATAAAAATCAAAAATAGACTCACCATCATTCATTTGTAATGTTTCAAATGTTCTTCTAAGTAATTGGAGTTTGACTAATCGTACCTTATCAGTGCCTCTATAAGAGTTTTGGAGGATTTACCATGCCTTCTTTGAATAATTAGCTAATGCAATTCTTGGGTATATGGCTTCTACCATTGTTGTCTCAATCAGATTTAAAGTTTTTGCATCTTTTCTCTTACTTTCCTTCAATTGGTATTCTGTGCATTTGTCAATACATTATAGGTAGCTTGGTTGGTCACATTTGTGAATTCAGTGACCACACATTCCCACAAATCATTTACAATCATTATTGTCTTCATCTTCTTTGCCCAGATGTTTATCTGTCAAATGTTGGCAGACCCAGCCAAATTTTTCCGTTTAATCCAACCATGTGATGGATTCTTCACTCAAGCTCTATTTGAATTGATCACCTTTAGATTTTTCTTAGGATACTTTGCTCAAGCTCTTATTATTGAAATTTGATTCTCTTGCGTGATCTCAGCTTTGTTACCTCATCGATTTAATTATTAGTAACAGTTGGCTCTTTTTTATTGATTTTACCTCTTGGCTCTCCCATGATCTCCTTCCCTCCATGATTTGCCTTCAGCGGCTTCCCAGCAAACTATGAATATGTTATAGTTGTAACTGTGTTTTATTTCCCTTAATTGATTTGTTAACTCTTGTTCTATGAGTTCTTGACTTTCATGATTTCCTCTCTTTTTATTTTTCTTTTCTTTGGTTGTCCTTTCGCTACCGTTAGCGATCTAATTTTTATTTTTTTGGTAGTAGTTCAAAAAAATTGGGATCTTCTTTGGCAATAGCCAACATAAAAAACCTGCAATTTCCTAATCTACTCTTTCTAAAAAGGCTAACTAAGCTTTTTCTCCAATATGATTGTGTGTGTTTCCACATTGGTTGTGTGTTCTTCCACGCTAGCTCTGTTCTCACGATTTATTGTGCTCTTTACTACAACTTGCGGCTTATTTTTCTCTAACTTGGCTTCCCCCTGACTTGCACGTTGCTCCTTCAAACTCACCAATGACTGAGCTCTCTTCCAACCTACCTGTGTTCCCATGATCTGCCAATGGCTCTGATACCAAACTGAAACTAATAACAACGTAAAAAAAATCAAAAAAGAATGCTTAATGGAATGCTTCCACATTCAATAAATCAGAGTTGCTTCTCTTCTATTACCCTACAACTTGTTCGATGATAAACAACATACAATATGCCACAATATAGAGAGGTCTTAGGCAGGGGTCTCATGGAGGGCGTTGTTGCTCCTATTTTTAATGAGCTGGTGGTCCCATGAAAAATAAAATGCATGCAATAGGATATTTTAGAATCTTTTTTTTTAAAACAAGGCACTGGCCAATTTTTAGGGAGAAAGTTTAAGGGGGTGGAAAAAAAAGGAACGCTAGGAGTTTTCCATCCCTGCTTCTATTTTTTAGGAAGACATTCTACTAAGTGTAAATTTATGAGTGGTTAAAATTTGTGTAAATATTAATTATAAATAAAAATATAATCATTTTAAATATTATCCTCTATAAAATTGGAGCATACACTCAGAATTTTAATACATATTTATTCTGCAATACTCTTTGAGAAAATTTAGGAGTCCTCTCCCATGAAACCACTTCCTTATTGTCTATTTTTAGTAATCCACTAGTTATACCTAATAACGGATATTAAATGTTGCTCTACAACAATTATTAAATGATGCATTAAAGTGGAGGAAGAAATTACAATTTCTAACAATTACAACCTAATCATATAATTTAAAATCATTCTTATTTCATAATTATTATTAATATGAAATTAAATCAATTACAACCCAGTCATATATTTTATATTAAATTAAAGACTTTTTCAAATAATTTTTATTAAATATTAATTTAACATATAAATATCATAAATAATTATTAATAAAGAATGAATAACCTCTTTTTCATTAAGAAAACTTTTGAGTATGTAATGCTCGAGTCAGAAAACAATTGAGAGTATAGTCCACGGCATGTACTAACCAAATTACATAAAATTGACATTATGTAAATATTTGTTGTATAACTTTTGTGATTGTGATTGTGATTGTGGTACAGGTACATAACATCCAAGATTCCAATATAACCAACAAACTCAATTGCATAATATCTTTTAGTAAGGAGTTATGGTCTTTGTTTCCCGTCCATTACTTACTTGTATTTAAGTTTACTCCTAGACTTAAGGTCTTCTTTTTGTTACTAGTCTATCACTTTTAATAGTTAAGTTTACTCTTAACTTTAGGTCGTTGTCTTCCACATTTTAATATTAGTATGTTACTTTTAATATGGTCTTGATTTATAATTTAGGACTTTTTAAAAGTTATGTTTGAGTTATTATATACATCATGTTTAATTTTAATCGATAAAAGTTTATAATTTTGTTGATTTTATTTTTAAATATTTTTTTTATATATTATTGATGTATTTATTAATTAAATAAATTGTTGACATGATGATTGTGTAATAGTTAAAAAGTACATTTATAATGAATATTATGTTAGGAACCCCTTATCCAACGGAAGCACAATTGATTACTTTCTTATAAGCAATTAAACATGGAATTATACCAGAATGATTAAGTAACTAGAAACTTGAGACAGCCAAGAATTTGAGAGACAATACACACTCTTGTATTAAATATTACTAGAAGAAAATACAATAAGGAAGATGCCACTTCTTCCTCCACCTCAAAGGCTTGCCACACCTCAAGACCTTCTTCCCTCTCTCTCTTGCTCAACACAACAACTTTATAGCCTAAGTTATTATCCCTCCTTGAATGCTTCAGCTGATCTCCTTGACCTTACACCTGTAGATCTTTTTGACCTTGCTTGCTTCAATGCTTTTACTTGCCTGTCTGATAATTACAATACATGCCTCATGGGTCTTTAAATAGAATCCCATGGTTACAAAAATAGAACTCTAACTACAATAATTAGACACGCAGCTCGTGACTTAAATTAGTCCTTTAACATGCAAACACTTGCTTCACTTAACTGACTGTTCATCAACAGCAGTTCTGAAACACACAGGCGACCGACGTCGGTCCCTGCTTGCCTGGTTCTGCGGATGTCGGCTGACTCCCTGCCGACGCCAGTTGCCTTCTGCACTGGTAATGACCAACGTCGGTCATGCTGCCGATGCCGATACTTCTGGATCTTCAGAAACCACCTGTTTCTTCGTGTCTACAGCAGTTGAAGCTTTTAGCTCCACACCCTAACAATCTCCCACTTGGAGATAAATAGATGCAACTGTACCTGTACCTGTACACCATCTACTTTGTTCCCTTGGCTCTGTATCCCTCTTCAAAGTCACTCTTGAAGACCAACCACCACTGAACTTGTGATGCAATACCTGTCACTTATGCCGAAAGAATTTTGCTGCTCCAAAATTCTTCATGACATACTTTTGAACCAACTCTACCCTTAGCTCAGAAAACTCCCTGTATATGAAACCCTGCAACAAGTAACACAATACAATAACAGGATAATGTAGCTAATATTATCCAACCTGGTAAAGATAAAATACAATGGTCAAACCTTCATTGTCCTGCAGCTTAATCAAGACCATATACCATAGCCTTCTGTCTCACGTGTCCATCCACTCTCTTCTCTAATATGGGAATCCATCCCTCTGTCCAGTGCTTTCTTCCAGCTGACAACTCTACCAACAAATACCTATTTGGTTCTTCTCCAAGGACTCACACTCCTCACCCATGCCAAGTTCCTACTGTTTCTAGATTCTACCTGCATTGCTTCTTCCATCTTCCTAGTTTTTGACCATCAGTAAGCAATATAAAGAAGGTGAACAATGAATATGAGGTTCACTTACCATTTTTGACCTCCATATGGGTGTTTGAGACTCCTTGACAGCTTGTTGTCCACCCAACATTTGTTTCAGTGACCGATCTCAGCCATCTCCCAGTCTGCTCCCGATCGATGTCGGTTCCCTGTACTAACCCTGACTGTCGACGTCATTTCCCTGGCCGACACCAGTGTCCCCCTACCAACGTCGATCCTTCTGACCGACGTCAAACTTCTCCTGCCCGACTCTACCGACCCTGCTGGTCTGCACATGACCGATGCCGGTATCTGGCTGACCGACGTCGGTCCCAAGTGACCGACATCGGTGTCTGTGTGTTCCTGTAAGTGATGAAATCTTCATCCGCGAGCTCAGCTTGGATCAAACCTCTGTCCATACTGCCCTGCTCAGAATTATTCAGCCCTTGTGACTGATCTCTGTCCTTCATCTTCTCCATAAACACCAAGGCTTCTTTGTTCCTGTCAAAAGCATCAAATTTCCTTTTCCTGCAATGAACTCTATCTATGCTTTCTGAATCTGAACACATACCTTTTGAATCAAGAACGTCCATTCCCTTCTTATTCATGTGACCAAGCCTATTAAGCCACATTTTAAATCTACAGCTGAAGTAGATAAACCAGAAGTAGAATCAGCAATACAAGTAGATAGATAAAGAGTATCTACTTTCTTACCTCTTGCTAGAACAATTACGCCCTTGGTAACCTTCCAAGAATCCGCTGTAAGGGTTATTGTGCATCCCTCATCACCCAACCTTCCTATAGAAATCAAACTCTACTTCAGAATTGGGACATGCATGACCTCCTTCAACACCCATGTGTTGTCAATCTGCAATCTCAGCTGCACTTTCCCTTTGCCAACTATTTGACAAGGCGTACCATCCCCTAAATAAAGCACTCTAAAGTCTCCCTGTTCATACTCATGGAACAAATCTCTGTTTGGGGATGCATGAAAAGATGAACTAGAATCTAAAATCCATGATCCTACCTGACTATCCAAAGAAAGTATGAGAGCATCCTGTACCATAATATTTGCATCCTTTGCTTCTTCAATACCTGCATGTTGATTCTCTTTATCTCTCAACCAACACTCCTTTGTGTGTCCTTTCTTTCCACAAAACCAGCAGGTAATACCTTTGGATTTGGATCTCCTTCCCGACCTTGATTTCCCTTGCTCAACCTTCTCCCTTTGCCTTTCCCTGCTTTCTGCACTTAGAGCATTACCTGATGATTCACCTGTACTTCTCCTGCGTATTTCCTCATTCAAGAGTACACTCACAACATCATCAACTTTTAATATTTTAGAAGCAGATGTAGAATTACTTACTGCCATAACCAAACTGTCCCAACTTTCAGGCAAAGAACATAAAATCAAGAGAGCCTTTACCTCATCATCAAAAACAATATTGACTGAAGCTAACTGGTTTACCAAACCATGGAAATCACTGAGATGAGTATGTACCGATCCACTTTCCTGCATTTGCAAAGTAAATAACTGCTTCATAAGATATACCTTATAGAAGTCGAGGGCTTTTCGTATAAATTCGCCAAAGATTTTATCAACTCTTTCGTTGTCTTGCACTGTGATAAGTTGGAAATCACAGATGATGCAAGGCTCAACCTTATGGAATCAAGAGCCTTCCGATCAAGAACACCCATTCTTCATCCTTCATATCTGTGGGTTTGCATGCAACCCCACCCAACGGTAAGTACAGATCCTTCTGATACAGATAATCATCTATCTGCATCCTCTAATGTTGATAATTCTTGCCGTTAAACTTCTCCATTTGTAGCTTACTTTCTTCTGCCATTGCTAAACTCCCACTCAATCAAAAAACCCTGTGAATGACCTGTAATCAAAAAATAATAACCTGCTCCCTACAAACCGTAGCTCTGATACCAACTGTTAGGAACCCCTTATCCAACGAAAGCACAATTGATTACTTTCTTATAAGCAATTAAACACGAAATTATACCAGAATGATTAAGTAACTAGAAACTTGAGACAGCAAAGAATTTGAGAGACAATACACACTCTTGTATTAAATATTACTAGAAGAAAATACAATAAGGAAGATGCCACTTCTTCTTCCACCTAAAAGGCTTGCCATACCTCAAGACCTTCTTCCCTCTCTCTCTTGCTCAACACAACAACTCTATAGCCTGAGTTATTATCCCTCCTTGAATGCTTCAGCTGATCTCCTTGACTTTACACCTGTAGATCTCCTTGACCTTGCTTGCTTAAATGCTTTTACTTGCCTGCTTGATAATTACAATACATGCCTCATGGGTCTTTAAATAGAATCCCATGGTTACAAAAATAGAACTCTAACTACAATAATTAGACATGCAGCTCGTGACTTAAATTAGTCCTTTAACATGCAAACACTCGCTTCACTTAACTGACTGTTCGTCAACAGCAGTTCTAGAATACACAGGCGACTGACGTCGATCCCTGCTTGCTTGGTTCTGTCGACGTTGGCCGACTCCCTGCCGACGCCGGTTGCCTTCTGCACTGTTAATGACCGACGTCGGTCATGCTGCCGACGTCGGTACTTCTGGATCTTCAGCAACCACCTATTTCTTCGTGTCTGCAGCAGTTGAAGCTTTTAGCTCCACACCCTAACATATTAATTATTAGTATATAAATTTTCAATATATTTATGTAAAAGATGTTGAGAGATATCATATTTAAGGCACTTATATCATATTAGATTTGTGATATAAGTAGAAAAAGTATCTTGAGAATGATATCTCTTAGAATCTTTAATATATATTTATTTAAGATATGTATACTAATAGCACTTATCACCGCATAAAGTAATATTAAGCATTTTTTGTTCATAAAAATAAATTTAATACAAATAATTTTTATATTCATTTTCATTTCATTTAATACAATTATTAAAATTGGAAATAGAAAGTAACACAATATTAATAAAACATAAATATACATATATGATATATCGTGCAATATAACAATAAGTTTATGATATTCAAATTTTATACATTTGATCCTCCAACGATTGAAGTCTTTGTTCTTCCTTTTTTTCTTTTTTATACTCATTTTACACTCTTCAATATCTCAAACCAGTCATATGTGAAAGGCAGTGAGGTCCTCACTCCATGTAATGACTTGAAATGTGATATAGCAACAAAGATCAAACCTTATATTTGTGTATGTCCTATATCAATAATGGTTTTGTTAAGTGTTAAGCCCTATGATTTGTGAATTGTCAATCCTCATACAAATTTCAAAGGTAATTAACATACGTGACCTCTTTTTATAGTGGTGGTTGGAATTGCAGTTGGAGTTGCATCAACAAAATTAATATTTTTATAACTATCGAATTAAACCATTACATATGTAGGTAGTTCAGGGGGTGTCAATCATAGTTTGTAGACAATGCTTCAAACATAACCAAGTGCACCATTGACAAGACCTGATTTTTTCTATAAGTTTCTAGTGAGCATCACCCTGGTGCCATTAGCAATCAATAATTCAACTTCCAATTGTTCATCATCCAATCCTAAAACATTATTGTTTCATCCTCGAGTTGTAATGCTTCAGGCAACAGGTTGATTTAATGCATATAATTTTATCTTATTATATTCACGCATATTTTTATCGCTAAAAATAAATGTATATGTTTGTTAAACTCCTCATTTTCAACAATTTCAAGTGAAGCATCAATTCTAGTCATCAACAACTGCCAATCTTCAGTGTTTGGATGGGTGTCTCTTAGATTTGTTAGAAGTTGTTGAAATAATTGTTGTTTTTCACTTTGACCTTGTTGTCTAAAAACTTTGACTAGTGTACCAACAGCTCTAAATTTTTGTCATAATTAGTTTTCTTGTGTTGTGCTTGCATATAGAGGTTTATCCATTACTAGAAGCAACTGTCCCAAATCCTCAAACAAAATCACAGATCTTCCACCAAAGCACATATCAACATTTTCTAGAAATGCTTGATGTAGTTCAAGTGACTAGGGTCCAAAATCCATGTTTCTTAATTTAGGTGGCTAGGGTCTAGGATCCATGTTTTTAGCTTTAGAAAACTAATGGACACCTTGTTCTTGTCAGCATCTACAACAAACATGCCCTTTAGGGGCTCAATGAATATTCATTCCAGGATAACACTCTTGATAGATATAATACATGTGGAGAAGCAAGTTTGTCTAGCTCAACTCGAAAAAAAATTGTATAGTATTGAAATCTATCTCAACATTTCCATTGGGATTAGGATATGTTTGTTTTTGATTTATTTGGGACCCTTACATTTGACCTCACCTTCTCAGAGATGATATTGTCTATTGTGGTGATTAACTATTTTGTGTGTTGTTCCTATTTCTTTTGGAAATGGTTATTGTTATTGAATTATTCATATGCCCATAGAATTCCTCATTGATGCTATCAAAATCAAACTCTATTACATCTATTAAACTTTCCTTTGGGGTTTATGGCACTCACTTTGTGCCACTTTAATTTTCACCAAGAAACCTAACAAGGCTTTTGGTAGTTTTCATCATATGATTTGATTCTATATCCATTGCAGATCTTTCATCGTGATCAACATCAACATTATAATTTATGAGATGATGTCTTTTAGTACTCTCGATTATGTTATCATAGTTGTTCTCTTTCTACATCAATCACTTAATCTACACGTATTCCTCTTTGTAATATTTTTCTCAATATAACTTAGTCTTGTTGAGATATTTGTGCATGATACACTATCATGTGATTTACATGTTGTCTCATTTGTGCTTCAAGTTATTCGACTACAAAATCGACTCTGTGTTTTGCACTTCATTATTTTTCATACTCATTTTTACATATTCTCTCCTCATCTATCATTGGTACTTCTCGTATTTGTCTTCAATATTCTCAAGCATATTGTCTTCATCGTTCTCTTCTTTTTTCTCCATATTCCATTTTTTGCTCTTCATTTTTTAAATCCATTTCTGGGAAAGCCATATTACCTACATATATAGAGTCTACATTTATTAACTTAAGATCTTCCTTTTATTACTAGATTATCACTTTTAATAATTAAATTTATTTTTAACCATAGGTCCTTGTCTCCAACATTTTGTCTTTAGTCTGTCACTTTCAATATTGTCTTGTTTACAATTTAGGACTCTTCTTTTAAGTTATGTTTGAGTTAATATGTACATCATGTTTAACTTTAATTGATAAAAAAATATAATTTCATTGATCTTACTCTTAAACACCCTTTTTGATATATCAATTATGTGCCTATTGAATAAATTATCGACATGGTGGTTGTGTAATGGTTAAAAAGTATATGCATAATGAATATTAAAAATGAATTGTTGAAAGAAACGATTGTTGTGTAATGGTGAAAAAGTACTTTTCTAATCATACCAAGAAGACGAGACCCTATTCCCTCCCAAAACTAAATTATTGTAAACATTAAAAAATACCAAATTCCTTAAAATTTAAGACAATTGGCATATTAAGATATAATGCGTTGGAATGTGTAGGGATGAGATTTGATGCTAGTTTTACTCATTTTGAATGGTTTTGAACATAATTGACATGTATCTTATAAGCTTTGTCGGTTGAAAAACATTTACAATTTTTTGAAAACCATCAAATATGTTTATACCTTATGACATTTTAATAGTGTATGTTAACCTATTTAAATTATTTAGTGTGTACCACATATTAAGTGTATGGAGTTTCTTGTTTTCAAATTATTTGGAATGTAAATGTATATATAGTCTTGTTTTTGTGCCTTTACATTATATTTGTAATGTAAGTTATTTATATTCAATTTTAACATAATCCAATATTCATTTAATTATATCACCAAATTAGCTATTGAAAATTGAAAAAAATGTTATGATAGTTACAAATTAAGTTTAACTACCACCAAATTTTCTATCCGTCAAATACAACCCCTCAGAATACGTATAGATAATCGAACTAATTTTTTTAAATCTCAAGTGTGATTTTACAAACAATAAATAGTTAAGAAATCACATTTAACCATCGCCAAATTTTCTATTGATAGATAAGTGTGTCCATCAAATCTCAAACCTCATAATGCATATAGATAGTTGAACTACATTGTTTATATCTCAACTTCAAAACAAGTGTGATTTAAAAAATAATGATGAATAACTAAAAAATCATAATCACCTAAGTGTAGACAAATGGCATGGAAAACACTTTTAACATTTCCCATCATGATTATAATTATTGTTAGCATTGGCTAATGAATGGGATGTGCAATTCTTAGTTATATTTTTGTGTTCATCAAGGGTTGGGCCACATTATCAAAGGTATTTGATTTATCTTAAGCCTTGTTAGTGCCCAAATCTGTTCCAATCAATTCGTGTTCTTTCCCAAAAAGTGAGTGTTTGAAATTCTAATTGTTGCTCCCTAAAAAAAGTCCACAAGAAATGTTCATCCAGAACAAAATCCCATTTTTACAATTGTGTTGTGCAAACCCCATAAGATTCAATCTCACCAATACTTAACATTTTCATGTTTGTTTAGCATGCTTTGATTGTAGGATCCGCGATGGAGTCAAGTTATGAAGAGTAATAAATGAGTAAGTATTAAAAATACTAAGTCTAAACCTTTTGTTGCAAAACAACAGAACAGAGTTATGGGGCTTCGGGAGGAGATTGCAATATTGCATCATAGCCTTTTTTGTGCAAATTTACAAAGTGCAAGTGAAACCCCGAAGCTCGGGACACATGCCGTCAAAAGGAAACTTTGGGCATTTTAAATCCATGCTAAGTCTCGGGTCAAAGTCATGTGGAAGTCCACGGTCTAATTGCAAGCAAATTTTCAAAGGGCATCAGCAAACAGTGCTACTTAAATCTGCTTGAGTTGTCTTGCTGTCCCATAGACTATTTTTAGTCTCGTGGACGTTAAAATTTTTATTATTATTATTATTATAAATAAGTGCAGAGATGCGGGGAAGCTTTGCACTTTTGCATCAAGTGCAAAAGTGCAAGTGACGTCTGAAATCCTGTAGGAGACAAAATGGACCACGTGTCATCATCAGGTTTAATGGCGACCTAAAAGCAAAAGTGTTGTTCTCATCTGTCTCCACCTTGTATTTGAATTCCTTGAGTAAACAGAGCTTTGTGCCCTTGAACTACCATGAAATAAATTGGGAGTTCATGTGATTGAGTTGTAGAATGGATTCTAGCTGAGTCAAAGAGGATCGAACTACAAACAAGTCTGCAGCTGTGAATTTATTAGGAATTATTGCACACGAAGGGCACGAGTTTGAGTTTGAATTCTGTGGACATGAATTTCACTGGATTGTGGGCAATAAGGGAAGAACAAGACTCAGAGCAAGCGGTTCGAAATGTAGGGTCAAGTGGAATTATCCTCGCCGTTGTTTTTCCCCTGGCTAAGCCTTACCCTGAACTTATTGTGGCATGTGCTAAAGCATATAAACCTGAGACCAAGATGGTGGTGGATGGAAGTGGGGTTATAGTATGATGAGAAGGTCGAGTCTCAGTCCATCCCTCAAGTGGATTTCACTCAGGAAGAGGAGATTTCATTGATAGAGAGGGCCGTCCATTTCATGAAGAGAACATTCAAATGGCTCAAGGAGTAGGTGTATGGCCATGGCTTTATATGATCCAATGCCCCTGAGGGAGTAAAAAGCTATATGGTGAGGGCTCGTCTCATCCCAGGAAAGAAAAACTTTAATATTGACAAAACATGAACATATTATGGAATATGAGGAATCAGATTACAAGCAAGGTTTTCCATCAAATGGTTTTGGACCTTCTAGGAAGGTCGTCCTCTGTTAGGATAGGCCAGGATTTCTCCTACAAAAATGTTACAATAGGGGAATATTTCCAGTATAAGAAGGAAGAAAATAAAGACTCTGAAGGAGAGTGCCACTCAGATACCCTAACCATGTGAGAGAGAACCAGAGAAGAAAGAGAAGGATACTATTGATGTTGATTCTATGCCTTGAGGAGCAACTTCTATTCTTTATTCTTCCCTCCATTCTTTCATTCTTTATTCTTTGTAGGGAAAGTGGTAATCAGATCACTAGCTAGCACGTCTTTCTCAGTTCGGGTGAGCAAATGATGAGTTGAAGAACAGGGCAAAATTGTTGCACATAAAGACAAAATTTGTTTGCACTCAGGGAGAATATCCTCCCACGAGCTCAACTACATCAAATCTCTAGTTGGGGATATCAAATTTCATCATCATGTGGATAACCGAATTACCAGAATCATTACCTTGCATAGCACGAGAGTCTCCAGTGATATGCAAAGACATCTTCTAGATAGAGCATCTTTTAGGAATATTCTGAGTGAGAAAAATTTGTATAAGTAAAGAGGACATGTCCTCTTTATGAGGGTTTTTTTATTTTTAAGAATTCTTGTTGTGTATTTATTTTCTATTGCTAAGGTGATTGCTTCTGTGCAGTCATTAGCGAACTCTGAGAACATTTATGTATATGTCTTCTTTGTTTCAAAGCAAATCCACCATGATTTTAATCATGTTAGCATTCTAAACATAAATGTATGTTAATTTACTTTCAAGTTACTAAAAATTATCTGTGATTTCTACTATTTCTTGTCAATGAAGTGCAATAGCACATTCTTCATGCATTGTTGATTGGGTATTAGGTTCTATGCCTCTTAATGGTGGTCAGTGATTATGGGCATGAACTTTGATTTTAAATTCCTTTCTACATTGTGATTTGGGAATGTTTTGTTGATAATCTTTTAAAGATATCTTGGATTTATGGAGTTGATAGGAGAAGGTGCTTGAGACTTTACTTGCAGTATATGCTTTAGATATTTCAAGGATCATTTGAATGCTTGCATTGGATTGGCATCAATGAATGCAAATCATTCTTGATAGTTTTCTTTATCTTGTACCTCATTCTTTTACATCTTGGAATGAATAATAGCATGGTACTTTTAGGAATTCCCAGTGTTGAAAGTCACCACAACTCTTTTAAATATCCCTAACTCGTCCTACCTATCCTACCCCTGCAAGTAATACATGTTGAAGATTTAAGTGTTATTTGCTTTTAGATGCATAAATATTGTAGATTTGAAATGTGTGTGTGATAGATCTTTGAAGATCATCGTTTGTAATTTTCCATTTGGCTCTTAGTTGTCAATAGTTTCTGTAGAAATGAAGATTACAATCACATTTTATGGCTTTACTAGCTTGTATTTGATTTAAAAGCATTTGTTCAGTCTATGTGACAACTTTTCCCAAGTGGACTA
The DNA here is from genome assembly GCA_037957365.1 of Torreya grandis. Classification (NCBI taxonomy): domain Eukaryota; kingdom Viridiplantae; phylum Streptophyta; class Pinopsida; order Cupressales; family Taxaceae; genus Torreya; species Torreya grandis. The sequence continues at coordinate 273,143 of JARHVA010004742.1, forward strand.
TATAAATTTGGTTATGCTTTGATCAAATTTGTATGCCTGCCAATAAGTCCCTAGAGATTAAATTGTAGTATCTTTCCTTGTGACCAAGCTACCCCGTAGGTCCTCTCAACTTGGTTCAAGCAGAACTGAAAGTCACAGGGAACTAACCATACCATTTGTCAGTGCCTTCTAGTCATTATCTATGTTCAGTCCATCCAGATGTTAAACCCTTCCCCAGCTATAATAACATAACTGAAGTTTATCATCTTTGTTTACCATCTTTTCAAATATACAAGGCCAAATTCTGGAGGTGTACAACTGAGAACCAACACATCTCACTTTCAAAAGCACTCGTTTATAGCACCCATGGACACAAATCTATAAAATATGACATAACATCATATAAGTAAATAAACAAATACATTATAAAATTTATTCAAAGAAACAAGCATCATGTAATGACTAGTTCCTACGATAATTATTGAGAAGTATTTGGATTTGTTGTTATGTAAAAATGATTGAAAATTATATAATATAGTGTGGCTAGTTCATGCCTTTGTTTTACAATTTACATTAATTATATAGTAATAATATTCGAATCTATTATAAACAATAAATTATTATTGATGCTACGAATGTCTTTGTATTATAAATTATGATAGAAATAATTGTTTATACATGAATCAATTTTATAAAAAATATTATTTATATATTTAAATGATTGATTTTATAGTTGAATCATTGTAAATTGACATTCAAAAAAAAAATCCAAAATATTAAAACATCTTATACAAAGGACAGGAAACAAGAAAATGAATTATAGAGTAATTTTGGTTTACTAGATTGGAATGGTTGTCATAATGCAACTTTGAAAAAATTATCGAAGTCATAAATAGACAACCAAGACTAAATTTTTTCCCAAACTAGGAATATAGACAAAGATGTTGTATAATCAATTTTCATGTATGCCAAATAGAAGACATGAGGCTATGATTTTGGGGAAAAGTAATTGCATTTGAAGTGATATATATTATGCAACCACCATAGTAAAGTCAATATTAAGAGAAACTAAGGAACTTGACGGGAAGTGATGTCATGGAGCGGTTAAAACCAATAATTCAGGGCAACACATCACCAAGGAGTTGCAATGTCACTTTAACAATGTACAAATGCTAATACTAAATGCTATTAGTTAACATGGTTGTACGAATCTCATAATTGTAATTTAAGTTTCAAAAACTTTTTAAAAAGTACAACAAAATAACATTTAAAATTTGTCAAATCAATATTCATTATTCAATGGAAAGGCAAATAAATAAATAAATTGAATTAAATCAATTTAATTTGTAAACATATGCTTAACAAAGCATGTGTCCCTTTCGTAGCTCCGTAATACTTGTCTTACTTAGATCTTACAATTAAATTGCACAGCAATGGTAATATTTATGTGTAACCACTAAATGAGCACCATGATATTCGTCTTATAATTAAATTGCACTTAGCAATGGTAATATTTATGTATAACCAATAAATGAGCACCACGATATCCTACTTACCTAGACAGTGTAGTTAAGTTGCCAAGTATTGGTAATATTTATTCATAAGTCGTAAATAGTAAATTGTGATTGTGTAAAGCTTGGTAATATTTATTCTTAAGTTGGAATGGTAAATTGTAATAGTTTGTATAAAGAAAAAAAATTAATTAACTTTTTTTATTTGATTTGAGGACAAATCTACCTTATTAAATAAAAAAATTATATACCAAACAAATTCACTAATAAAGCAATGCCATTTCTACAAGTGCATTGGAATCATTTAATCAAATCAATGTATGGGATTGGAAAACTATTCAAACTCTTTTTGGACTATCGGTAATCCCAATGGTGCTTTATGGGTGTGAGCTTTGGGATAGCAGCGTGTCAAAGTCCAAGTGGAAGCAAATAGAGAGAATTCAAAAACACATGATCACCAACAAATTCAGGGTAAAATTTTCAACTCCATATGAGATTTTGTTCGCTGAAACAAGGATTGTTTCAATGGAAGCCATGGCAATGATGCGTCTCCTAAGATATCTCAAAAGAATTGAGTAGTTGGAAACAAGTAAATGGCCTAAGGTAGTTTTCAGTGAGGTGCCCAGCAAAAGAAAGAAGTCTTGGATGAAGCAAAACAACAAGTGGATGATCAAGTGGAATATCTATTTGAATGCTTGTCCTACTGATAGCACAGATATAAAAACTTTTGTCATAGATAAATTCCGCAAGTCTATGTGAGGAGGTATGCTAGAGAGAAAGAAGAATTATTACCTTGAGATGTTCAACTCCACATGTGATCATCAACAAAAGACTTACATTGGGGAAAATATCCTTTGGAGAGCTAAGACTTTGATTGCTTAGCATAGAACCAATTCCCATCAGCTTCGATGCAAAACAAGGTGGAAAAGGCCTAAAGAAACTTGGGAAGAGAGAATATGTGAATTCTGCAATGCACGGGCAGTGGAATCGAAAAAACACTTTATTTTAGATTGTGACGCTTACACGGACATCAAGGCAAAATATGTGGACTTCCTAACAACTTATGGGCATGCTCTGTTTATAGAGGGGTCTTTGGAGAAAGTTGGAGAGCTCATTCTTTCTTTGAATAAAAGAAGAAATACAAGGTAGAAGCAAATTTGATTGGGCTGGTTGTCTCATAGGCTATTTATTTAGCCTCGTTGACGTTAAAATATCTTCTTCTTCTTCATAGGATTATGAATCATTTTTAGAGGGCAAAATGTGGCTAGATTAAATTATAAGTTCCGAGTGGCACTAGGACTATGGATATCCAGTAAAAGTGTATGACCCACCACAAATTAGTCTAGCGCAAAAGAAACCAACCGACGGAATTCAAAAATTATTAATAATGTTGGCAGCAATCGGCTAAATTATCTGCTATATACTTTGGCATTCATTGCCCGATATGTTTAATAAGCTGTTGGGGACCCATCGTGCATCAATTATTAGTGTGGAAAATATATAATGTTCGAGTCTTCACAGCTCCCCGCTATATTCTCGGCTAAATAATTGGCAATAATGGCCTTACCGTCCACATCTTGCCTGTTATTATATGGGTCCACCGCTATATGAGAGTGCTACGCAATGGAATTGTAACTGCCTTCTTGCGGATGCTCTAAAAATCTGAGCCTTGCATTTTTAACCACCCGATAAAAATGGAAGCAGAAAAACCATCAAGCATTACACAATTTAAATCTCGCTTTTTCGAAAAAGAGAATTGAAACTAACCATTTAAATCATTGATTCAAGAACCACCAAAATGTTAGAAATTCAACATGGGTACATTTGAGCAGTGTCCAACAATAAACTGTGCAATCGCAATCAACATTTGGATTTTTCAAGTAAATGTGGAGTTTTTTCTTCTCAGAAAATAGATACAAAATGCAAATCTTCCAATGGCCGTCTTCTATAGTTCACCTGAAATATACAACGAAGATGGATACTTTTCAACTGACAGCCAATAAAGCCATAAAGTCATCCCAAAATAGAACAGAGACCATTACAGCAAAACAACCACATGGACACATGACCATGTGAATAGCATTCCTAAGAACAATATTTGATAAAGCAAAGACAAAACAGGTGTAACAAAATTGTGAACAGTTGCAATTGTCTACAACTATGTCAGGAACAAACCATAAATATGTGAAAACAGTCCTGTAATTTTTTACATCTATAAGCATAGGCATGTACAGGCTAAAAATCTCTGTAAAGAAAGTATCCCACAGTGTAAATCTTAAGATCACGACAACCATCATTTGTTTAGGCCGCCCATCCCTGAGGATTCTCATTTGCTACGGCAGTCCATCCCTGGGTACTATCATTTCCTCCAGTCACCCATGCATGAGGATAATCATTTGCTCCAGTAGCCAATCCCTGAGTATTATTATCTGTTCCTACAGTATTTTCCTGGGAATTATCATTTGCTCCAGAGGCCCAACCCTGAGTTTTATTATTTGCTTCTGTGGGTAATACCTGAGGGTTATCATTTGTTCCTCCAACCCATCCCTGAGGTTTATCATTAGTTCCAGAAGCCCATCCCTGAGAATGCAATCCCTGAGGAATATCATTTGTTCCGGAAATATCATTTGTTCCCACAGCCCATCCCTGATTATTATGATTTTTCCAAGCAGCCCATCCCTGAGGTTTATCATTTGTTTCCACACCCCATCCCTGATGATTATCATTTTCTCCAGCACCCCATCCCTGCAGATTATCATCTGTCTTGGTAGGCAATCCCTGAGGATTTCCATTTGTCTTGGTAGGTGATCTCTGAGGATTTTCAGGTTGAACCTCAGAAATGATCTCAGGATTAACCTTAGCAGTGATATCTGGATCAGAAGTAGGTCCTAAGAAATTTCCTTGCAAGCTCCCCAATGCCATGTATATTCGTTTCTGTTCATTCCATTTGATACCAATTATCTTAAATCGGATCCATCCACCCTTCTCTATTTGATGACTAACCTTACCTTTGAAAACAGGATTCTCTCCTGGGACATATTCAAAATCCTGCATTGTTTGCTTTGCTATAAATAACTCTGTCATTGGTCCACATTCTACTCGAAGGCCTGCCTTCATTACCTCTAGAACTTTACCTTCTAAAATTTCATTCTGAAAAGGTTTGAAGACTATACACTTGAATTTCACAGCAAAAACAACAGATCCACTGATTTCTCTTATCTTCCCCTCCCCTCGACCTTCTAATGTGGTCACTGCAATCAGAAAACCTTGTTCTTCTGTAGCCTGAATTCGTTTTACATCTTCTAAGAGCTGTAAAATGATCGAACGCGTAAGAAACAACCCGCTATGCAATTTATCTGGTGATACAACCACATTTCTGGTCATTTCAATCTCAAAAAACATGATTCTGTTTTCTTCAAGTGGTTAGTGATATTATTAATACATGGGCACCTGCAAAGAAAAATGAAATGCAATAACTGATCACAAAGAAAGTCATTCAAGACGTGAGCTTGATAAAATAAATAATATGGAAGCCAAAATTAACATCAATTTTAATCATTCTTTACTCTATTTGGTGGAATACTACCAATAGGTATACTTTTATAGTTTATACCCACGAGGAATAATATATTCACTAGGAAATTTAAACATTTTATCTAAGTCAGAGCAATTGCTCTATGTACAATATTAAAATTGAATTTATACATGTTCAACGTACCAAACATTTAATTAATGATGTATTTGAAGTTTGAACATGTCTTCATTTAAGACAGAGAACTAGTATAAGCATAAAAAATGGGGCGGGATTTGAACATCTGCCTAGAAATAATGCAGCACTCTAACTTTCGATTGAGCACACAAATCAAACAATCAAAATTCCTATTACAAGTGATTTCTCTTCCATATAAACTCAACTTTTCTTTTATTCCATTGTGCATGTAGAGAAACATGGTGAGCTTCAATTTGCAAGAAGTAAAAACAAATTTGAAAATAATGGATCATTAATTTGGAGAATGCATTATTAAAGACGAGCTACCCCACTGAAACAACTATAACAAGCTCAAACTTGTATGATTAGGAGCACGAGCAAGGCACCATTTCATTAGACAAAGATGACAGTAAAAGAATCCTAGATCCGTGCATCACAAGCAAAATGCACTAATTCCCATCCAACAAAAACTTGCAGAGTCTCAAGCTTACCCAGAAATTGCAAGAGCACTTGAAAAGGGTGACAAAGCAAAAAAATTATCCCCTCAAAAAGAATATCTCAACAACCTATTCTGGAAGATTAAAGGGATTCTTTCAAGTTTTCTGAGATTACTTATTGTTGGTAGAATCTATCATGGTAAACTCATTCTTATCTTTTATAAATTATATTTCAGGTCTTAACAAGAAATCAGTAATTTCAAAACAAAGCAATCGGTAATGTCAAAACAAAGAGCTTGGTCGTGTCTCAAAGTTCTATCTCAACATAAGCTGAACATTGATGGCTACAAAGTTGTAGATGCGTACATGCTAACTTAAGGAAACTGGTGGTGCACCTTGTGCGGTTAAGTCTAAAGCCCATCATGACCTTGCCACCAAAAAAGCCAAATTCAGTTAAGTCTACAGTTGTAGATGCGTACATGCTAACTTAAGGAAACTGGTTGTGCACATTGTGCGGTTAAGTCTAGAGTAGTGATTAAATTTGCACCAAAAAATGCATTTACAGCCAACTGTGGGTTGATGTGGCAATGTTTTCACTTAACAGATAAATCAACTAGAGGGAAATTATTGGTGGGGCCCGTGTAGTTCTTATAGATTACAACAGCTTCAACACATTACAGTTTCTGTTTTTGTTTATTTTAATTGGTTATCGCAATTTCGCCTAAGCACACGAGCCTAGGGGGTTAAAGTCCCTGTTTATCAGTCAATTGAAATGGTAACTCGACCCAGCTCATGTGAATGTATCCAGGTTTTCCGAGCAGCTACTGGAGAATAAGTAAAATCCATCATCAGCAGGAGGCGTATGCACCATATCTCTTTTATTTGTTATAGCTCATTGTTTATTGTTTATTGTTTATTGTGTACTTTTTAGATAGTTGACATGATATTTTTTATGGATAATTGGTCCATTAAAATACTCGAAACCCAGTTTGTTTACACTGCGCTACCTGTTAGTAATTTGGCTTGTCAAGGCCAAATTACTACCCTTACTATTTGAAACTTTCCCAGAACAGTCAAATCCCCAATGCGGATGGCCAAACTAGTGATCTATAGTCTAAAGGCATGAATAAGGTGATATGTGGACAGTCAAAATATCAAATGCAGCCATGATGAATTAGGGAGCCAAAGCATGATCAAAGGGTCATAAGCATTGATAAAGGTGTTTGTAAATCTTCAAAGGGTATCAAGCACAGTCAAGTGAACACCTACAGCAATTTTATAACAGTTAGGTTTTTTGTCATGATGTTGCGATAAAGATAAGGAGGATGAGAGATACCTGAAGACCTATACGCAACAAGTCACCTTGTTTCATTTCAAGAGAACTAGGGTTGATCAAGGGGCAACATGGATATGAGAGAAAGAGTTTGCAAGTCTTGATTAACATGATACAGTCAAGAAAGTCAAGAAATCCAATGAAGTCATAAGGTTTCAAGAATAATGGTCTCTATATATATGATCAGTGCAAATAATCTCATCAAGCAATCAGAGGAAGAATGAAGATCAAATCTGCTTTGGAGCCACCTTTGGGGTCATTGACGAGCTACAGTCCATTCAAGACCAAGAAACCTTCAGCGCGTTTGAAAAGGCCATATCTCCTATTCTAATATCACAAACAATTATAAAGCTACAACCCTGTAGGTTCGCCTATGAATGAAGGTGACTATTTTCTTTCGGACACCTACAAGATACAAGTTTATATTTTTTCGAACTTTTTCCATCTGCTGTTTCTCCCAAGTAGACTGTTCCTTAGTATTTTCTTCCTCAAGTGTTGTCGTTTCATGTCTCAAATGGCTAAGTGTCGGAACAATTCCCTCAGACAATTTGTCCGAGTGAAAAAATCCAAGGGAAAGCATATTCAAAAGACTTGGCAATAAGTCCAATGGAATTGCAAAGGGACAGCTCTTTAACAAGGAAAATGACAAAGGACTCTTTCAAAAATCCCAAAGGGTATGTGCCCTTTGGGAGGGATCATTTCAAAAATCCCAAAGGGTATGTACCCTTTGGGAAAAGTTCAAAGGGCAGATCTAGAGGGTCACTTTGAAGGTTCAAAGGACACTTCCATGTTTTCTGAAAGGCGAAAAAGTACCCTTTCAGAAAATCCGAAGGACATGTACCCTTCGGGAAAACTACTTTACAATGCGGTTGAAGGAACAAGTGAACAAACAAATACACTCGGACAAAAACACGTTTGGAGGGTCACTTCGAAGGTTCAAAGGACACTTCCATGTTTTCTGAAAGGCGAAAAAGTACCCTTTCAGAAAATCCCAAAGGGTATGTACCCTTCGGGAAAAGTTCAAAGGGCAGGTTTGGAGGGTCACTTCGAAGGTTCAAAGGACACTTCCATGTTTTCTTAAAGGCGAAAAAGTACCCTTTCAGAAAATCCCAAAGGGTATGTACCCTTCGGGAAAAGTTCAAAAGGCAGGTTTGGAGGGTCACTTCGAAGGTTCAAAGGACACTTCCATGTTTTCTGAAAGGCGAAAAAGTACCCTTTCAGAAAATCCGAAGGGCATGTACCCTTCGGGAAAACTACTTTACAATGCGGTTGAAGGAACAAGTGAACAAACAAATACACTCGGACAAAAAGTCCGAAGGATTTACTTCGGACAATTTGTCCAGAGGAATTCCTTCGGAAAAAAAAGACAAGTACATCTTCAAAAAAAGTCTCGGACATTTTGTCCGAAAGACAAAAATTCAAAAGCAATGAGACATGACAATAAGCTCGAAGGGAAATAGACAGAATCAGGGAAAGCCTTAGATAGTTCCCGCGGACAAAAAGTCCGCTGGAAGTTGAAAGCAATAAGCCCGAAAGGAGGAAAAAGATAAAGTCTTAAACAATTCCCAGGGACTTTTTGTCCGTGGGAAATTTGACTGTGCAAAAAGAAAAAAACAAGGGGCAAGCAGGATAATCCGAATATGAAAAGAACAAACCCGAAGGAATAAAACCTGAATCAAATACAAGCAAGGGTATGGACCAAGAGTTAAACAGAGACAAAGTCCGGAGGATAGACCAAGGGAAAAGCAAAATAATCCGAAAGAATAAACAAGCCAAGGGGAAATAATCCCGAGAAAATTGCCAAAGAGATACACAGGAAAAGTCCACAGGGAAAAACCCGAGGGAATGGACACGGAAAGTCACAGACTTTTTGTCCGAGTAAATCAACAAATACAGCCAAAAGCCATAAGTAGATAAGCCCAAAGAAATACATGCAAACGACGGAGTCAATGTGGAATTCCATACAAAGTAGAGGCTATTTATGGTTGACTAGTCAAATCTTCAGTTGACTGGTTGTTAAAGTCATGCTTCTCCATGGTTTGACTAGTTACTCTCATGCATCCAAATGTTCCAGCTCAGCTCAAGTTTGATTTCTAATTTTGGCGTTCTTCTCATGTTGCAAGGCTGTCAATGTTCTAGCAGTCCAAGTGGAGTTGACTGGGCAAATTCGTTGCACATCTTCCTTGTTTTTCATGCAAACGAGAATATCTCTTCCTCTAGCTCAGCTTGCAAACGAATCAAATGGAGTTCCTTATTTAGATATTGGCGTTGTATACCATGCAAAGAGAAGTTTGACTTTCATAATTCCACTGTCCATTCTTCCACGCCACCTTGGATTCATGCATGTTTAGAGTTTTCTTGGAGACTGTCTTGTTTATTTTAAGAGTTAACCTTTCAAACTTGGCCTCACGGTGATTCTTCTACGCCAATGTTTGAAAGACATGCATTTTTGTAAAAGAAAAATTTTATTGAATATTCTATATTGTAAAAAGGTGTTAAGTCTTAATTAATTAACCAAGACTAACCCTTTCCTCTTTTAGAACTACACTTTAAGCTATTTCAAGTTTTGAAAAAAGGCTATTTATTGGCTTAGTCAAGCCATTGAAAAGGCACTAAAGTTTGAAAGAAGAAATTGTAAGCTGGACCAGTTATCAATAAAGAAGTTATTATTATGTGTCTAAGTTTTGACAGGGGATAGTGTGTACTCTGATTCTGCATCAGCGTATAAGTGAGATTTATCTCCTTTTGCAGGTCCCTTCCTCACCTATATCTTATTTTCTCACCCTTTTGCAAGTCATTTGAAGAGGTTTCCAACCCTTCATCTGAAATATTTATGCTTAAGGACATAATTATAGATTTCATTTGATTATATGTGTGCATTAATTTCAGTAACTTCAGAGGGTTTTGACAATTCAGGTGTATCACCCCCTTTTAATTATATTTCCTTTTTCAATTTCCTTCTCCCTTTTCACCCCAAAAATCACAGTAGTCAAGTTAATTAAAAAATATAAGGAACCAGCCCTCTCTGGAGGTTTTTTTCATCAAAGAGTCACCCACGCACAGAGAAGTTCCAATTGTATCAATTGGAGTGAGGGTGTGCTTTGCACATCTTCAAACAGGGTGCACTCCAGAGTGATAACACTACCAACATATTGGAGTTGAGGCCCTTACCACGACGCCCAAGTGAATCTTTATTCTCCTTTAGAGTAGATTAGGCTTTCTAAGTATCTAATTCCTTTAGAAATCTGTCGGTAGGAGATATATACACCATATCTAATTTATTTATTATAGCTTTTATTGTTTATTGTGTATTATTCGGAAAGTCAACATAAGTTTGTTTATGGATAATCAGTTCAATAAAATACGAAGACTCTAATTTGTCTGCATTGCCCTGTCAACAGATTGGAGTTGAGCCCCATCCCGACTCCTGAGAAAAGCGAGCTTCCTAAGTATGTTATTAATTGGTTACTTTTTCTACTTGCTAAGCAGAAATGGAAGAATTACACCTAAGCCACAAGAGAGGGCAGAACAATTACCAGAGGACAGACTTGTCTAGAATGTTTTATGATGTGGGTGCAAACAAATTATGATTGGTGTCTGTTATGGCATATCAAAATCCGTGTTCTTGGCAATAGATCATGGACTGAATATCTATATCATTATTGTTGAAAATACACATACTGACAATCAAACCCTCGTATGCACACTTGCAATGCTATTATTTAGGTTTACAAATTAAACAATCTAGAGACTTTGCACTCAAACTATGTGCTTTCAGATGTTTTAACTTTCTTTCTATGGCTAAAAGTCAATTCTACTTGTTACCATTAAATACTTTGTAAAATATGTCACCACATTTTCATTAGAAAAGCAGCTAAAATATGTGTGTGTGTGTGTGTCAGGAGACAAATATGAGTACCTAGCAAACACTGATAAACAATCCTTCCAGGTATTTTGTGGGCAAACAATTTTGCAGGTACAAGTGTTTCCTTGACCATCCTTCATCTGAAACACATTGAAGACATTATTGGATGGTCTACAAAATATTATGAACTGCTACAAGGTGAACCTGAGCTCCCATTTCCAACTTATTTGTTGTATTTATTTAGGCATTCAGCTGATTTCAATACTGCTTGGTGCCAAGTTCTTCTATCAATTTAATAGGGGAGCAACTTCCAGAAAAGGACACACATGGCGGCTGTTTCAACTAGTATTTTCAGTTGAATACAAGAGGAACTATTTCCCTTTGGTGCTTCAAGATACCTTTTGATTCTGCACAAATAATTAATAAAACCATAAAAGACAATTTCTTATTAGCTTCTGTCCAGGTAAAGCCATGTATAATCAATACATGAAGTTGTATTGTCTGGGTGCGAGGGAGGCTCGTGCACTTGTGTGGGGCTATTTGTGTGAACTTGATGACATAATCCATTCAAAGTCATGGGGCTAATTCCTTTGGAGACCCGTTACTAGGAGACATACACCATATCCATTTTATTTATTATACCTTACTGTTTCATGTGTCTTATTCAGAGTTAACATAAGTTTATTTATGGATAATCAGTTCATTAATATACTAATAACAAAATTTGTCTGTGCATTGCCTCCTCAACAGATTAGCGTCTAGCCCCGTCCCTACTCCAGCAAAAATCGGGCTTCCCGAGGATGTTATTATTTGGTTACTTTTTCTACTTGCTAAGTGAAATGGAAGAATTATACCCAAGCCACAAGTGACGACAGAACAATCACCAAAGGAGATAGACAGGTCTAGAATGTTTTATGATGGGAGTGCAAAATACTTATGATTGGTGTCTATTATGGCATATCACATCTTTGTTCTTGGCAATCTACTTTTTACCATCAAATACTTAGTAAAATGTTAATACATTTTCATTAGCCAAACAGCAAAAAACAAACTATTGCCAGTAGAAGAAACATGAAGAACTAGCATTCACGGGAAAAAAAAAGGCCTTCTAGGCATTTTGTGGGCAATACATTTCGCAGGCACAAGTGTTTTCTTGACCATCCTTTGTCCGAAATACTTCAAGGACATTGTCAGATCATCTACAAAAGATTATGATCTGCTACATGGGGGACTTGAGCTCTCATTTCCATCTTATTTGTTGTATTTCTACAGAAATTCAGCCGATTTCAATAATGCTTGGAGCCAAGTTGTTCTATCAATTTGATAGGGGAACAACACCCATAAAGGACACACATAGCGGCTGTTTCAAACAGTATTTTCAGTTGGATCCAAGAGGAGCTATTTCCCATTATTACTTCAAGACACCTAAGGATTGTGGACAAATAATCGATAAAACAATAAAAGAGAAAATCTTATTAGCCTTTGTCCAAAGCAAAGTCATCAAGTTCACACAAGTGCACAGGGGTCCCTTTCACCCAGAAAATACAGCTTAATGTATTGATTATTCTTAACAACCCCCATAAGCAATATATTAAGTCAACTATATAAAGTGACATACAAGGCTCACAAATTAGTGATTCAACTCTAGGCAGGATGACTTAATCTTGCCTCCCTATAGCCTGGACTGCACCTGACCTTGTTGAATATTCTCAAGCACCCTATATGTAACCAAAATAGATGTATAACTGGCTTTTCTAATAGTGCTCAACAGTTCCAAATTTAGCGCCATGAAGGAAATACATGTCTCCTGCTAACAATCCAGCTGCAGTGTGATCTGTTGGATATAACTGCATCAGACAATTTTGAAGATCCTCCAGCAATTTGGAATGTGCAAGTATCTGGTTGTCTCGCTCATTCTTGATGGTAACCAATGGCTTGAACTAGCCTAAATGAAGGTATTATAATTTTTGCATCACTTCACCTCAAGAAATCTATGCATAGGAATTATTTGCATAATGCATTTATAAAATACAATTCACAAACCAATGTCAACTCGGCTTCATTTATTTTCAAGAGTTGTGGGGCATACACGTCTACTTAAAACATAAACTCTTGTAAATGTACACCACAAACAAAAATGTAACACGATCGTAAAATATATTATATACTACACTGCATATGTCAATATATGTAGTAGTGTCAATAGTATGCAGTGTCAGTAGTTGAATCAGATTAATCACTTGAAACCTGTCAAACCCAAGACCACATCATCTTATTTTGTTATCTTGCACCATAGTTATGAGATTCACACTTCGCTCTAACTTGAAACAATCAAGATGCCAAGTGTAGACATACAAATCTAGTCGCAAGTACTTAACAATGCTAATTCTTGACACATCTTAAACCACATCACTTGCACTCAAATACACGAATCTTGATCGTCATTCCTCTAAGCCATTTATCTATAAGCGGGCTTGACCCTTTGTTGGCCATCATTGTTACACAAAACTTCCCAATTCAAATGCTCAAACTACTTCATAATATCCTCAAACTTGTCTCTAGCTAAGAACAATTGTCCCTGATTTTCCAAAACAAGTCCACGATAAGTGGATAGGTCCGTTGCCGCAGCCCTGTCCCCCTAGAGCGACCGTGTCTTGTGCAAATAACGACTAGTTTCTAAATTTCAAATTATTCTTTTAAATCTTCCTAGGAATTTCATAAGGTCAGCTAAAGGCAATTGTCAAAATGTTTTTCTATAAATACACATAAAAGATCATTCATTATCCCCACTTGGTTCCTAGCTTACACACTATTGCACATTGAGCAATGCCATATTTCTCTCAAATTCAAGATCATTCATAAGGAGCAGCCATGAGCCAAGTCTAAAACATCTCAAAGCAAGTCAAGAGCTATCATTTTCAAGTATCAAAGCCATATTTGTAACTGCATACACAATCAAAGAACACAATTGCACAATCATTCTAGGTAGGAGAACTACATCGGCTTGATTTCCCTCCTTAGAGTATTGAATACGTAGACGATAGTCAATCATCAAGGAGGTGATTGAAGTCAGCACAACCCATTACACTTCCCCTCTTTTTTGCAAGTTTCAAGTTTTCAAAGTGCCTTTAGGGTTTCAAAAACAAGAAGAAAAATAACAATATACATGCCACATAATAAGAATCGCAATATCTCATCAAACTACTCAACAAACACATGCGCAAAAGGCGTAACAATGAGATTTTTGTCATAATCAATGCAGACAAGCCCGTGGTCAACGAACTCGAACGGCCTGCACTGTTGTCCACTTAGAGCGGTCTTGTCCAAAAATACTCTCAGATTTTGGTTCTAATATGTCATTGTCAGAGTTCAGATTTTTCTGTCTTCTCCTATCAGTCACTAGTCATAGTCAATTGGGACAAGTTCGCAGTCATATATTTTGTTGATTTCCACATCCAAATATTTGATACGATCAACATAAAGTCCAAATCTAAACTAAGTACATTTTTCTTTAGTGTCTTCTAAAAATAATAGTTTTTCATATTTATCAATTTCCAAAATCAAAATTATTATTTATTGTACATCTTTAGCATTCTAATATTTTATCAAATTTTAAACCTATTAGCACAAACATTTGTATTGTTAAATCAAAATAAGGTAAAAGATTTGGTAAACACGTACATTTTCAAGAATTACTTTTTGGATTTTTGTCTTAAGAGTTTGAAATTAATTTATGATTTCTATACACAAGTCTTGTTTTCTGATTTGGTTCTCAATTTTATTTTCTTGTTTTCCTAAAAACTGTGATCTGGCAGTTTTAAAACTCATAGGAGTTGTCATTCTGGACAAAGCAATCTTCAGTTTTCCCTGAACTACGATGTGAGAGGTACCTACCACCCCAATACTCTAGACAGCATTATATGTAGACTTTAGTAATAAATGTCCCTCATGGTATATTGGAAACACCTAGGGTTTTGTTTTTCAGTCATAGGAAGCCTTCAACCATTTGTTCTTGTAGTGCACCGGTAAGCGATTAACCCCAAGTAATTACTTTCAATGTACCTTAAAGACGGAACAGTAAGGCTATAGGATAATGGAATCCTACGTAATTAGTGCCTTTTGGGCCGTGTTCATTATTTTATGACTAATATCAGTATATTTGAGAACCTACAAAACAACAGACCTTGTCTAGTTACACCCATTTTCCATTTTCTTTTACACCTTTGAATCCCACTCAATAAGGTTATCTCCTCTATTCCTCTAAGACGAAATGTTAGATTAAGTGGAATTCCTATAAAGCATATTAAGATTCTTTTGGTCTCTTCTATAATGAATAACATAGATACTTTTGATTGATATGATAATGCAACCCTTCAAAATTATGTACACATTGGAGATGATGTTAGTGATGAACTTGATAATCAAGACAATTAATCAATGCATGATAATCAAGATAATCTTGAAAGCTCCGATATAACCGGTCCCAATGAACTTAATGGAGTAGATCCCGGGAAAGTAAAAGAATTGTCCAATTTCCATCAAGGACTCCAATGTTCCAAAGAGTTGGATAAAGTTGTCCAATTTCTCCTAACACATAAGACTGCACATCAAGTAAAAATTGCATCATCTCATGCACAACAACAAAAGGTGCCTTTCAAAGTTGTTAATCCCCCAATTTCAAGTGTTTTAGCTTCTACTATTTCAACACGTCGAATTACATACTTGCCATCATATTTAGGTATGGGGGCATCAAGTGGTTTACAATATATTAATATGCTTATTTCTACACAGTATCATACACATCCCTTGATTACTACACAAGGTCCACAACCAATGTCGCATAGTGCATACTCTCTTGAGCAAATTGTTATAGCCTCACATGCTAAAATGTTGCAATTCGAGCAAGGTGTCCCTAGAGCTAGTCATTCAATGGACTCTCATACTTCGCTTTACAATCATTTGGCACCCGAGATATCACTCACCCACTACTAGTAGGTTTTGTAGCTTCTAAGCTACCACTCTACGAAGATAAAGGTGATCTTGAACAACTTTGATCATTCCATGTAGCATGCTTGGATTATGCTTACAATGACAAATTATTAATCTAGTTCTTTCCATGAAGCCTCAAAGACTATGCCTTACGATGGTTCTACGATCTTCCACTTCAATCAATTAGAGCATTCAACCCTTTGACAGATCAATTTTTAGCACTCTTTTCTATCAACATTGGTGAAAAGTTATGCACAAATTGTTAAACTCAAGCAAGGGTCAAATGAGTCAATCAATGAATATGTTCTTCGATACAAAACGATGCTAGCTAAGATAACAAATTCTATGGCAGACAATGAATTACAAGATATCTTCACACAAAGTTTGCTAGTGCCACTCCATGAGTCTATCATGTTCGAAGAATTCAAATATTTTAGCAAGTTATGCTATATAATCAAAGAAAGAAAAGTCAAGCTCATATCTTTGAACAAGCTCATATGTACCAAATGCTCCATCTACTTCAAATATCATGTTTCAGAGCAAACCAAACTACAAGGTCAAATCTAACGAAAGCAAGAATGAAACAAAAGTAACAGTCAATGCAATATCACAACCAACAAATAAACTTCAATTAACAACTCCATCAAGGAGGCAATTTGCAAGGTTACAACCTCCTCATATCTTATTACAAAAACTACTTGATTGCAATCTCATATCTCTCTCTCCACCATTAGAGATTGGTATGACCAAGCCTCAACACAAGGGCTTCGATAGTAATGCATATCATGATTACCACAGATGTATTGGGCATTCTAAAAACAAGTGTTTCAAGCTAAGACATAAGATACATAATCTTATCGATTATAATACTGAGCTAAGTAGACCCACAGAAGAAGCTAGACCACAACATAATGACAATGCAAAGCTGAAAATCTTCAGTAATCCATTTCCAAACCATGGTACAACAGAAAATATAGACAATTCAAAGGTACATCATGCATACAATATGCATCCTCCTAAGACATTGTCATCCAATAACAGAATCATTGGTACATTTACAGGAACATCAACACTACATCTTATGGTCACATTCAATGACAATGAAATTGATGATGATGATGATGATGATTCAGATAGACATGCACTCTTTATTTGAGCTTACATCAACAAACAACTTATACACAATGTCATGATTGACAATGATGACACTCCTTCACAGTGTTGGATTTACAAGCTACATCAAGAATAGTCAAAGCATTCAATGGACATACACAGAATAGTCTTTGGCACATAGTACCATCTCCCCAAATTGGTTTAACAATAGTGGCTACTCCATTTATAGTCTTACCAAGCACGAGAGTCTTTAATATGTTGTTAAGACGCCCTTGGATACAAAAACTCTACGTTGTACCATCTACAGTACGTAGATGTCTTAAATACATACATTGTAATCAACTAATCAAATTTAAAGGCATTCGATATGATTACCCTCTACAGTTAGTGGTAACTCCTCCCCATCACCACCACAATTGGTTGAAGCACCTATTCAAGAGCACAGTAAAAAAATAGTTATAGCACATATTCAAGCACAGCACAGAATCAATTGTTGCACCTATACAAAATCTTTTTATACAATTAATACAAAGGAAAGTAGTACACCTTCCTAAGCAGCAAACTTCACATCAAAGAGTTACTCCAAGTTCACAACAAAATAAATCTTCTATAGTGAATCCTAAGGCAGTACCTCAAACAATTCAACGTGTTCCACAACAAAATCTTCTACAATGAATCCTAAAGCAGTACCTCATACAATTCAACGTGTTCCACAACAAACACAAGGAGTGAAACCTTCTCTTACCATACAGTAGACTCCACCAAGTATTGCACCTTCTCGAGTTACTGTTGACCATTTTTGGTCCAGCAGGCCAAAATCGGTCTCCTTCCTTGCTGTTCTGAGCCAGTTCAATTTTGATTTTGTGCACAAGTCTTTCAGCAAAAGGAGGAACCAGTTCACTGGTTCGACGTCGGTGTCCAATGGCTTGAGCTTTCAAAGAGCTTTGAACTTGAACTTTGAACCATTATTGGTTCAATGAGTTGGTTCAGTTCAATTGGTTCAATGAGTTGGTTCAATTCAATTGGTTCAATAAGTTGGTTCAATTCAATCAGTTCAAGTGCTTGGTTCCACTGCTTGGTTCAGTCGGTTCGGTTCAATGCCTTGGTTCAAGCAGTCGGTTCGAGCATTCGGTTCAATGTCTTGGTTCAACGACTTGGTTTAACAGTTGGTTCAATGAGCTGGTTCAACGTTTGGTTCAAAGGAACGGTTCAATGGGAAGGTTCAAGAGAGTCTCCCAAAGGACAAATGCCCTTGCAGATGGCAGGGAACACTTCAAAAAAGACCAAAAAGTGAACAAGGTCAAAAAAGTAAGTTTTCTTCGGAGTTTTGTTTAAGGCAAAGGACGAGAATTTATTCGGACAAAATGTTCGAAGGAATTCCTTCGGACATTTTGTCCGAAAAAATCCTTCGGAAGAAAATCCCGCCGAATGAAAAGACAAGGCAAAGGCAAAAATGATTTCTTTCGGACTTTTGTCCGAAGGAATTCCTTTGGACAAAAATTCCGAAGAAATTCAAGAAAAGCCGCGGGAAAAAACCCGAGAAAAAACTCTGAAGGAAAGGAAGCGAGCGAGACAATTCTTGCGGACATTTTGTCCGCGGGAAAAATGGCCGAGACAAAAGCCCGACCGAAGAGAAAACCGAAGCCGTCAAATTCAGGAAAATAAACTAGCCGTTGGCTTTCAAACGGTGACGGGCCCGCGAACGTCAATTTTACAGCAAGGAAATAGTCGTTTAATCTTTAAATACTTGAGCGCCAACCAAAAGGGAGCCCAAAGAGCTAAGAGACAAAGAGACAAAACCAGGAAAAGACGACGCTGGGAAAAGACAGAAGTTAAGAATGAATCCAGCGCCCTACTGATGGAAGAGCCCAAAGAGCCAAAGTAGCAGAAGATAGCCCTTGGGGGCCGAAGGAGACAGAAAGGACAAAGCCAGGAAGAGACAAAAGAGCCAAGTGCAAAAACGGACAAAATAGTCCAGGTGGCAAAGGAAGGCGTCGACTCAAGGAGTTACTCCAGCGGTTGGAACAATGCTTGCCAAGTGGTCATCAACGGGCGCGAATAGTGAACGGCGCGACCCATTTTTTTCCATTTTGCATTAATGAGCAGACAAACCGCGTGAATGCCTTCAAGGAGCGGTCTTGTTTGTAGACAAACGGCGCGGCCTATGTTTTTAAACCCCTAACGTCAAAGTAGGCGCCGACACAGCGATATCTGTCAAGCGGCTTCCTCTTCCCAAGGCTCGGAACGCACATGTGCCACTTGTAAAAGGGCGCCAAAAGTCTTTTCCAAAAGGGGCGCCTTTTGTTTCTCTCTTCTCTATATATATTGTAAATTCTCATTTGAGAAGGACATCTCTTACATTGTAAGGCGAAGCCCTGGCAATTTTCACCTGAAATCAATAAAATACGCATGTTACCTCTATTCTGGTTGGATATATCTCTGAGTGTGTCTGAGTGTTAGTCTTGTGTTCATTAATTGTTTTTTAATGCTTTCACAGGGTTGACACCAACGCACCTAGTATCTACAAGGCGCCATTCTTGCAGGTGACAAGAAAAGTTGTACCTGGAGCGCAGAGGCAGAAGGAAGTTAATAGACAGTGTGTTTTTCCTACAGCACCTATGGTAAGTCATTTTTATGTGTGTTTCCATTAAAGCCTCCCTGTCAAGCTTCCTACAGTCTGGTCCTTTTACCAATTAAAGTGTATGTATGTGTTCTTATGGTTCAGAGTGTGAATATGAGTAGGTCAAACTTATTTGGTGCATCACCCTATTAGGTTAAGTTCTGTTTTCCTGTAATCCTTCTCCCTTTTCAACCCCCCCATTATATATATATATATATATATATATATATATATTAGCAACTTACTAGAATAACTCAAATGCATCAAAGGAAGCTAGCCCTTATCTAGAGACTCTCCCCCCAGTTTTGCCAAACCCACAGGCAAAAGGAGAGTTTCCATTGTTGCGTGTGGAAGGCAAGAGCTCGGCCTCCTGTCGAGGGTGCAATCCACTGCGTCAACAGTTTTTGGCATGCCAAGTGGGACTCAGTGTTTTACACTTAGTAGTAAAGTTTCAAGATTGATGCTGGTCCTGTTACAACAAAACCAACCATTTTCAGCATCTAGCGACTCCACTGGTAAGAGCTTCAAATTCTGATCAAAGACCAGTCTGACCTCCTATGCCTAAAATCACCACACGATCTGCTGTTAAGGGTGTCCCTTTTGAATTCATTGAATTGCCTTTGAACTCAGCAAAGCGACTAAAGTTCGAGAAGACTCATCTTTATTCAGCAAATCACTTTCCCAAACCTGCTATAAAATACACCTACGCAAGAAGGCCTCGGTTGCATCCTGTCATAGCTATGGCATTACCTTTTGTGACTTTTCGTGGTCAGAGTCCTTTGAATCTCCAGCATTATGACCCAGTTCCAGGAGCAGTCTTTAAAAGTGTGCCTCCCTTTAATGGAGAGGGGCCCATTACCGCTATTAAACATATCAGAAATATTGCTAATCTTTGCAATATCCACAATGTCACTAACGAAAACATTGCGATCAGATTGTTGGCATTGTCTTTCAAAGGCAAAGTTCTGGACTAGTATGGGACCTTACCCATGAATTCAGTCGATTCTTGGAATGAATTGGGCACCCTCTTGACAAACCGATTTGGGGCGAAGAGTGACCACCTCTCACTTGCCAAGCAGCTGACTACAATGAAAAGAGCTCCACATGAATACATGCAGGATTTCAACACTCGGTTTCAGAAGACATGGGATAGAATCCCCATTTTGGTAAAGCCAACTCCGAGCTATGTTTTCCTCTATTACTTGAAAGCGTTGAACAACGACATTGCTGTTATGATACAATCCATGAGAGGACATGTGTTGCCTGCCACCTATGACATAGCTATAGCGGCTGAGAATTGCCTGGTGCAGGATGGAAAAATAGCTCCCAAGCCTCATATGCCGCTCTTTCTTGAAATGTTGCCTCCAATTCAAACTGTTGCTCCCACCTTAGCTCTTCTGCCTAGCATAGAAAAGCCGGCTGCTACTTCATCAAATGAACTACATGAAGTCAAAACTCTGTTGCCAAGTGTGACAAATGAACTAGTGGCTATTAAAAGGCAGCAAGCTCAAAACAATCGACCAAATCAAAGATATCAGCAGTATGTTCAAACAAATAGACCCCCTTTCCAAAATTACAATCAAGGGTAGGGTCAGTTCGCACAGGCCAGATCTTTTCAAGGCTACAATCCAGGCACCCCTTCATCATCCAAGGCCATGATGCCTGCTCAAAACAATCTGGTACAAGAACAGCCCAGTTGCTCAACCATGGGATATGGTCAAGATCAGGCTGTTTATACGAATAAAATGCTGAGTCACTACACCAATGTACAAGACAATCAGGCAGCCGCCCAATTCTCAAGCTTTGAGGCTTCAGTGCAACCCGGCATGAGCAACAGTCAGACTCTGCCTGATTCTACTCTCATGAATCACTTGGAGGGTGAGTTCTATGTAGTCAACTACGTGGGTAGTGTAGACAATCAGGGCAACTATGTCGCAGCCAACACAAGGTCCAAAAGGAGAGCAATGGAAGAAGCTCAGGCAACTGTCCGAACGTCAGCAACACCTTCATCACATGTAAACCAAAAGATTCCAAACTTCAGACCGCCGGTTGTACCTTTAGCACCTCGGCGTGCGCCTCAAGCCGTAAGTAATCCCAAAGAAAATCTGAAAGAAGGCAACCCTCGAGTCAATGTGGTAGACCAAATGAAGACGCTGCACATGAACATCTCTTTGTGGGATTCATTATCAATACCAGGGCAAAAAGACATGCTTCAAAAAAAATTGCACGAGCTGAATGAACGAGTTGTCCTAGCAAACGCTGATAACGTTATGATGATGAATGTGCAACGTTCCACATCAGGCCAAGTTAAGAGAGAGGAAAAAGTTCCCCCCTTTTATTTATCCTTGGTCATAGGAGATTTCTTGGTGCACAATTGCATCATTCATAGTAGAGCAAGCACCTCGGTGATGCCTAAGTGCATAGCTGATAAGCTGGGGTTAAAATATGAAGAAATGACTAGGGGAGTCCTACAGCTGGATAGAATACCAGCAAAGACAGTTGGGGTGGTGAAAGGTTTGAGCTTGACGCTACACGCTTTCCCGACCTCAGTTCCTCATGATGTAGTGGCGGATGTCCCTCCTTACTTTGCCATTTGCTTATCCAGGAATTTCACATCCAAAATAGACGGCTACTTAGCAGCAAACTGGTCCTATCTGGTTTTTAGAACCAAGTATGGAACTAAAGTTAAGATTGAATCAGAGCCACCACAGAAATCATCTGGAACCATACTCGTTAAAGGCGGCAAATGTCAGCTACGCCATTATTGACCAAGAAAAGTTCTAAGTGGTTCAATCTCCATCCTCTGCCCTTGAAAGAGTTGCTGACCTGCACTTAGACAAATGAGGAAGTGACAACTTCGAGCATGATCCTTACAAATTCATAGAAGAGGCAGGCCTTGGAATTTATTGCATACACGAAGAGGGTACTTTTGTACTAAATCTGATGAAAGCAAGCCAAAAAAGCTCAGGTCTATGGCAGTTGTTCTTTGATGGCTCAAGAAGTAAGTTGGGAGCTGGTGGTGGAGTGGTGTTAGTTTCTCCTTCAAAAGAGAAATATTTTTCAGCTTTCAGGTTTCAATTTTCCTGCACATGCAATGTTGCAGAATATGAATCCCTCATCCATGGTTTGGAGTGGGCGAGAAAAAGAGGAATCAAAGAGCTACAGGGTTTTTGTGACAATGAGCTGATTGTCAATCAGGTAAGAGGCCAAAATTTGACAAAGAATTCTTTATTGAAGTCCTATAAACATAGGGTATAGGACTTAGTAGAAAATTTCCTTGTCTTCAATGTTACCTCCATTCCTAGAGAGTAGAACAAGCAAGCAGATAGGCTAGCAGCAGTTGGTGCCCAGTTTGATATCCCTAGGGAAATAGGTCGAGACCGCAATTCACGCCACTTGAAGGTAGTAATCCGGCCCTCTATACTTGACAACATCACTAACTGACAGATCTTTGACAGCGACCAACAAATAGCACTCTTCTTGCAAGAAGAAGCTGAGTTCGCTGCTAAAAACTAGGCCAAGCTACAGCAGCAATATGGCATCCAAATTGTTCAGCTGAAGAACAATAAACTCCCCAAAGGCTTGGTCACTCTAGAGAGTATCTTCAATGAAGATGACCAGTTGAAAAGTGACAAAGCAAGCATCACAACAAAAGAGGAGAATTATGAGAAGGTTCAAATATTCAAAGATAAGCTGTTTGCACTCGGGAAAGTGTGCACGGACCGTGAAAGGCAAGCCTTCATCTTGTTGTGCCAAGAGTTTGCTGATGTCTTCGCTTGAGAATATAGCGATTTGAAGGGCTTCAACCTAAGTTTGGCCCAACATACCATTGAGCTGGAAGAAGGCGCCAGGCCGATCAAGCAGAAGCAAAGCCCTGTCAACCCAATGATTGAGCCTCTCATGCGGAAGGAACTCACCGAGTTGATTGAGTCCAGGATAATATTTCCAATAAAACACTCTTCTTGGTTGTGCAATCTTGTTCCTATCCGAAAAAAGAATGGGGAGATCAGATTATGCATTGATTTCAGAGACCTTAATAGTCTCTTTGAAAGACCATTATCCTCTCCCAAGCATGGAGCAGATCCTTCAAATGGTGACAGGCAGCGAGAGTTTCTGCCCCCTGGATGGGTATTCGAGGTATAATCAGATTTTGGCGCAAGACTGTGACCAGTACAAGACAACGTTCACTACCAAATGGGGGACGTTTGCTTACAGGAAAATGTCATTCGGGCTGTCCAATGCTGGTGCCACTTTTCAACGAGCCATGGACATGGCCTTTCGAGCCCTGATAAATAACACTGTGCTGGTATATCTTGATGATGTGACAGTTTTCTCCAAAGAGGCAAGCCAACACATGAAACACCTCAAACAAATCTTTGAGAGGTGTAGAGAGTTTGGTATCTCTCTCAACCCGAGGAAATGCATTTTCGCTGTCCACGAGGGGAAACTCTTTGGCCATGTTTCCAAGGAAGGCTTGACCATTGATCCAGAGAGAGTGCGCTCTATCTTGGAGCTGTCCTTGCCTAAACACAAGAAGGGCCTGCAAAGCTTCTTCGGCAAAATAAATTTCATCCGGAGATTTATTCCAAATTTTTCGGAGGTAGTTAAGCCATTGACCTCTATGTTGAAGAAGGATGAAAAGTTCGCATGGACAGCGCAAAGAAGGGATAGTTTTGAAGAAATCAAGCAGGGTATAGCCCAGGTTCCTACTTTGATCAGCGCTGACTTCACCAAAGATTTCAACCTCTACACCTTTGGAAATGAAGAGGTAATCTCCACCATGCTTGCCCAAGCAAATAGTGATAATCTTGAGCAACCACTTGCATTTTTTAGCCAAGGCCTAGAGAGTTTTGAGGTCAGATACACATATGTGGAGAAGCAAGTCCTAGTAGTGATACGGAGTCTGAAAAAATTCAGGCATATGTTGTCCAATAGCAGAATTCACCTCATGGTTCCACATCCCGGCAACAAGGATTTCTTGACCAATTGCGACCTGAATGAAAAGAGAGGGGTGGATCATTAAGGTGATGGAATACGACGTGGATATCAAGATCACCAAGCTGGTAAGAGGGAGAGGCTTGTGTGAACACCTTGCTACAGACTTTAAACAGCAAAAAAAGGACAGTCTGTTAATCCATGATGCAGCTACAGCAGAAGAACCAGCAGTCATGAAGGATTGGACATCAGACTTGAGACGTTTCTTTCTCACTAGTGAGTGCCCGCAGGACCTTGATAGGACCAAGAGGAGATATTTTAGACTCTAGTCTCTCCCTTATGTCCTGATTGATGGAGTACTGTTCAAAAGAGATCTCTCAAGAGTCCTTTTAAGGTGCATAGACCCAAGTCAGGCCGACAGGGTGCTGTCTGAGTTCCATAATGGGCCAGTTGGTGGTCACTTTGCTCCTAGGCCTACAGCTACAAGAATAATAAGAGCTGGTTACTTCTAGCCTACTCTATTCAGAGACACCCATGCCTGGGTACGAAAGTGCCAGAAGTGTGCGCTCTTTGATGGGAAGCAACCGCTGGCTGCCATGCCTTTACAGCATCTTCAGGTGGAGCAGCGATTCATGCAATGGGGCCTTGACTTTATAGGGATGATTAACCCTCCCTCCAGTGCTGGACACAAGTGGGCCCTGACCGCCACAAATTATTTCACAAGATGGGTAGACGCTGTCGCTTTGAAGGAAGCCAATGAAAGTGCAATCCTCGATTTTTATGAAGACCTGGTGGCAAGGTTCAAGGTTCTAGCTACCATAATCTCAGATAATGCTTTAGTTTTTTTGGGAACTAAAACAAGTGAATGGGCGCTAAGATATGGTATCTATCTTAGCACTTCGTCCAATTACTACCCACAAGGGAATGGGCTGACTGAGTCCACCAATAAGAATCTGATCAGGATCATCAAGAGAACAATGGAGGAGAATCAGAGGACTTGGCATGCCAAGTTGAAAACAGCCCTGTGGGCAGATAGAGTCACTCCAAAGAGGGCAATTGGCAACTCACCATACACGCTCGTATATGGAAGGGAAGCTAGGCTTCCTCTTTCACTTGAATTGCCAGCCTTGGACCTCGCTCACCAGCTGCAGTTAGAAGGAAGCAACAACATGGAGGTTAGGCTATGCGAGCTGATGGAGCTCCAAAAGACAAGGGACCAGGCTATGGCTTCTATGACCAGCGGCCAACAACAGACGAAGAAGCACTTCGACAAGAAATCTTCATCAAAAGGTTTCTCTGAAAGAGACATCGTCTTGAAATGGGATGCGGACCGAGTCAAGCCTGGAAAACACGCAAAGTTCGATGCCCTGTGGAGTGGTCCATACGTCATCACTCGGTGTAAGCAGCACAATGCGTTCCAACTCTCCAGGGTGGATGGTGAAGAATTGTATATCCCAGTTAATGGGATACATCTTAAACATTATCACTGAGCCCTTCTCCCATCATGTATATATTTTCCTTTTTTTTTGTTTTCCCTAAGTGCTTTTGCACATGTTAGTAGCTTTCTTAGTCTTGTGTGTTTTCGTTCCCTTTTTTGAGGTAAAACTTGTGTGATTGATTCTTGGATATCTCAAGGCGGTTGCTAACTCTTTTAAAGCTGCATCTCGACTCCGTGCCCAATGGACTTGAAGGCAACTGGTTTCTAAGCATAGCAGGCATGCTTCCCCTAGGAGTCGCCAGTTTGTTGACTATTTTTGGTCCAGTAGGCCAAAATCGGTCTCCTTCCTTGCTGTTTTGAGGCAGTTCAATTTTCATTTTGTGCATAAGTCTTTCGGCAAAAGGAGGAACCATTTCACTGGTTCGACGTCGGTGTCCAATGGCTTGAGCTTTCAAAGAGGTTTGAACTTGAACTTTGAACCATTATTGGTTCAATGAGTTGGTTCAGTTCAATTGGTTCAATGAGTTGGTTCAGTTCAAGTGCTTGGTTCAACAGCTTGGTTCAGTCGGTTCAGTTCAATGCCTTGGTTCAATTGGTTTGGTTCAAGCAGTCGGTTCGAGCATTCGGTTCAATGCCTTGGTTCAACAACTTGGTTCAACAGTGGGTTCAATGAGTTGGTTCAATGTTTGGTTCAAAGGAACGGTTCAATGGGAAGGTTCAAGAGAGTCTCCCGAAGGACAAATGCCCTTGCGGAGGGCAGGGAACACTTGAAAAAAGACCAAAAAGTGAACAAGGCCGAAAAAGTAAGTTTTCTTCGGAGTTTTGTTTATGGCAAAGGACGAGAATTTCTTCGAACATTTTGTCCAAAGAAATCCTTCAGAAGAAAACCCCGCCGAATGAAAAGACAAGGAAAAGGCGAGAATGATTTCTTTCGGACTTTTGTCCGAAGGAATTCCTTCATGCAAAAAGTCCGAAGAAATTCGAGAAAAGCCGCGGGAAAAAACCCGAGAAAAAAACGCCGAAGGAAAGAAAGCGAGCAAGACAATTCTTGCGGACATTTTGTCCACGAGAAAAATGGCCGAGACAAAAGGCCGATCGAAGAGAAAAGAGCTGAAGGAATTGCCAAGGACGGTGACGTCCCCGAAGCCGTCAAATTCAGGGAAATAAACTAGCCGTTGGCTTTCAAACGGTGACGGGCCCACGAACGTCAATTTTACAGCAAGGAAATAGCCGTTTGATCTTTAAATACTTGAGCGCCAACCAAAAGGGAGCCCAAAGAGCTAAAAGACAAAGAGACAAAAGCCAACAAAAGACAAAACCAGGAAAAAACGAAGCTGAAAAAAGACAGAAGTTAAGAATGAACCCAACGACCTACTAATGGAAGAGCCCAAAGAGCCAAAGAAATAGCAGAAGATAGCCCTCGGGGGCCGAAGGAGACAAAAAGGACAAAGCCAAGAAGAAACAAAAGAGCCAAGTGCAGAAACGGACAAAATAGTCCAAGTGGCAAAGGATGGCGTCGACTCAAGGAGTTACTCCAACGGTTGGAACAGTGCTTGCCAAGTGGTCATCAACGGGCGCGAACAGTGAACGGTGCGATCCATTTTTCTTCATTTTGCATTAATGAGTAGACAAACTGCGAGAATGCCTTCAAGGAGCAGTCTTGTTTGTAGACAAACGGCGCAGCCTATGTTTTTAAACCCCTGAAGTCAAAGCAGGAGCCGACACAGCATTATTTATCAAGCGGCTTCCTCTTCCCAAGGCTCGAAACGCACATGAGCCACTTGTAAAAAGGCACCAAAAGTCTTTTCCAAAAGGGGCGCCTTCTGTTTCTCTCTTCTCTGTATATATTGTAACTTCTCATTTGAGAAGGACATCTCTCACATTGTAAGGCGAAGCCCTAGAAATTTTCACCTGGAATCAATAGAATACGCATTTACCTCTATTCTGGTTGAATATATCTCTGGGTGTGTCTGAGTGTTAGTCTTGTGTTCAGTCATTGCTTCCTAATGCTTTCACAGGGTTAACACCAATGCACCTGGTATCTACAAGGCGTCATTCTTGCAGATGACAAGAAGAGCTGTACTTGGAGCGCAGAAGCAGAAAGAGGTTACTAGACAGTGTGTTTTTCCTATAGCGCCTATGGTAAGTCATTTTTCTGTGTGTTTCCATTAAAGCCTCCCTGTCAAGCTTCCTGCAGTCTGGTCCTTTTACCAGTTAAAGTGTATGTATGTGTTCTTATGATTCTGAGTGTGAGTGTGAGTAGGTCAAACTTATTTGGTGCATCACCCTATTAGGTTAGGTTCTGTTTTCCTGTAATCCTTCTCCCTTTTCAACCCCCCCATTATATATATATATATATATATATAATGGGGGGGTTGAAAAGGGAGAAGGATTACAGGAAAACAGAACCTAACCTAATATATATATATAATGGGGGGGTTGAAAAGGGAGAAGGATTACAGGAAAACAGAACCTAACCTAATATATATATGTATTAGCAACTTACTGGAATAACTCAGATGCATCAAAGGGAGCTAGCCCTTATCTAGAGACTCTCCCCCCAGTTTTGCCAGACCCACAGGCAAGAGGGGAGTTTCTATTGTTGCGTGTGGAAAGCAAGAGCTCGGCCTCCTGTCCAGGGTGCAATCCACTGCGTCAACAATTACACATCCTACAAAAGATTCTGAGTACTTGCACTAAAGCACTTGATGCTTTTTCAGATTCAAATTCATCTACATGTAGCACTTTTCACTTTAAAAAAGTCACCTTCATCTATGATCCAAACATGCACTATGGACCTATTAATAGGATCATAGGCTAGTTTATCATGTCCCCTTTTCAAATAAAGAAAAGAATACTTTAATAATGATGTTTTAAATGATTCCTCCAACGTCACTTTGTAATTACAACTTAAAAGGGAACACTCGGTCATTATTATTAATTGAGTGGGACCAAAATTAATTAAGTAAAAGGTCAAGAACAGAAAAAAAAAAAAGTAATTATTATGAGGAAAAAGGTGAATATTAAATTAAAAGTAATTATAATTACTTTAGCGTTAAGGTGGATTGATAAAAGTTATTTTGAGGATTATTTATCATTACTTTGTCAAATTAACGAACGAATCTAGAATTCCTTCTACTTCTACAAAAGAACGAAAACCCTCATTGTAGCCGAATCAGAGGACAAAACCCCTCCAATGCATTGAGATGATTCCGTATAGGTATTACAATTGAGCAAATTAACATGGTATCATCGGAGCTTGCAATCATTGGGAGCCACAATCATTTTTAGACTTTTGGTAAGGCTTAGGGCACAAGGAAAAATTAGTTTAGGGTTTCCAAAAGTACTACCTCGGTTGGGCATCATATTCACGGACCAAACCGCAGCATTTTGGGCAGTTTCCAGTGGTCAAATCACCTTCCTAGGGTTGGCGTCACCTTTCCTAGCCAAATCACTACAACAAAGTCCCCAAACACATCTGTTTCAGACTGGTACAGAGCATTCCAGACTTGTATGTCATTGTTGCCTTTCATACGACGATCATACACCAGCATAATTTGGCCTTGAGGGTTTTCCATGCTGGGCAAGGACCAAAGGAAACTGGGCGTGGACATTTTGAGGTAAAACATGACCTTCAGAGATTGTTGTTCCTCGCAGGCCCTGTCATACTGCTACAAGGGTTTTTCAACTGGGGTTTCAGTCAAAGATCCCACCTTTATGTGTTTTCCAAATTTGGTAGGTTAGGGTTTGTTCAAAACCCCAAAAATAATTGGTACATGATTCTATTTGTTGTACTTTCTCGAGAATCAAATATTCCATACACAGCGCAATAAGGGTTATACAACAGTTTCAATATTTATTGGGCCCTTCCCCATCACTATACAACCCAAATCAGATCATCAACAATAGTTTTACTTTACCAACAATTGTACTAGCTACAAGGACAATCTATGGCGGTGGTTGTTGTCGGAGTGCTTGGAAGGAATTAGCGAATAGGGTTTGTAGATTTTCTAACATTAAGTGGTCACTATTTTATTTAATGCAATTGTACCTTGTAAACATTAAATAAGTAATTAATTTGATCAATTGATTATTCATTCAAAGTGGGTTGCCATGTTTGTGAGATTTCAATTTTGACAAGAGTTGTAAAAAATAAAAAAACGGAATTTAGAATTTATTCTAGATAGGGATATTTCATAGTTTCCTTTCAAAAATATCAAAATTTCAAAATTTTCAAATATACAAATACAATCAAAATATATTCAAAAACAAAATATCAGCTCTTAAACATAACAAAATTTTGTCAGTTTTTTTTTACATATGTTATTTATCACATATTTTAATTGATAATATTTTGCAAAAACATGCATTTTATGAGGTATATGAGTGTGATGCAGGACATATATCTATATGGATTCCTAGATGTTGGATTCTCTTCTATCCAGTGACCATACCTATATTGGGGGCAGTTAATTCTACAAGTTACATTATAACAGAGTATATCTTTTTATGCCCTCTCTACCATGTTGAGGTACATATCTTAAAAGTGTTTTGCTACTTATATATATGGATATGCTACTTTGTTATGATATGACATTAATACATATGGATATTGTAGACTAGTTTTTTTTTGTTCTATGCTCCTTTAATGTTGTTACTTTCTTGCATTATAGGCTACACATTGTTTATTTATTGTATGCGGCCCTTTGCCCTTGTGCGCCGCAATTGCTTGAACATATCTATGAGATTTGTGATTTGATGTGTGTGACATTTAAACATGTCCATTGTTTGTGACCCTTGGCCCTACGTATGTGATATTTGCTTATGCGACATTTAAACATGTCAATTGTTTGTGGCCCTTGGCCTTATGTATGCGATATTAGATTGTGCGACATTTGACATGTCCATTGCTCATGGCCTTTTGCCTTGTGTGTGTGATATCCGTTTGTATGCACGACATTTGAACATGTCCCTTATATGTGACCCTTGGCCTTACTGTATGACATTGTGTTGCATTGCGTAACATTGTGTGTTGTGTTTGTTGTGCGCGATTAGTGTTGCTATGATCCATATCATGCACGTTTATTGCATACTCTACTTCAAAGATGGTTATTTTACTGCATGTCTCATTGCTATATCCATCTAGACATAACACTTGTATGTCTCACATTCAATATGTTACATACATGCTTCAATGACAATTACATTACCATGATAGCATTCTCTACACATGATTATGTCTTTATTACATGATACAATTAACTCTTCTTTTGAAATGAGTGACTTACAGGCTATATCTTTCATCTCAAATGAAGAGCATCACAACGGGCTTGTCCTAGAGATCTAAGCCTCTGAGCAAAAAAATCAGTTTTGAGACAAAGTACAGGTTTCAAAAAATCAAATATAGATCTTCAAAGATTCAAAATAATTCAAAGATTAGATTCTATAACAGAGTATAGGTTTTCAAAGATTGAAAGTAATGTAGAAATCAAATATATGACAAATATTAGCATATTGATACAAATTATGAAGGCACATAACATGAATATGCACTCACTTTTTGAAGACTCAAAGTACATAATCATATGCACTTGAATGCATATGAATGGACATATACAAAACAATTACAATATCACAATTATAGTTTGCAAATACTATTACAATTGAGCACATAGACACATGGCATTCTATATCATTTGGCACAAATTCAAGGGGCATGATACTTGTTCATGCATATTTTTCAAAGTTCAAAGACGTGATACTTGCTCATACACATTTCTCAAAGTTCAAATGCATAATACTTGTTTATGCAAATTTTTAAAATTCAAAATTACAGTTTCAATGGCATGATGTTTGTTCATGCACATTTTCAAAGTTAACAGTTAAAATTTCAAAAGGCAAAATATTATTTCAATTCAAATCTATGAGCAATGCAATCATAATGGGGGCATGAATATTCTTCATTTTCTCGATCATGCAAAATAGAATTTAGATGTCTGCAATGATGTGATTCAATTTGTTACAAGTAATGTACATTCGAATCTAATGATACTCAACGGCCTTGGCATTACTTCTAGTGAACCTATTGTGTTATTCCATCTCCTATTACGACTGGTGTACATTCGAGTCTAGTGACACTCAACGGCGTTGGCATCACTTCTAGTGAACCCATCGTGGTTCCACCATTTTGGATTAGTACATTGGGTACTGTTCCCCATTCATGAGAGTTGGAATATGCATCTTTCCAACTCAGTGGCTTGTTTAATTAGTCAAAATTAGGATCTGATCGCTCTCAATTTGTCTAGTTTAAATTCTCCAAGTGCTTCAACAAAGGGGCACAATTCTCCATCATCAGTGACAGGGTACAAAGCAATTTGGTTTCATCTCCATACAGGGGTACTCCTTCCTTGCTTTATTTTCAATTTTTAAATTTCAAAGTTTAACTTTTCAAATTTCAAAAATAAACAAATGACTACTTCATGTGTTGTTGCAAAGTTTGCTAAATTTGAGTGCCCTGCACAATTGAAGTAACCTCTCAAAGACAAAATGCATTGTATACACTCAGATTTAATTATTTCTCCTTTACTCTAGCAATTTCATTAATAGAATAAAGGGGGTCAAATGTAGACACATGAATCTGGTCACTAATTCTTGACACATCTTAAACCACATGACTTGCATCCAAATACATGACTCTTGTTTGTCATTCCTCAAATCTATTTATCTATAAGCGGCCTTGACCCTTTGTTGGCCTTCATTGTTACACAAAACTTTCCAAGTCAAATGCTCAAACTACTTCATGCCATTCTTAGGTTGTCTCCAGCTAGACAATTGTCCCTGATTTTTCAAGACAAGATCGTTGCCATGGGCCTATCCAACTAGAGTGACCGTGTACCGTACCAAATAATCACAAGTTTTCAAATTTCAAATTATTCTTTTCGGTCTTTCCACACATTTCATAAGGTCAACTACAGGGAATTGTTAAAAAGTTTTGCTATAAATTCACATCAAAGATCATTCATTATCCCCACTTAGTTTATAGCTTGACACTATTGCACATTGAATAAACTACCCTATTTCTCTCAAATTCAAGATCATTCACAAGGAGCAGCTATGAACCAAGCATCTCAAAGCAAGTCAAGAGCTATCATTGTCAAATATCAAAGCCATATTTCTAGTTGCATACACACAGTCAAAGAGCACAATTGCATAATCACTCTAAGTGGGAGAACTGCATGGGCTTGATTTTCCTCAAAATATTGGATACATAGGCAACGCTCAATCGTCATGAGAGTGATTTGAGGTTAGCTCAAAGCATCATACTCCTCTCCTTTTTTGCAAGTTTCAAGCTTTCAAAGTGCCCTTAGAGTTTCAAAGACAAAAGAAGAAAATAACGATATTCGTTTGACATAATCTATATTGCAATAACTCAGCCTACTCAGTAGAGACAAGCATAAAAGGCGCAACAACCAATTATTTGTCACAATCAACATAGAGAAATTTGTGGTCAACAGACTCGAACGGCCTATGCTATTGTCCATTTAATGCGGTCATGTCCAAAAAAACTCTCAAATTTTACTTCTGATTTGTCACTGTCGAAGTTTTGTTTTTTCTATCTTTTCCTGTCAATCACCGATCATAGCCAATTGGGACAAGTCCATAGCAAACGGACTCAAACGACCTACATTATTGTCCAAAAATAGTGTCATATTTTGTCCCTAATCCTGAGCATTCATGGTCTTATCTTTTGTTGATTTCCATTTTTATATATCTGAAACAATCAATGGAAATATAAGATCTAAGCTAAGAACATTTATCCTTAGTGTCTTCCAAAAATAGCAATTTTTCATACTTACCAATTTCTAAAATCAGAATTATTATTTATTGTACATCTTTAGCATTCTAATATCTATCAAGTTTTAAACCTATTAGCACAAACATTTGTATTGTTAAATCAAAAATAGGGTAATTGGAGATCAAAAAATGAAGTTGGCCAAATCTTGACAAAAAACTTGGTTGCCCCAGTTGAGGTCTTTCACCCAACGAATAAGGGCCATTTTTCTCGATTAGTAAAGCAATCGAGTCTCATTCTCAGGGTTGAAGTTTCTTGAAAACTCGAAAAGTCTCACTCAAACTACTCCATAAACTAGGTGGCCATTCAACACTAAGCTTCACCAACATAGATCATATACTCCTAGCTCAACATATGATTGATAGATGACTGTTCTAGGCTACTTTAAATGCTAAAACAGAGATAAAAAATTGTTGGGAATGAAATGCACAACATACTGAACATAAGAAAGCAAGCATAAGATAAGACAAAGCATAAGATGAACACACTATATGACTTGGAGAAGCCCGGTGTGGGAAAAACTTCAGTGGGTGAGGCAATTGCATTCCCCTTCCACTATGTAATTCAACAATTGTACAAGTTACTACCAAACATGGCCTTCATAGACAGAGCTTTGATTACTAATCTATCCAAAACTTGCACATGGGACTGCTTTGCACTTCTTAGACATTTCACAGTGATCCAACACAAATGGAACAACCACTCACAGTTAGTAAACAATGAGACAACATGAACAACGATCCAAACTTGCAAACTACAATGTGAATCCAGCTTCAAGACTTCCCACTGACTTCTCTAATGCTCTATGCCTTCAACGGAGACTATATTTATGCCCTTCCACCTTAGAACCCGCCAAAGACTTCGAACGAACCATCACCAAGAAGAGGAAGCGTTTGCAACCGTTCCTCTACACGTGTTATGTTTAGTGGTGGAACCACCGCTTTAAGCAAACCAACGGTTTCACAACCACCACTTGCAAATACCAACGGTTATGCAACTACAGCCTACAAATAATGATGCTTACGCAACCGCCGCTTGCCCTTACCAACAATCTCGTCATCTTTGTCAAAACCCTCAAATTCAAACGCTGCAAGCTCCTAACTTCATCAATACAAGAATGTATGTACCATCCCAACACTGATTTTGCCACTGCAACTTAACTGAATAGTTTGTTTTACTTGAGCAAGCTTGAAGAAGTCTCTTACATACATGAATTACACAATTGCGCATGGTGGAAATGAACTAGACAACATGCCTAGTAAACTAAATCTGTATTTTGGATCAAAAACCCGAAGAGACCTACCGAAATTCATAGTTTTGAGCAGTCAATTCCCGTTCTCACCTCTAATCAGAATATACAGTTCTTCCAACATTTATGGCAGCATTTGTTTGAACATTTGTGAGTCATCTTAAAGTTTTGACAGTGCTTTCCTTGAACATGTATTAGAAATCACAATTATTTTGATGATTATTAAAACAATTTTGAAAATTAATCTTCGACGCACCCCGTAGATGATTTCTCAAATAATTTCTTCAATTTTGGTGAGCAGTACTTGGAATTCCTTGGGGAAGAGGGGAATTTGAATGACCATTTCATTGCATGAAATTAATGTGTCTTGTTTGGATTTACAATGAAGATTGCAATATCATAAATGCCTTGGACTGTTTTCCATTTAAAGCATGCATCCCCTGAAGATTGCCAATCTTTTATTTACAATGAAAAATGCATGAAGGTTTAAATCGGTTAAGGAGTTTTTGAAAAATTCATTTAAAACATGCATCCCCTGAAGATTGCCAATGTTTTATTTAAAATGAAAAATGCATGAAGCTTTAAATTGCTCGAGGAGTTTTTGAAGAATGCATTTAAAACATGCATCCCTTGCATCCCTTGAAGATTGCCAATTTTTTATTTACAATGAAAAATGCATGAAGCTTTAAATTGCTTGAGGAGTTTTTGAAGAATGCAAAAGATTTCTCTAGATTTGGTGTGAATTTACAAATCCTCATGAGACAAAACACAAAATAGTCGATGCACTTGCTTGTAAAAACCGTTTTTTTGTGGTTATTTACTCCATGTGATGGAGGAGCATCCTTAGATCTCAAAGCTATTTTGCATGAAAAGCTTAATGGATCATCTTTCAAAGAAGTTGAGCATTGTTGGGAATAGATTGCAATAATATGATTCAAGAATCCACTTGTTGCAAAACTTAATTGGCACTTCACAAAGCAATTTAGACCTTCTTGAGCCTTGCAGTTCATTTTGGAGCTGCACAAAGTAAACGAGCTTCACAAGGCTAGGAAGCTTTACAAGTATGTGCAAGCTTCGCAAGCCTAGGAAGTTTCGCAAGCCTACAAAACTTCACAATTAGAGCTTCGCAAAACTAAAATTGTTTCGCAAACCTAGTTTCACTTCGCAATGCCCATGATTCAACCTTTGCAAAGTTCATAGCTGCAATTTACGTCATCCTTATCCAGCAAGCCAATTCTTTCGGATGTGTGTATTCTGCATCAAAGCCATTGAGAAGGTGTGAGAAGTAATGACTCGGCATGCACATGGTCAATACTCGTTGTCACAAGGAAAATCTATAAGCTCCACAACACCCTGACAATGCCCTGCGCAACTAAAGTTTCCTGGAACTTGTTCCATTGTGCAAGCCACAACTATCAACATTGCCAAGAGAAAAGACTAGATCAAGACAAAGAATGGGGCAATGATTGAAGTAACACAATGCACCACTTCTTGGAGGCATTCCTTCACAAGATGAGATCAGCGGCTCCCCAGAGAAGAATTGGCCCTACAACTGTAAAATATGTCAACAATTTTAGAGAAATGGCAGAGATAAAATGCCATGCACAAGATTTGCAGCAGGTGATTGATTGCTTCTGAATTACTTATGTAGTGTGTAGTTAGTATTCGAACAGAAATCTAGACTCCTTGACATAAGCAACTTCTTGTAACGCATCTTTGCCAATAAACGTCACACATAAGATCATGTCAAGGGTTCCACCTTCAAGAGGAAAATAGGTTCCCCTTTAAAAAAAAAGGTTGCACAATAGGGTTTTGCTAGAAGAGTCTTCTAGTAGTGTTTTGTGGGTATTACTAGTGTAGAGTGTGTTTTAGGTTCTAGAGTAGTTAGAGTCAAAAATTGTAGCTCTTAATGAATATAGAAAAAGTAGTAAGGGTGCACAGAGTGCATCGACAAGAAGGCCCAAGTCGTCCAAGTTGTCTAGAGGCAATCTAAACTCCTTGACATAAGCAATGTCTTGTAACACATCTTTGCCAATATACAACATGCATAAGATCATGTAAGGGATTCCACCTTCAAGAGGTAAATGAGTTCCCCTTTAAAAAAATGTTCCACAATAGGGTTTTGCCAGAAGAGTCTTCCAGTAGTGTTTTGCGGTTTCCAGTAGTTTAGAGTGTGTTTTAGGTTTTCGAGTACTTAGAGCCAAAAATTGTACTTCTTAGTGAATACATAAAAAGTTGGAGGGGTGCATTAGAGTGCATTGAAAAGAAGGCCAAGTCATCCAAGTTGTGAAGAGGCTTGCTTGCGAGATATGTAGAGCCAAGTCTGAGTGTAGGAATGAATAAAGAATAATAAATGAATCAATGGTGATTTTGTGTGCCAATCATGTGTCGCCATTAAGAGGTGTACTTTTGAGATGAATATTTATGGATCCATCATGTCAGTTGAACTTAAATTCGATGTTTCAAGTACTATGTGTAGAATGTAAGAGAAACTGAATATGATAATTACTGCCAAGGAAAATTCAGCCTAGATACATGCCATCAATACTATACAATTGATCTTAGTTCTGCATTCGGCCCTATATATATAATTGGGGCTCGACCTGCTATCAATAGCT
This sequence comes from Torreya grandis, assembly GCA_037957365.1. Lineage (NCBI taxonomy): Eukaryota > Viridiplantae > Streptophyta > Pinopsida > Cupressales > Taxaceae > Torreya > Torreya grandis. Next base: position 310,791 of record JARHVA010004742.1, read on the forward strand.
CAACTCTTCACACTTTGAATGAAGCTTCCACCAATTGATAAGGTAGAATGATGTCCCTCCCAAATAAAAAAGTTATATTCTTACTAATGATTAATAAATATGTATAATTAACAACCTAATTAAATAACTGTTATCACTCTGGAGTGCACCCTGCTTGAAAATGTGTAAAACACACCCTCACTCCAGCAGATACAATCGGAACTTCTCAAAGTGTGGGTGACTCTTTGATGAGAAGAACCTCCAGAGAGGACTGGTTCCCTTTAGATTTTTCAATAAATTTGACTACTTTGATTTTGGATGGAAAAGGGGAAAGGAAACTTAAAAGAAATCCTATCTAATGGGGTGATGCACCTGAATTGTTCAAATCCTCTGAAGTTACTGAAATCAATGCACACATAATCAAATGAAATCTATAATTCTGTCCTTAAAAAAAATGTTTTAGATGAAGGGTTGAAAACCACTTCAAATGACCTGCAAAAGGGGAGATAGAGAAAGATAGGTGAGGAAGGGCCCTACAAAAGGAGATAAATCTCACTTTTACACTGATGCACATTCAAATACACACTATTCTTCTTTCCAAAACTCAGATTCAAAACAAAAACTTCTTTATTGATGAATGGTACAGTGTACAATTTCTTTCTTCAAACTTCAGGGATCCTTCTGTTGATGCAGTGGATTGCACCCTTGACAGGAGGATGATCTCCTATCTTCCACGCATCACAATGGAAACTCCCCTCTTGCCTGTGGGTCTGGCAAAACTGGGGGGGAGAGTCTCTAGATAAGGGCTAGCTCCCTTTGATGTATCTGAGTTATTCCAGTGAGTTGCTAATACATATATATATAATGGGGGGACAGGGGGGTGAAAAGAGAGAAGGATTACTGAAAAACAAAACCTAACCTAAAAGGGTGATGCACCAAACAAGTTTGATCTACTCACACTCACACTCTGAACCATAAGAACACAAACATGCACTTTAACTGGTAAAAGGACCAGGCTGCAGAGAGCTTGACAGGAAGGCTTTAATGGAAACACACAGAAAAAAGACTTACCATAGGCGCTGTAGAAAAAGCACACTGTCTAGTAACCTCCTTCTGCCTCTGCGCTCCAGATACAACTCTTCTTGTCACATGTAGGAATGGCGTTTTGTCTATACCAAGTGTATTGGTATCAAGCCTGTGAAAGCATTAGGAAGCAATGACTGAACACAAGACTAACACTCAGACACACTCAGAGATATATCCAACCAGAATAGAGGTAAAAATGCGTATTCTATTGATTCCAGGTGAAAATTGGCAAGGCTTTGCCTTACAATATGAGATATGATCTTTCTCAAATGAGAAGTTACAATATATATAGAGAAGAGGAAAACAAAAGCGCCCTTTTTGGAAAAGACTTTTGGCGCCCTTTGACAAGTGGCCCACATGTGCAGAGATCGTTGGGAAGGGGAAGCCGCTGAAAGATAATGCTGTCGGCTCCGATTTTGACTTCAGGGATTTAAAAACATAGGCCGCGTCGTTTGTTTACAAACAAGACTGCTCCTTAAAGGCATTTACGCGGTTTGTCCGCTCATCAATGCGAAATGGAGAAAAACGGGTCGCGTCGTTCAATGTTCACGCCCCTTGATGACCACTTGGCAAGCACTGTTCCAACCACTGGAGTAACTCCTTCCCCTTTGCCACCTGGGCCATTTTGTCCATTTCTGCACTTGGCTCTTTTGTCTCTTCCTGGCTTTGTCTTTTTGTCTCCTTCGGCCCTCGAGGGCTATCTTTTGCTACTTCTTTGGCTCTTTGGGCTCTTTCATCAGCAGATCGCTGAGTTCATTCTTAGCTTTGTCTTTTCCCATCGTCGTCTTTTCTTGGTTTTGTCTTTTGTTGGTTTTTGTCTCTTTCTCTCTTAGCTCTTTGGGCTCCCTTCAGTAGTCACATCCTTCGAAAATTCCTTCAAACATTTTGTCCAAAAGATATGTTTCCTTTATGCTTTTTCCGCTTACCCTTCTGTCGGCTTTTTCCCCGGGTGAATTCCTTCGGACTTTCTGTCGAGCGAATTTATTCGGACAAAAAGTCCGAAGGAATTCCTTCAAACTTTTGCCCGAAGATTTTGCGTTAGTCTTTTTATTGCCGCGGGATTTTCTTCTGAAGGATTTCGTCTGACAAAATGTCCGAAGGAATTCCTTCGGACATTTTGTTCGAAGAAATTCTGCCTTTGCTTTTCCTTCTATCTTTGCCTTGCGAAAATTTCTTTCGGACAAAAAGTCCGAAGGAATTCTTTGCCTTTGTCTTTCTTCCCTTTAAGTGCTTTCTTGCCCTCCGCAAGGGCTGTTTGGCCTCTAAAATTGCCTTTCAAAAACATTGCAAAGGTCCTTTTGTCGCCTAAGTGTTGGGAACTTGTTTCTTTCCTGCAGAGTCTGTAGAAACCAGCCTGCAGAGTTCGTAGAAATCAGGCCTACAGAGTCCGTAGAAATCAGCCTGCAGAGTCCGTAGAAATCAAGCCTGCAAAGTCCGTAGAACCAGCCTGAAGAGTTCGTAGAAACAAGACTTGTGCAAAATCAAAAAATGAACTAGCTCAGAACAGCAGGGAAAGGAGACCGATTTTGACCTGCAGGACCAAAATGGTCAACACCTTCTTAATGGCTTGATTAAGCCAAATAAATAAGCTTTTCCAAAACCTCAAATAGCCTTAAGTGTAGTTCTAAAAGGGGAAAGGGTTAGTCTTAGTTAATTAACTCAAGACTTAACACCTTTTACAATATTTAGAATATTCAATAAAATCTTTTCCTTTTACAAAATTGCATGCCTTTCCAAACTTTGGCGTAGAAGTATGGCGGTGGAGCCAAGTTTGAAAGGTTAATTCTTAAAAATAAACACAACACTCTCCAAAATATTTTCAAACATGCATGAATCCAAGGTGGCGTAGAAGTATGGATGGTGGGCCCATTGAAAACTTCTCCTTTGCATAGAAAACTACGCCAAATCTATAAATAAGGAACTCCATTTCATTCATTTGAAAGCTGAGCTAGATGAAAATATATTCCCGTTTGCATGGAAAACAAGGAAGATGTGTAACAAGGTTATCTAGTCAACTCCAATTCAAGACCAATCAACCTCCAATGGTCTAAACTCACATGCAAAGCTATGCCACATTTTGAACAAAGAACTCCGTTTGAAATGCCTAAAACGTTGAAATCTTTGGATTGCATGAAAACCAAGGAGAAACGTGATTTCGTCAAACAGTCAACTAAAGCTTTGACCAATCCACTATAAATAACTCTTGCTTGCATGGACAAGGATCTTCATGAGTGAGAGATGCGTTCAGATTAAATTCCTTGTTATTTCTCAACCTTCTGTTCTCGGGTTCTTTGTTTTTGTGCATGCATTTCTTCAGACCGTTTGCTTGTTTGTGGCTTTTGTGTCTATTCCCCTTGGTTTGTCTTTCCTTTCGGGCTTTATCATTCTCAGTTTTCCCTTGGTTATTTTCCTACGAACAAATTGTTCGCGAGAATTATTTCTCAACTTACCCTTTGGACTTAGCTTTGACTTTTCTTTTTTTTTTGCTCGGTCAATTTCCCGCGGACAATTGTCTCGGACTTCTTTTTGAGCTTCCCTCCCTTTTCCGAAGGAATTCCTTCTGCAACCATTTTCCCTGTTCATTTCCTTGTTCCTTCAGACAAAAAGTGCAAAGGAATTGCTTTCTCTTCTGCCCATTTGTAAGTGACCTACCCTCGAAAAACTTGTAGATGAACTTTCCCGAAGGGCATATACCCTTCGGGTTTCTTGTAAAAGTCCTTAGAAATCATGAAATGAACCTTCCCGAAGGGCAGATACCCTTCGGGTTTCTTGAAAACGTCATTTTCCGAAAATGCCCTTCGGCAACTTGGAGATGCCCTTCGGGCTTTCTGTAAATATACTTTCTCGAAGGGTACATACCCTTCGGGTTTTCTATGATGGACTGCTCCTTTGAAAAGAAGCCCCTCAGAATTTTGAATTAGCCTTTCTTTCGAAAAAGTTGGAAAGTCCTTCGGACTTCTTAAACTTGTCCTTTCGGACTTCTGTTTTGAGCTTTCCTAAAGGGTACGTACCCTTCGGGTTTTTTGGAACTAATCCTTCCCGAAGGGCACATAACCTTTGGGTTTCTTGTAAAAGTTCTTTTTCCATCGTTGAATTGTCTATCCTTTGGAAAAAAAACAAATGAACCTTTAATCTTTCGAACTTCTTGCTAAGTCCTTTTTCGGATTTCTTTTCCCTCGGACAAAAAGTCCAAGGAAATTGTTCCCACAATCAACCCATGTGCCCTGTATAGAATCACTTCACCACCATACTATTTAACCATTTGATTAAACTCTTTCAAATTAGAATTTGATACCGAAAAAGATTGATATAGCTCAAAAGAGACTTGTACAATTATCTTTTTGGTGACTAACTGTAGGTGCATATCTTTCGTAGGCGTAACGACTATAGCTTGATTAATTTTTCATTGGCTCTTATCCACCTTACAAAGTTATTCCTCCTACAGGCCTATAAGTTAACTTTATAACTATATGTGACATTTTGAGTAAGAGATATGCTTTTTGAACTTGTTGGAGGTGTCTTGCCTTGGAACACACTTGACTATGTAACACTGTTGTAGGTCTTCATCATGACTGTATTTGATACTCTGACTGCCTACATATCCTTTTGTTTATGCCTTTAGACTATAATTCACTAGTTTGACCAATTGTATAGAAAAATCGACCATTCTTGGGAAAGTTTCGAATAGTAGGGTAGTAATTTGGCCTTGACAGGCAAATTACTAACAATTTTGGCGACTTTCAGGGTTTGACCAGTCTGCTGGTCAAATAACTCAGAAACTCAAGCTAAAACTGACTTGGATACACACTGAAAATTGAAAAAGCTGGAGACCAAAACACAAAAAAAAAACTGACTTAACAACAACATTAGCACATGTACACTTAGAGGAAAGGACAACAATACTGAAAGAAAAAACTACTACTGAAAGCATGTGCGGTGAAGCACTTAAAGGAATGAAACTATGACTATATACAAAGGAGTGACTCTCCTAATAGCAGTATTTAAGAAACATCCCATTCACCGGAATGGGAAGTTCTCCACTCAATCTGGATAATTGAAAAGCATTGCTCTTCTTACAATCAATGATAATATAAGGTCCACTCCAAAGGCTATCAAATTTGGAGTGTCTACTTGGCTTTGCACGCTCTTCATCCCATTTGAGAACTATGTCTTCTTGCTGAAATGTTTTTGATGAAACTCTCTTGTCAAAGTCTTCTTGACTTGCTACTGATTTGACCACATGGTATACATAGCATCATCTCTTATCTCTTCCAATTCTCTCAATTCATTCATTCTTACCTCCATTGCATCACTTTTCAGAAGCTCTAACTAATGTGCAAGCTCCAAAGCTGGAAGCTCCAATGAGATACGAAGCCTTGCTTCTCTTCCATAAACTAGGAGATAAGGTGAATGACCAATGGCTTTCTTAGGGGTGATCTTATCAGCACATAAAACAGTCTTCAACTTTGTATGCCAAGATCTCTGATTATCCTCAATTGTTCGTTTGATGATCCGAATCAGGTTCTTGTTAGTAGATTAAGCTAGTCCATTACCTTGTGGATAGTAGTTGGATGAAGATGTCAAATAAATACCATGTTCAAGAGCCCATTCACATACCTTTATACTGTTGAATGCCAAAGCATTATCTGATATGATAGTAGAAGGTGCTCCAAAACGAGTGACTAGACTCTCATAAAACTCAAGCACGGAATTCTCATTTGCTTCTTTCAAAACCCACCTGGTGAAATAATATGTCGCTGTCAAAACCCACTTATGGCCAGCACTAGATGTAGGATGAATCATGCCAATGAAGTCTAAACCCCATTGCATGAAAAGCTGCTCAACTTGAATTGGCTTTAGTGGCATTGCAGCTAGTCTCTATTTTCATACAAACATTGCACATTTTGAACATTTTCTAACCCATGCATGTGCATCTCTGAATATATTAAGCCAAAAATAACCAGCTCTAATGATTTTTGCAGCTGTAGTCTTGGCTGCAAAATGACCTCCAAAAGGATTATCATGAAATTGCTTAAAAAGCTTGTCAAATTGACTAGTTTCAACACACCTTAGAAACATACCTCCAATGTCTTTTTTGAAAAGCACTCCGTCAATCAAAATATATGGTACTGATTGCAGCCTGAAGTGTCTTTTTTGTGATGCATTCAAACCCCTTATACATTCTCTAGTTTGAAGAAATCTAACAATATTATGTGTCCAGCTTGTAGGAGGTGTATTTTCAACTTCTTGCTGAGTGTCCTGAATTGTCAAAATTGTCTTTTTTTCTTCTTTTACATCTTCTGCAAGATGTTCACATAATTCTTTGCCTCGAACCAGCGTTTTAACTTTGACTTCAATGTCATATTCCATGCATTTAGTGACCCATCTAGCTCTCTTTTCGTTCAAGTCTATGTTGAGAATAAAATACTTCACACTTGGATGAGCAACCATTAATATAATCTTATTATTTGAAACCAAATATCTGAATTTTTTAAGACCTCTTATAACAGCGAAAACATGCTTTTCTACAAAAGAATCTCTCTTCATAACCTTCTAAAGCTTGATTAAAGAAAACAATGGGTTGGTCCAAACCTTCATCATTTTGCTGCATAGGCATGGCTGAAATAGTACTGGAAGTAGAGAAAGCATACAAGAAGAAATGCTTACTAAAATTCGAATTGAGCAAAATATAAGCTTGGCTGATTGCTTCTTTAATAGCTTCAAAACTTCTTTTATGTTCTTTACTTCAAGTGAATTCTTGATGTTTCTTAAGCATTTGAGTAAGTGGTTTTACTAGTTCTGCAAAACCAAGAATGAATCTTCTGATAAAGTTAATGTTACCCAAGAAGCTTTGCAATCCTTTCTTGTGTTTAGACAAAGATAGAGCAAGGATTGTCTCTATTTTCTCCAGATCAATAGAAAGACCAACTTTGGACACCACATGTCCAAGAAGTCTCCCCTCATGCACTGAAAAAATGCATTTCTTTGGTTTCAAAGAGACTCCAAATTCTCTACATCTATCAAAAACAATCTTCAAATAAGTTAGATGATTATTAGGATCTTTTGAAAATATTGTAATGTCATCAAAATAGACTAAAACCATTTCACTCAAAAGACCATGTAAAGCAACATCCATTTCCCTTTGAAAGGTAGCTCCAGCATTGGAGAGTCCAAAAAGCATTTTCTTGTAAGTAAAAGTACTCCATTTGGTGATGAAAGCGGTTTTATACTGATTTTGCTCTTTCCTCAGTATTTGGTTGTACCCTGAATACCCATCCAATTAAGAAATCCTCTGTGACTCTGAAACTCTTTGCAATATTTGATCCATGGAAGGAAGTGGATAATGATCTTTTAATGATACTCTATTCAAATCTCGAAAATCTACACAAAATCTTATCTCTCTATTCTTTTTCTTTACTGGAACAAGATTTGCAACCCATTTTGAATGCTTAATAGGAAAAATAATACATAATTCAATCAGCTTTGTAAGCTCCTTTCTTATGAGAATCTCAACCTTGGTGTAATGACCCCATTTTAGCAGCTGGGTTTACTCAATTTCCAACACACTTACTATTTGTAGTAAGCTATTAGGATGCAACGGAGGCCAGTTTTGATGATTGGATCTGATGCTCCTTGTTGAGAGCTTTCCGGCAAGCTATCACTCGCACCATTCGGAGTCCGGTTGCTACTATTTTTGGGGGCCTGAAGTGTTGCAAAAAGGGTAACTTTTAACCCAGCTGAAAGACATTGAGTGTCACTTTAAACATTTACTTTATGAGGGACTGTTGCACATCCTTTATCCCACATTGCTCAAGTGAGTTGAGTTGCCCCTTGGAGAAAAGGATAAAGGAGAGTGCTTGTGGCTTCTTTGGGCATGTTGGATAAGAAAAAAGAATTGTTGCACTTGCTGCTTATTTGGGCATTTGAGAACGTCCTTCTCATTTGTAGCACTCTAGACATCAATCTTTGGGATTGGTCTTTGGAGTTTGTGCTCTCAGCCACTGTAGCAGCCGCGCGCACTGTCGCAGTTGTGTCACTGTAGCAGCCATACTACTGTAGCAGTTGTGCCACTGTAGCAGCCGTACTACTGTAGCAGCAGTGCCACTGTAGCAGACGTACTACTGTAGCATCTCATCACTGTAGCAACTCCATCACTGTAGCATCTGAATGCAGCCAGGTGAGTCTGTAGTTTCCTGCCTGCAGAGTCCGTAGTTTCCTGTCTGCAAAGTCCGTAGTTTTGCTGCCTGCAGAGTCCGTAGTTTGCTGCCTGCAGAGTCCGTAGTTTTGCTGCCTGCAGAGTCTGTAGTTTTGCTCCCTGCAGAGTCCGTAGTTTGCTGCCTGCAGAGTCCGTAGTTTGCTGCCTGCAGAGTGCGTAGTTTTGCTGCCTGCAGAGTCCGTAGTTTTCAGACTACAAAGTCAGTAGATTTCAAGCCTGGTGGAGTCCGTAGATCTAAGCCTGCAGAGTCCGTAGTTTTGGCTGCAGAGTCCGTAGAAGCTTCTGCAGAGTTTGAAGTTCCGTGGGTCGAAGACACAAATATAGCACCTTCGGAACTTGTTGGGATATCTGCTTGAAATAATGTTTGTATGATCACCAGGGGATCTAATGAGTCACCACGTGACCGGCATTGTACTCATTTACTCATTTTGCAATTAATACAAATACAGTGTGTTGGTTATTTCCGCTGTGTATCTATGCTTGCAAATTCTATATTTATGTTACATGTATTTGTCTTTGTAAAACCAAAAAAAAAGAAATTCCAGCAAAACTACCAGAGTCATAAAGAGTCCCTATTGGGTTAGTTTTTGGGTGCAACTGGGGTGCCCATTACAGTGGTATCAGAGCCTGTTTTCCTGCCATCTTGTGTTGGTTTTCAAAAGAAGATTTTCAGAAGTTATTGCACCGAATCCTCAGTTAGAAGAATATTTTGGAACCAAAATTGCGTAAGTAGACATCATAAACAACATTCCAACAATCTAAAGACAATCGCAAATTTGAAAAGTGTCCTTTTCTCAAAAGAATTCAACGATACTCTTAATGGTGATCAGTTAAGGGATTTACAAAAAGAAAGGGAAGTAGGGAATCGACATTATGTAATTGGATTACAATTGAAGTCCACGGAATTTCCTGGTGATGTTCTCTCTAAGTTGGAGGAATTAGACACTTATTTGTCCAAAGTAGACCAGTCAAATTGGAGGCTTATGAACTGGGCCTTGCAGCCCTCAATGCTCGCTTTGGCTCAGCACAGGTTCGTGGAACATCCTTATGAAGAGGTGAGACTTGCAGTTGCTTCTTGTCACAGTGAGATCATAAGGATAACAGCACCTGTAGCACCCTTTAATGATGACATACTAAAAGGGATTCTACAGCGGATTGTGGAGAGCCTACATGGGGTACATTATGTCAAAGCCCCTACTTTTGGTAAGAAGGCTAAGATTTTAGAAAACATGGCAAGAACTAGATCATTTATCATTTTGTTAGATCTCAAATGTGATAAATTGATTCTTCGAATGTTTCAATGCTTCTTAACTGAAATTAGGAAGCATCATCCAGACAATGTGAGGGCTTGTATGCAAAATATTATGTCCTTAATCTTCGAAGAGGATGATGATATCTGCTAGCAATTGCAATCAGACTTGTTGGCCATTTGGAGGAAGGAGCAGTATGTTTCCCCCACGGCCCATGCATTCTCAAAAGGTTTGGTCGTAGAGAAAATTGGGAGGTTCAAGGAACATATGACAATTGCAGAGCTAATCTCTTTGGGTATACAGGGCCCAGAATCACCCAAAAAGAGTAAGAACCGTATGAGGAAAGAGCAGATTTGTTTCACTTGTCAGGGACACTGGTCATTTGATCACACATGTGGAGTTAATAAGGGAAAAGAACCATTGCAGCCAAATAGTGTTGAAAGCGTGCCAACAAATGAGGTTACAAAGTTCGAAGAGGATGGCTTAACTCAAGGAGGGAGTATGCTTGAGTCTCAGAATGTCTCTAATGAATTCCCACAATCTTCATATGATAGAGAGTTGTGTGGAAATGAGGACATGGCAGCAGCCTTAGCCCTGCATCTAGATCATTCCTACAAAGATTATGAGGCATCTACAAGAGGGTGCATGAGTCTTTTTGTGGGTGATGTAGAGATTATGATTGACAATCCATATGAAGGTATGATTTCTAATGATGTTCCTTTGGTTGATCAGAAAGTGGAAGATAATGCAAACCTGGATCAGCCCTTTAGAGATATTGTAAACATAGCTTCCCTTGATGTAGAGCACGAGGTTGACATGGATAATGATGGTGTGGATTCTTGGAATGATCACCATGCATCTTTGGGTGAGATAGTTGATTCCTATGATGACACAATTCCTACACATGAAGGAAAAAAGAATTTGGTGTGGGAAGATAAAGATGGGGAGATCATGGACCTTTGTCTTCAGCTGAGTATGTTTCATCATTCCATGCATAATTCAGCAAATCTGTCCTCTATGGCAGTCCCTTCCATGATACAGAATGACAAAGCAAGGGCAACAGAAGTTGAACAAGTTTATGGAAGAATGGAAGAGCTTCACAAGGACATACCTTGCAACCTTGTGACATCAACTGAAGAAGAAGTACTTGACACACTACCACCTCTAACCACATGGGAAGGACGTGAGACAAGTTTTAGATTGGTGATGTTTGATGGTTCCAGCGGAAGCAAAGAAGAAGATCCCAAAGGTTTGATTTGAGGCAGTATGAACCTACGTCCTCCTCTTGATATTGTGGCACTTACACTTGAGAGTACTGATGAAGACAATGTTGCAAGTGTTGGCCAAGAAATTTTCAATGATGATACAGTAAAAGGGGTCAAATACGTGGCTCAAGCACATAACAATAATTCTAATTTGAATGACAGCAGTTATGTTTTTGTTTTTCAACCGGAGGTAATGGCTTGGTTGCATGGGGAGGATAGCGTTATGGAATCTACCTATGATAGCAAGCAAATTGTGTGTGATAACTACGAAGAATATAGGGTGGATTCAAGCCACCATGGTATGGAAATTCCTCATCCTTCCAGGGAAGATCACATAGGCAAGGATGCAAAGGGTGAAACTAGTCCTAAATTTCAGTTTGAGAACAACAGTGGTACATTTCACCTTTCTCATAATGTTGCCACTAACAACCATGAAGAAAGTAGGGGCACAGTTTCACCTACTGATGGACTACAAGAGGTTGGACGAATTCCAATTGATGATGCCCTAGGGAAGGAGGCAGTAAGCCGATTTGCAACAAATATAGTGTCAAATAAAGAATTCTACACAGATTTGAATGGACGAGATTTCTTAAAGAGAGTAAGGAACTACAGGGTAGACTGGAATTTAAGTGTACACAAAGTAATCGCTGGAAATTATTACCCCCTGAATCTAGGCATATACTTGAAAGACAATGAGACAGAATTTTCTTTGCTTGTTGACCGTGCTGCTGGAGGTTCAAGTGTTTTTGATGGAAAGCTTGAGCTAATGATTCATAGGTGTTTACTCCATAATGATAACAAGGGTGTTGCTGAAAACTTGGATGAAACTATATGCTTCAATAACAATAAGACATGTGAAGGCTTGACAGTACAGGGTAAAATGTATGTGAAAGTAAATCCAACAGAACAAACTTTAGAATGGAGACGTACAAAGGGACAGAAAGCAGTGCTTCCTCTACAAATTTTCTTTGCCGCCATAAAAGATGAACTAAATCAGATTAAGGAACCTCAATTTTCAACAAGGGTAGAAAGCTATGAACTACCACCAAATGTTGCCATCATTACACTTCAGGAATTAGAGGATCAACAGACCTTGTTGCGTTTGGCACATCTTTACGAGGCTGGGGAAAGTGGCAAGATATCAAACCCTGCCACTGTTGATCTTCATAATTTGTTTCCAGAGTCACTTGTTGAGATAGTTGATCATTCCCATGATGGTGATAGTGATTGGGTTGATGAATGTCTTAGTGGGCCAGCCACTCAAGAGTTATTTGTGTTGAGCAGTGTTGGCATACATACTTCACTTTTGAGTTGGTTAACTGTTCCTCTTAATATGGTAGCGATATCTTTGTTGTTTGGTGACTTCATAGTCTTCGATCTCTTATGGACTAATGGCTGTCCTAGTTGGTATCATGTAGCACTTTCCGATTTTGCATTGGCAACATCAATGATTCAGCAGTATAGGAATGTTGAAGGGCAATTCTTTTGGGTTGAGTTGGAGTGTGGAGTAATTATCCTCGATGGGCATTGGTTTGATGACATATTTGATATCATCTATGCTTCTAATCAGAGTTATGACAACGAAGTTTGGTGGCCATTTGTGTTGGTTTATGGGCATATGGGGATTCATCTTCACATTGACTGGATGTCTTACGTGCACGGACGGTTATGTAAGAGTACTTGGTTGACAAACCTCTTTTTCATCTCTTACAGAGGGCTCCACATGTTGGTTTGGGATCCAGGTATTGATACGATTGGTGCATTGGCTCTTATAGGATTCCGTGATGTTGCTTCACAGCTTATAGAGTATGGAGTTTTTATCAGGATGGAGCAGCAGGCTGGGCTGAGACTACTTGAGGACAAGCAATTTCAAGGGGGGCGGACTGTAATGACCCCATTTTAGCGGCTGGGCTTACTCAGTTTCCAACACACTTACTATTTGTAGTAAGCTATTAGGATGCAACGGAGGCCAGTTTTGATGATTGGATCTGATGCTCCTTGTTGAGAGCTTTCCGGCAAGCTATCACTCGCACCATTCGGAGTCCGGTTGCTACTATTTTTGGGGGCCTGAAGTGTTGCAAAAAGGGTAACTTTTAACCCAGCTGAAAGACATTGAGTGTCACTTTAAACATTTACTTTATGAGGGACTGTTGCACATCCTTTATCTCACATTGCTCAAGTGAGTTGAGTTGCCCCTTGGAGAAAAGGATAAAGGAGAGTGCTTGTGGCTTCTTTGGGCATGTTGGATAAGAAAAAGGAATTGTTGCACTTGCAGCTTATTTGGGCATTTGAAAATGTCCTCATTTGTAGCACTCTAGACATCAATCCTTGGGATTGGTCTTTGGAGTTTGTGCTCTCAGCCACTATAGCAGCCGCGTGCACTGTAGCAGCTGTGTCACTGTAGCAGCCGTACTACTGTAGCAGTTGTACCACTGTAGCAGTTGTACCACTGTAGCAGCGGTACTACTGTAGTAGTCGTGCAACTGTAGCAGACGTACTACTGTAGCATCTCGTCACTGTAGCAACTCCGTCACTGTAGCATCTGAATGCAGCCAGGTGAGTCCGTAGTTTCCTGCCTGCAGAGTCCGTAGTTCCCTGCCTGCAGAGTTCGTAGTTTCCTGCCTGCAGAGTCCGTAGTTTTGCTGCCTGCAGAGTCTGTAGTTTTGCTGCCTGCAGAGTCCGTAGTTTTGTTGCCTGCAAAGTCCGTAGTTTTGTTGCCTGCAGAGTTCGTAGTTTTCTCTACCTGCAGAGTCCGTAGTTTTCAGACTGCAGAGTCAGTAGATTTCAACCCTGGTGGAGTCCGTAGATCTAAGCCTGCAGAGTCCGTAGTTTTGGCTGTAGAGTCCGTAAAAGCTTCTGCAGAGTTTGAAGTTCCGCGGGTCGAAGACACAAATATAGCACCTTCGGAACATGCTGGGATATCTGCTTGAAATAATGTTTGTATGATCACCAGAGGATCTAATGAGTCACCACGTGACCGGCATTGTACTCATTTTGCAATTAATACAAATACAGTGTGTTGGTTATTTCCGCTGTGTATCTATGCTTGCAAATTCTATATTTATGTTACATATATTTGTTTTTGTAAAACAAAACAAAAAAAATTCCAGCAAAACTACCGGAGTCATAAAGAGTCCCTATTGGGTTAGTTTTTGGGTGCCACTGGGGTGCCCATTACACTTGGGGTTGATTGACCTTTGTTTTTGTCTTATCGGTTTTGCATCTTGTTCCAATTCACTAGTATGTTGTGCTAATATGGTATCAAAACCTTTCAAATCATGGTATTCCCAAGCAAAAACATCCATAAACTCTTGACACAATGAAATAAAAGCTACTCTCTCAGAATCAGTATTCACTTTACCCAACTTGAGTTGCTTACCTTCAACTATGTTAATTGGCTCATAATGCTCTTTCTTGGAAGAAATACTCATTTTGTCTTTCATTAGCTGATCATCTTCATTGAAAATGCTCTCTAAAGTCACCAAACCTTTAGGCATCTTGTTTGATTTTAATTGCACAATCTGATTTCCATATTGATCCTGCAATTTATCATGATTTATTTGGCAAAACTCTGCCTCATTCTGTAGAAAATATGTTATGTTTGTTAGAATCAAAAACTTCTCTACTTACATCATTATTTGGGATTGAATCCCTGCATACCACTTTGATTTGGCTCTGATTTTTATTGTCCTTAATCTGATCCAGAATATCATACTGTGCACCTATGGCAACAAGTCTATCAGCATGTTGATTTGCTTCTCTAGGAATAGAACAAATGTCAAATGCAAAGAAATCTTCCATGAGATCCCAAACTCTGTGTGTAGGCCTTCAAAAGAGGGTTCTTTGTTGCACTTAAACCTCTAACTTGTTGGACTACCAATTCACTATCACTTTTTACCTGCAAGAGTTTAATATCCCTCTTTGTAGCCCACTCAAGACCATAAATAAGAGCTTCATATTCTGCAGTATTGGAAGTACAACTGAACTGAAATCTAATAGAATAATAATACCTTTGATTTTTGTTGAAACCAACATAACACCAGTGCCATTACCATTCTTTGATCTAGATTCATCAAAAAATAGATTCCAAACTCCTTGATCCTGCAAATGAGCTAGCGAGACTAAACAATAAGTCACCTTCATGTATACAGTAAACTCCAAAACCAGCATTTTCAATACTTTTGTAAGGGTCATGTCCATGATTATCAACAGCCCATTCATCAAGGAGAAGATCCGGAATACCTTCAAGAGGATTAGAAAGCTCTTGATCAATGGTGTTATCATCTTCTTCTAAAATACTGCAATTCACATTTGACATATTTGGCATATATAGCTCAAGGTGAAATCTGAAAATGGGCTCTGATTTAATAGTTACTTTGGTTCCATACCTAGTTCTAAAAACCATGTATGACCAATCTGAAGAAATGTAACCTCCTATTTTGGCAGTGAAATCTCTAGATAGGCATAGTGCAAAATATGGAGGTAGATCACCAACCTGTAAAATGGTGAAATTTGGACAAACATCAAATATAATTTTCAGATCTTTCAATACACCTACAGTCTTGATAAGAGACCCATTTAATTGCAAGACACCTTTCTCATGGGGTTCATATTGCAAACCTAACTTATCAGCTATTGATTTGGGCATGATAGAAGTACTAGCCCCACTATCAATCATACAATTATGAACTAGACAATCTCCAGTAATAACAAAAAGATAAAATGGAGGAGGTTTAATCACCTTAAAAGGTTGAGACTCAACAGCTGAATTAGAATTAGTTAGGACAGCACTTACTCTTTCTTTTTCAAGTGGTTTCTCAGAGATAGTGAGCTTTGAAAGCTCTTCTTGCAAGTACTCCTTTTGTCCTAGGATTAGTAGAGTATCCGACATCAAAATTGATATTGTAGTCTTCTTCATATGATCCACGATACTAAGTGGAGAAGTCGTTGCCTTTGACTGTAATTTAGGAGCCGCAGAAGCTCCCAAATTTTGTGTAAATTAAGAAATATAAGGCCCTTTCACATTTTTATCTTTTGGATCTTGAACTCGCTGATTTGAATTTTTTTGAGACAGCTCATGTGTGGTTGTCTTTTGTTGTAGCTAAGAAGAAGGGGTTGCCCTTTCAGGACCTGAACCTTCTCCAATTGCTCTTTTCTTGGATCTAGTATAAGTTGCAATTGAATTAGGTAAATCTTGACTTTGATTTGCAGTCAAGTGCTCAAAAGAATTCTCACCTTCTTGAAAATTGACAAATCTAGTTTCAGTAGGTGCCTTACCACTACCTTCTCATTGTTGATTTGGCACTTCTCCTTTAGTGAATGAAAGAATGTCTCCATAGAGTAGAGAGGCTTCCTTATTCTGAGGTGGTTGGTTTTCAAATGAAGGAAGAACTGAACTTTATTGCATGAAAAATTGATGAGAACTCTCACCAGTTGGAGCCATTGCCATCTTGTTTGATTGATTCCATTGATTGTTCCATTGTCATTCTTAAGCATAATTGCTCTGAGTTGGCACAATAGCTATTGAATTGCTTGGAGCATTAAAATTATATTTTCTTGATTGAGAATTTTGACCTTGACCTCGCTGATTGGATTGATCGGATGGCCCATTGCGCTGATAATTCTGGTTAGTATTTTGATAAGATATGGTGGAGCTTGTTTCCTCTCAATTGCAACCAACTTGTTGGTTTGAGCCTTAAGAAGACTCTTTATCTTCCCCAATCTATCAGTTTGATCACCATCTGTTTGACGAAACTTTGATGACTCTAGAATTGGAGCAATAGTTGGAGCAGGAGGATGGATCCCTAAAAAAAGAGGCATTGGAGGACTTGGAGATAACGTCCCTGCTTGTATAAGACAATTTTCAGCCTTGATTGTTATTTCAAAAGCTTCCGGTAAAGTATTACCTCTCATGGATTGGATCATTACAGTGACATCTGAATTAAGAGCTTTCAAATAATATAGAAAGGCATAGTTGGGTGTAGGCTTGATCACTGCTGGAATTCTGTCCCAAGTCTTTTGAAATCTGTAATTGAAATCCACCATGAACTCATGGTTGAATCTCTTAATTATTGTAAATTGCTCCACAAGTGAAAGATGGTCACTTTTATCTTCAAAATGTTTGCACAGAAGTTCTCCAAATTCGTCCCAGTTGTTGATTGACGCAGGAGTCAAACCTTTGTACCACTGAAGTGCCTTCCCTTTGAAAGAAGTTGCCAACAACCTCATTGCTACATTTCCCTGTGTCACACGATGAACCTGAACAAAGATTAGCAATATCTGCAATATGTTTTATAGGAGTTGTTGGATTTTCTCTTGTAAAATATGGAAGAGCCTTCAAAGCTGAAACTGTAATATCATCCCATTGAGTGATATTTAGAGGACTACCACCATTGAATGCAACAAAACTCTATCTTCATGGAACAGCCATCTGAGGAATATGATTTATAACAATATTTAGCTGAACAATATTGACTTGAACAAGAAGATTTTGTGCAATAGCGGGGATAACAAAGGATGTAGGGTTTGGATTTCACTGAGGTCTCTTCTTTGGTTGATAAGACAATTTAGAGAAATTTGTTTCTCTTTTACAGATGATCTTGTGACAACTTTTGGGGGCATGAAAAAACACAGATCTGAAAATAAATATAATACTGAGATACAAATAATAATTCAAAAATGTAAATAAACGTGTCCCACCGGACGTGCCAGAAACTGTTATCACTCTGGAGTGCACCCAGCGAAAAATGTGTAAAACACACCCTCACTCCAACGAATACAATTGAAACTTCTCAGAATGTGTGCGACTCTTTGATGAGAACCTCCAAAGAGGGTTGGTTCCCTTTAGATTTTTCAATAAATTTGACTACTATGATTTTGGATGGAAAAGGGGAAAGGAAACTTAAAAGAAATCCTATCTAATGGGATGATACCCCTGAATTGTTCAAATCCTCTGAAGTTACTGAAATCAATGTACACATATAATCAAATGAAATCTATAATCCTGTCCTTAAGCAAAAATATTTCAGATGAAAGGTTGAAAACCACTTCAAATGACCTGCAAAAAGGGAGATAGAGAAAGATAGGTGAGGAAGGGACCTGCAAAAGGAGATAAATCTCACTTATATGCTGATGTACAATCAAATACACACTATTCTTCTTTCCAAAACTCAGATTCAGAGCAAAAACTTTTTTATTGATGAATGGTCCAGCTTACAATTTCTTTTTTCAAACTTTAGGGATCCTTCTAAACAGCTTGATTAAGACAATAAATAAGCTCCAAAACCTCAAATAGCCTTAAGTGTAGTTGTAAAAGGGGAAAGGGTTAGTCTTGGTTGATTAACTCAAGACTTAACACCTTTTACAATATTTAGAATATTCAATAAAATCTTTTCCTTTTACAGAATTGCATGCCTTTCCAAACTTTGGCGTAGAAGTATGGCGGTGGAGCCAAGTTTGAAAGGTTAATTCTTAAACATAAACACGACACTCCAAAAAATCTTCAAACATGCATGAACCCAAGGTGGCGTAGAAGTATGGATGGTGAGCCCATTGAAAGTCAAACTTCTCTTTTGCATAGAAAACTACGCCAAATCTTTAAATAAGGAACTCCATTTGATTCATTTGAAAGCTGAGCTGGAGGAAGATATATTCTCGTTTGCATGGAAAACAAGGAAGATGTGTAACAAGGTTATCTAGTCAACTCCAATTCAAGACCAGTCAACCTCCAATGGTCTCCACTTGCATGTTGAGCTATGCCACATCTTGAACGGAGAACTCCGCTTGAACTGCCTGAAACATTGAAAGCTTTGGATTGCATGACAACCAAGGAGAAACGTGATTTCGTCAAACAGTCAACTGAAGCTTTGACCAATCCACTATAAATAGCTCTTGCTTGCATGGACAAGGATCTTGATGAGTGAGAGATGCGTTCAGATTAAATTCCTTGTTATTTCTCAACCTTTTGTTCTCGAGTTCTTTGTTTCTGTGCATGCATTTCTTCGGACCATTTGCTCGTTTGTGGCTTTTATGTGTCCATTCCCCTTGGTTTGTCTTTCCTTTCAGGATTTATCATTCTCTGTTTTCCCTTGGTTATTTTCCCACGGACAAATTGTCCGCAAGAATCATTTCTCAACTCACCCTTTGGACTTAGCTTTGACTTTTTTTCTTTTTTTTTTTTTTTTGCTCAGTGAATTTCCCACGGACGAATTGTCCACAAGAATTGTCTCGAACTTATTTTTGAGCTTCCCTCCCTTTTTCGAAGGAATTCCTTCGGACAATTTGTCTGAAGGAATTCCTTCAGACTTTTTGTCCGCAACCATTTTCCCTGTTCATTTCCTTGTTCCTTCGGACAAAAAGTCCAAAGAAATTGCTCTCTTCTACCCATTTGTAAGTGACCTACCCTTCGGAAATCTTGTAGATGAACTTTCCCGAAGGGCATATACCCTTCGGGTTTCTTGTAAAAGTCCTTAGAAATCATGAAATGAACCTTCCCAAAGGGCAAATACCCTTCGAGTTTCTTGAAAATGTCCTTTTTCGAAAATGCCCTTCGGCAACTTGGAGATGCCCTTCAAGCTTTTTGTAAATATACTTTCCCGAAGGGTACATACCCTTCAGGTTTTCTATGGTAGACCATTCCTTTGAAAAGAAGCCTCTTGGAATTTTGAATTAACTTTTCTTTTGGAAAAGTTGGAAAGTCCTTCGGACTTCTTGAACTTGTCCTTTCGGACCTCTGTTTTGAGCTTTCCCAAAGGGTAGGTACCCTTCGGGTTTTTTGGAACTGACCCTTCCCGAAGGGCACATATCTTTCGGGTTTCTTGTAAAAGTCATTTTTCCTTCGCTGCACTGTTTGTCCTTTGGAAAAAAAAAATGAACCTTTAATCTTTCGGACTTCTTGCTAAGTCCTTTTCGGATTTCTTTTCCCTCGAACAAAAAGTCCGAGGAAATTGTTCCCACAGTCAGCGCATGTGCCCTGTATAGAATCACTTCACCACCATACTATTTAACCATTTGATTAAACTCTTTCAAATCAGAATTCGATACTGAAAAAGATTGATATAGCCCAAAAGGGCCCTGTAAAGTTATCTTTTTGGTGACTGATTGTAGGTGCATATCTTCCGTAGGCGTAACAGCTATAGCTTGATTAATTCTTCTTTGGCTCTTATCCACCTTACAAAGTTATTCCTCCTACAGGCCTGTAGATTAACTTTATAATTGTATGTGACATTTTGAGTAGGAGATATGCTTTTTGAACTTGTTGTAGGTGTCTTGCCTTGAAACACACTTGACTATGTAACATTGTTGTAGGTCTTCATCATGACTGTATTTGATACTCTGACTGCTTACATATCCCTTTGTTCATGCCTTTAGACTATAATTCACTAGTTTGACCAGCTGTATAGAGAAATTGACCTTTCTTGGGAAAGTTTCGAATAGCAGGGGTAGTAATTTGGTCTTGACAGGCCAAATTACTAACAATAATTAACTATAATTAATTAATCGCTAGAAAATTAATCTCCCATGCTTGTCCATGCACTGTCTCGCCTTCTTATGTGATTCAATATTGGTTTCCAAGAATTACAAATACCAAGGCCATTATCCCTATTTAGATTACCCTGTATTTTTTCAATTTCAATGGTTTAGCTCACTTTCCTTCTCCAATAATCATCTTTTACAATCAATTGTGCCTCATGGATACATACTACTTGTTTGGTAACATGGGAGTGTTCTACTAATGTGGAAACTTAAACACTGAGAGCCATTTATGTCCCTAGTATGCTCTTTGAGCCTAGTTTGGAGAGACCCTCCTATCTCACTCGCATAGGTTTTACCA
Organism: Torreya grandis; assembly: GCA_037957365.1. NCBI lineage: Eukaryota > Viridiplantae > Streptophyta > Pinopsida > Cupressales > Taxaceae > Torreya > Torreya grandis. The sequence continues at coordinate 331,419 of JARHVA010004742.1, forward strand.
CAGGTACATGGAACTAAGTAGACACATTTTTGTACTTTAGGACGTAATGGATCTTTTGCGGAATCCTGAGTAGTGCAAAGTGTATTATGAGGTTTGAAGGCAGTTTGTATACCAGCCTTTCTCACAATTCTTGCTAACTTCTCTATGATTACATTTACATAATGCATGGTGATCCTGGGTGCTTCCGAGTTCTCATCACTATCTCTATGTCATCCTATTCTAGCTCTATGGAGTGCTCTTTCAATTTCCCAGTTCTTGTAACCATTTTCCATCAAAAGTTCTATGAGGTGATCCTTCTCATGTTTGAAATGCTCCAGGTCAAAAATCTTGATTGCACAAGTTACCAAAGAGTTAAGGACCACAACTTTCTAGCAAAGGTGTTGATGAGCATACATGTAGGTAAAATCCATATGAATCTTCTTTCTATATACTTATGAGATGAAGTGCCATCCAACTTATTCAAGATAAGGATCGAGTCCCAAAGAGTTAAGGACTGTAGCTTTCTGGCAAGGGTGCTGATGAGAGTATGTCTGAAGGTAAAATCCATATGAATCTTCTTTCTATATACTTATGAGATGAAGTGACATCCGATTTGTTTGAGATAAGGACTTCAACGAAGGGTAGGTTACTATCTTCCTCTTTCTCCATAATGAATTAAAATTGTTTCATCCTCCCATTTAGATGAATGACAAATGTATCAAGCTCTTCACCACCATGGGAGAATTTGGCATTAGTATGATCAAAAATCTATCCTACCAACTGGGTTTCAATGGATATGACTCTATAACTTTGAACTTAAATTGTTCCATAAATAAGTTTGCTACAATAGTTGATAATGGTGACCCCATTGCCACTCCCTCAGTTTGCTCATATATCTCTCTTTTAAAGGTAAAGAAAGTTGAATGTAAGCACAATTCTACCATCTCTGTCATTTTAGTGCCAGTGATGCCTTAGATGACCCTCATAGTTTCATCAAGTGGTATCTTTGTATATAGTGATACCACATCCAAACTCACCTGTATATCATTTTCATTCACTCTACATATTTGACCTTACAAAGTGTTTTGAATTCTTAACAAAAGAAGACATATTACCTACCAAATGCTTTATATTTCCCAGTAAGATACTTTGCAAGAGGATATGTGGAAGAGTTTCTCATATTGACAATAGGTCTAAGGGGGACACCATCCTAGTGGATTTTTAAGTGCTCCATAAATCCTTGAGATAATAGGCACCCTTGGAATCAACCGGTGTTTTTCCCTTTCGCTAATAGATAAGTTTTTAATAGCTTTGGTGATGGTATTGACCACTGTGTTCAACAGATTCTTTGTGACCTTGCTATAGCTACTACTTGTATTCAAATGCTCAAGCATTTTAGTTTCATAATCTCCTCTATCCAAGAGCACTGACGTATTGCCCTTATATGACTTAAGAAAAACAATGTCATTTTCTTTAAGACTCCTTAGGGATTCCCGTTCCTCTTTTGTAATGTTTCTTTTTGGTGGGTGAGCTCTCCTTAGAGCAAGCGAGCAATCAACTCTTAACTATTCTACAACATCTACCTTTTGAGAAGGTCTCCTTTATTTTGCCAGTTGCAAACGCTTAACTTAGTGATACGGTAGCCTCTCTCCTCCTTTTGACTTTCAAATCATTATCATTTCTTATATTGACTTCGATAACTCTTACAAATTTCAGCCAAATCTTCATTGAGCCTTCCAAGTACACTTGTTTGTTTTAGTTTTATATGTACACACACACACATGAAAGTGGGGCATTAAATAGACACATACAATTAGTCTCACAGCATTATTTAGTGTTGAAATGTATTGATTTAGCATGTTTGGCTTATGTTGCATATTTGGGTTTAAATAGAGCATTATTTTCATGTTGACTTCCACTAGGTGAAACCCCCCTTCTATTATGCATCCTCTAGCTTACATCAGCCTATTTTAAAAAATCCCCCTTTCATTGTGCATTTTCTAGCATACACCAGTTTATTTTAAAATTCTCCTATTATCCTCATCTTATCCTATGCTTTAGTCCCCCTCTAAGTCAAGTGCACTTGCACTCTCCCTTTCCCTCTTTTTAGGTTCTTATCTTGTGAAAGTTGGCCTTGGTGTGCATAGTGTCTAATTTTATTTCTAATCTCTTATAAATAAAAATGTCTAGTATATCAATTGAGAGAGGATCTAGAAAGAATTTATTATTTGTCTACAAGAATTTGAAAGGGTCGGGATATTGCACTAGACTACTTTTTGGATTATTTTGTGTATGATGTTTTCAAGGCTTGCTCCCCGAAGGGAGTCTTACTAAAGCGGTCCCTGAATCCAAACCCCGTTTATTACCATTTCGCAAGGTGTAGTTGGGAGCGAGGGACTACAAATTTGAAAGTGAAGCACCAGGTTCACATGGAAATCCATCATGCTAAAGAAAAATAAATTTCTAAACCTTTGTCTTTTATTGTTGTAGAAATGAAATGGAATAATTAGGTCTATTTTACTATTTACATTGGAAGAGGCCTAGTTAAATGTTTAAGGTTAATGTATAGCATTGTGATGTAAAATCCATTTTCCATTAAAGCACCTAGTAAGTAGTTAGTAATGTTCCATTCCTAGTTCTATTTCTATTTCTACTTAAAGTAGTTTGTAAAATCCATTGTGAGACCTCATTAAAGCACTATTGTAGCTAGTTCCAATTCTATTTCTACATCCACTATCATGTTTAATTGGGGGGTACATAGCAATGCCTCTCTTGTATTTGGTTATATGGCACAAAACATTGTAAATCCTTCCAATTTTGTCTTTGTTCCCCTTGTATATAGTGCCCCTACATTGGGGATTGTACATTCTAACAACTTGCCCACTCTTGTGTCCACCAAGTGTATTGTACATGTAATCACACCTCCTCTTGTTACTACTCTTTCTTCAGGGATGAATGGTCTTTTCCCTCCTATTTCTGAAGGCACTAATTCACAAGTACATTCACCTCCATTTCATCTCACTCCACCTATTGGAACATTTACATTCAACCCTCCCACCATGTCCATGACTTCTGCTAAGTCCTCTCTTGCATTGTCCTTTCTCAATCTTCTACCATAACTTCCTTTATCACCCCCTTCACCCCTCCATCCTACACTCAATCCAGTTCTGCAATAAGCTTGCAAGGGCATTTCATGGGTTATCCCATGAACTTAATGCAATATTTTCAGGGTATTAATGCCAAATCCAGCAATACCATGGACTGGAAGATGCCAAGATGGCTACACAACCAACTGGTTGCAGAATAAGGAATCAATATGACCCAAAAGCCCAACATTTCCATATAGGAAGGATGATCCCCATCATAACAAAGTCAAACAATCAAATGACCCCCTCAAACTATTACATGTCTTTGTTGGTTCTCTAGGTTTCAAGCAGGCTCAACCTAAAGACAAGGCTCAATTCCTACCCTGAAGTACAAAAATGGTAAATATTGTTTATCTTAAATTTGACTAAAAAAACAAAAATAAAAAATAAAAGTTTGAGCAGACTAAGGAGAGCCTAAAAAATGAGCCGATAAGAAGCAAGGGCTTAGAGTTGCTAATCTCCTTGTTGAATAAACAGCTAACAAGCACCATATCACATGCCCAAGTAGATGCAGAAAAGGCTACCAACATTGGACTGAATAAACAACTCCAAGATGTCAAAAATAAAGTTAAGGAGTTAGAAAGCAAATATGTACATCCTATTGGGACAAGATCACACAAGCAGTATCTAGCCTATCAAAGGCATTAAAATTCATATATGATGTTGTAGTGCAAAGCCTAATTGTCAAGGCAGGGGATGGTACCTCATTGCAAGGCATTGGTTCCAAAACATCAAAGGCCCTAATCTACAAGGTCCAACTATCCACTCTGCCAACCAATAAATTACTCCTAGAAGGCATCCCAGACAAATTTGATGTAGCCCAAAAGGCCATCTAGTGTATTGAACCATGGATTACATAACCGGCACGTAACCGCTGGTTGTTTGGTTACTAACCAGCCAAAGCCTTAGGCAGTTAATCGCCATTCGAAACTGCTGGAAAAAAAAATGGTTGTGTTCTGGAGAGTACTTGTCGAAGTACTTGCCGATTACTCGCAAGTAACCAGAGCAAGTACTCGCCTCGCTGCAAAAAATAGACAACGCAGTCAAAACGCTACAAAAATGCGGAAATGCATGCCAAACGTTGAGAAAACATAGAAATTTTTCTTACAAATTGAAACACACCCCCTCTCATTGCATTCACACAAGATTTGGAGCATTCAAGAGTGGATTGAAAAGAGAATTCAGCAAAGTGATTTCCAAATTGTTACATTTATTTTGATTTTTTTTTAATTTTCAAGCTTGTAAAAGAATTGTAATTTGATTATTAACATGTTTGATGAATATTTTAAATTTTAATATTCAAATTTCATGCATTTTGTTAATTTTAGTGTTTAGTATTTACAATTTATGCATAATTTTTTATTAAAAATGTTTTTTAACCGTTATAGTTTTCGTTTATCATTCTAATTTATTTATTGTAGAGAATCGTTCTCAAAGTTTACAATTTGTTCGTTAAATGTATTTTAGTTTTTGTTTAATAGTTTATCATTATAATTTATTTATTGTATTTTAATTTAAGTTAAATGTTTTTATTTTTTAATTTTTTAATGTTGTTTTGAACATGTTTGCAAATTATCCGATAGCAAACAATGGCATCCGCTAGTGTACCGGAGTCGAATTCAATCAGTGGTAGCCAATCAGTTCCTAATACTCGCATTGTTGCTTAGAAGTATGTTGTGTGGGTTGGAACTTCCCAGACGATTTTAGTTTGTTCATTTTGCTCGAAGAGAATATCAAGAGGCATCAATCGTCTCAAATACCACCTTTCATGCATTCCTTCCCATGATGTCATGCCTTGTCCTAGTGTCACAGAAAAGACAAAACGAAAGATGATTATGGAGCTTGCATTGTTGGACAAAAAGGTCAATAGCGGCAAGTTCTTCAAGAATTCTCTTTCTTTTCTTCATGATGAGTAACAAACTCATTGATCTTCACAAGTTTTTATCTGGATCATGATGAGTTCTCAAACTTGGGATTTTGATGCTAGATTGATAAGTTTTAGGTACAGCTTGCATAAGCATAGGCGGGGCTGATTGCGGATGCACATACTAATTTTTAAGAGGTATAGGCTGCTCTTGGAGTAAGAAGGGCTTCCAATTTGGAATATTGGAATGAATAGGCTCACTAGAGGATTCTTCTAGCCTCCTTAGAGCTTGGACTACCATTATCAAGAGATTTGGAACACAAGAGGGTTGGCTTTGCATGGGAAGAAGTTGATTGGATATTCAAATTAATGAGGGAAAACCTATTTATAGTTTTTGAGTTATCTTTTGATCTAGGATGAATTTATTGATGACGTAAAAAATAAAAGTTGTAAAGGACTCCAAGGTGCATCTAGCTACATGGTTAGAAGTTTTGAATGTATATAAAGTCAAAGATATTAAGCTCCAAAGTTGAATGTGTTTGAACATGTTCGACAAATGATCTGAGAAGGATATTTGAGTTATTCTTGATAGTATCTTTATGTTTCAAAATGAACTAACTATTGAAGAGTGTTGTATACTCTATGAAGACTATTTATGTGGATTTTGGAGGTTTGACCAATCCATATTCAGTATGAATAAAGGCTTAGAAGTTGATTATGTTTATTGAATGCACTAATAGTTTGAGTGACCATCTTGCAGAGGTAAGTTGAAGGTGTTATGAGCAGAGTTAAAGAAGCCAATGTGTATGGAGATGTTCTACAAGTATATAAGGCTTATTAAAAGGCATTGTTTGTCATGATATGCCCCTGATTAGATATGGAGAGTCAAAATAGCTTGATTGTATTTTGACTGTGTGACCAGTCTGAGTGGTCATTTTGAGTGAGTTGATTTGAGTGCTTAGAGCCTGTGTTAAAGTGTCTAAAGAACATGGAGGTGTATAAGAGGTATTGAAGGGTTAAACCATTTTATCTAATCATATGGTTATGTGAAATATTTGAGTAGTTTTTTATAAGTTTGATACTGTGTTTTTTGTGTATGAAGACCTAAAGAACAAGGAGACCTAATTGATAGGTTCGAGTGTTGAGTTGGTGTCCTAAGTGGCATAGACCCGTGATAGATTTAAAAATGGGATAATGGAGATAGTTTTGATGTGTTTTAAGCATTGGTAAAGGATGAATATGGTCCAAGTGGTTTCACATGTATCATGTGAGTATAAAGGCCTAACTATTTTAGGTCTCACCAAGACCTAATGGTGGTTTGGGGCTAATGAGGTAATGGCCAACTTGTGAGAATGGATTTGAGCTATGTCTTAGTTTTATATAAGTCTTAAGGGTTAAGGCAAGTCTTATGGTTTAACAAGAAGATAATAGTCATGAAGAATCTATAAAGAGTGAAAGCAAAAGCGATGGTTTCTAGACTTGAGCAAGTAGAGTTGAGCAGTTATACGAGTGAGGATTCAAGAAAAGGAAAGAACCTTTGAAAGAGAAGGTACTATTCATTTGAGGACCAATATAGAGTGAAGAGGATTAGTCATGCTTATTTGATTAAGTTGGTAGGACACACAAGTCATTGGATCTAATGAGCCTAGAAGAGGTAATTTGAGCACATTATACCTAGAGGTAGCTTGAGAGAGTTTGGAAGTGAAAAGTGCAAATAGAGGCGATAATCATCAGTTAAAGAGTAGCAACAAGTGTTCAAGGTGATCTATTTAGGTTGCTGAATTGGTTATTGGTTTCCTAGGGGATTTCAACCTCCTTACCATGGGTCAAGTGGGTGCTTGACTAAATTTAGTGGTGGGTGTTCCTTAATCAGTTGGTACTGGTCTAAACATTGTAGAAAGGGCAAGGATGCAAGCAACCCTAACAACGGCCATTGCTCTCACATCAGTAGAGGAAGAAGAGACAACTATGACAGAAATTGTGGGCTCTAGTTGCAGTCCACACAAGCGCCATGGCACATCTTCATCGAATTCGAGTCAGATACATTTTTTTTGTGTCTATAAACACTCCTGGGACACAACCTTCGCTACAAGGTATAGGATGAAATGAGGAGGCGCGTGCGGAAGCAAATAAAATATGCACAAATTTTTTGTACTTCAATAACCTTCCATTAAACATGGCAAGGAGCCCGTATTGAAAATATTTGGTGACAACATTGACAGTTGTAGGGAAAAAATACAAAGCACCCTCTCCAAGAGATTTAAGTCGGAAGTTGCCCCAGAATGCAATTGAAAATACAAAGATAATCATAGAAGATCAGAAGAGGTTGTGACATAAGTTCGAATGCACCATTTTTTCCGATGGATGGACGAATGGAAAGAACCGCACCCTCATCAACTTTTTGGTAGCTTTTACTGGTGAGCTGGGTTTTTTGAAGTCTATTGATGCATCTAGCAAGATAAAAAATGCATAAATTTTGAGTTTGATGCTAGATTAGATTGTTTTAAACGTGGGCATCAGGAATGTTCTCCAAGTTATCACAGACAATGCAGCAACATATGTGGCGGTTGGAAGACTTCTCAGAGAGAGACATCCATCACTCTTTTGGACCCCTTGTGCGGCCCATTGCCTTGACCTTCTTTTCAAAGAAATAGGCAAACTTGATTGGGTGCGACTAGTTGTAGAAGCAACTAAAGAAATAACAAAATAATATAAACAATCACCCTTGGGTTTTTAATTTGATGAGAGAGCACACCAAGGAAAAAGAGCTTGTTCGAGTAAGTGCACTAGATTTGCAATGAACTTTCTTATGTTGCAAAGTATTTGCAGTTTGTTGACTCCTTTGAAGCAGATGCTTGTGTCTCAAGCATGGATGGAGTCATCATATTCCAAGAAAGTTGATGGAGTCGAAGTTGGAAAGACAATTTTCAATGAAGCCCTTAAAATGAGAGTTACGGAGATTGTCAAGACAAATTGAAATTTAAATTTAAATTTCAAGTCATTTCCTTTGTTTTAAATTTTTTAAAGTATTTATTTTATTTATAAGTTTGTATCAGTAACTTTAATTTGTTTGTAACTTTGTGGGTGTCGAAGCCCTTGATGAGGGTTTTGTGATTGGTGGATGAAGAGCAAAACCCAATGGGTTATATTTATAAGGTCATGGATAGGGCCAAAGAAGCCGTTCAAAACTATTATAAGGGGGATCATGCCATATTTGATCTTATTTGAGAGTTGATTGATCAAAGATGGAACAATCAACTCCACCAACCCATCCATGCAGCAGAGTATTACCTTAACCCCAAGTCTTTCTATTCTAACGGCTTCGCAAATGCTATTGGAGAGGTTGAAGGGCTCTCAACATGCATTAAAAGTATGATACCTGATGTTGAGGTGAGGGACCTCATTATTGCAGAGTTGAAAAACTACAAGCAGGCAAAGAAAAAGCTCTTTTCTTCAGCTCTATCCAAGGGAGAGCCACGCAGTCAACAGGCAATAGAAAATAAAGTATTTACTTGTATCTTACCAGATACAAATTTACAATTATTAATTACTTACAAAGTTGTGAATATCCCGTTTGCAAGGTCATGGTGGGAAGATTGGGTGGAAATACCAATCTTCAAAGGCTAGACCTTTTCATTTTATCTCAACCTTGTAGCACTTCTGGGTGTGAGTGCAATTGGAGTTTTTTTGACGTCATTTACACAAAAAATGCAACAAATTGAGCCAACAACGCCTCAATGCCCGGTTTTTGTGTAACACAACCTTCGACTTCACACAAATAAGTTGGAGAACGCATCAAAAGAGTCTATTGATCTAAATGAAATCGATCCCTATAGTGATTGGATTGCACAGGAGAAGGCCCCCATGTTCACAGATGACAAGATTATTGATTTCAAGAGACAAGCTATGAAAAGTGTAACTGCAACAGCAAGAGGAGAGATTGGATTGGAGGACATCATTGAAGATGAGACAGAGGTAGAGGTGGAGATGGAACCACAGGAGCAGGTGCAGCCTTCTAGACAGAGCGAGGCGGAGCAACCGAGTGGGAGGACTAGAGTTTCTCAGTGTCACTTAATTTTCCAAAGAGCAAGGAAGAGAAAATTATAGATTCTTGTAATTTGTACTTGTATATTCTTGTATAAGACTATATCACTATATCAATTTGTTGTTGACAACTTGACAGTGTCACAGTCGTATTCGCATGATTATGCGATTTTGTACTTTATTTGTATTCAAATCTAATAGAAAACACTTTTCCAATGTTTTACAGACTCATTTGATCTATTTTGTTTCTGCAATTTCTAAAAAAATGTTTTTTGATAAATTTAAGTATTTTTTGCCTTTGTCGGTTATTCTCGATTATTTGACCAGCTCTGTCAAAATTTCTCCTTGGCGAGTACTCGCCAATTGGAGGTTTAGATACATGATACAGTTGAGAAAGTCAAGGACTTCTACCAGTGGACTATTGAGTTAGAGATAAGCTACCAAAATGCTACTAAAGATAAACCTCCCAACGTAAGCTAAATGGGACACCCTAAAACATGCGCTGGCCTCAATCCCCCAGTCTCCATGAGGTTTTTCTTTCTTCTCCATTCTTTAATTCATATATTATATTATTTTGTTGTCTTCCATTCTTGACTCCATCCAGTACATAAGGCCCCTCTAGATTCCATAACTATTCCAAGTAAGAATCCCTTATGCGTTGCCAAAAATGTAGGGTATTAAAACACTCCCGTGTAAAGCTTCGACATTAATTTTGGAAATTTCACAAGATCTTGTTTTGAATATTAAATAAGGCCTTTCAGGGTTAAAATGGTGGACTCTGCTTTATGAAAATGAAATCACCCAAGTCCTAAACGCACACCTATCGTTGATCTCTATGAGGTTCGAATCCTACGCTCAGCTAGACCAAGAAGATGGCATAAATATAGGTTCAATTGACTGTTCCCTTGACCATTAGAACAAGTGGCCCCTGCCATGCGTACAACAATTGTAGATTTTGAAGTTGAGTGAGGTCTAACACCTCCCAAAAGCCCCATGCACCATTTATCAGCCTTGATTGAACGATGCACATTTAAAGACAAATACTCTTGACACAATAGTGCCTTCGATAGGCATTTTGTGGGGATCTAACCCCTTAAAGAAACGGGAAGATCAGCAAAAGGAAGATATCATATTTTCCACTGTCATATCAAGAACTCCTTTCCACATGGTCGGTGATTGTAAGTATGTAAGGGGAAAGATGTCTAACACCTCTCAAATTTTCCTTGTACAATTGATCTATTAGATCAACAATTCGAGTATATAAGATCAATACTTTTGAGGTTATAAGGTGATTGCCTTGATATAGTGATTTGTAGGGCCGGGCCCCTTAAACCAAATAAACAAGTCTAAAGAATAAATCATGGCCAGTCCACATGATCGACGATTGTGCTTCAGGAGGAAATCAGACTTGTGAGCCTCCAGGATCCCCCTCTGCCATTAATTTTTCATAGGATCTAATATAACAGCCAACCACCCCTTGATTAAGTAAAAGAGAGTTCCTAAACACTATTAGATGAGAGATGCACATTGCAAAATATCATTGGATAAAAGGAAATAGGGTAAGGATTCTCTCAGAAGTTGAGATCACCATCCGTTTATTTTTAGCAGCTAATAACTGTTGGATCTAGATAATGCATATTACTAAATGGATAAGGCTGGATACGAGCCTGAGGATAAGAACCATGTAAAAGAGATTATCTGGGTTGATCAAAGAATATGAAGATGATCCCGCATCTAGCAGCAAGAATTACTTGTCTTCTGCTGTTTGTTTCGATGCTTGTAAAAATGTACAGTTTGGATCAGTGCTTGTGGCACATCTATATTCCACCACTTTAGTTTAGCAGTGTATAAGTAGAACAGGAAGCCTTGTATCAAGACTCTTTTTCCTTTGAATTTTATGTTAATCGCTTTAAGAGTTTTTCATTTGGGAACCTAGCCTTAGCTTTTGTATCATGAAATTGAATATCATGTCAAGTCTCTAAATTATGTGCACCTGTGTATCTGTTGAAGCATTAAATTAAGGTTTAGCGGTTCATCTTCTAAACCTTTGGATAAAATTTCATGCGGATTGTTTAATCTATTAATATTAATTAATAGTGATAGGTCTCTTACCTCTTGCATTTGATTAACTGAACTTATGCATTTTCAATTAAGGGTTAGATTTGTTTTGTGATATTCTTTGCTTTGAGAAAGTTTAAAGGTCACACTATCTTGCAGCATCGCCCCTTTGTTTATGCATTTAGTATTTTCTCTCTTTTCCCATACCAAGCAATTAGGTAGCATTAAGATAGGTCAGTCGGACTGACCCAGAGGTTGTCCTCAATGAAAACGCAACAACATCCTATTACAAACTTTAATTGTGGGTGTTTTTACATAGTTACAGTTATGCAATCAACAGCTACTAGTAGATGGCAGTGAGATAGTTGTTGAGTATAAATACAAAAAAATAAAAGACAAATACAATTAGGGTAAAGAACTGATTGGTAAATTAGAGAAGGTAGAGAAGGCCTCATCTAACAATTCATAGAAACAATGGTTTGTAGAGAGCTTCTTGCCAAAATATAGATCGAATTTGGTGGCCATCCCACCCACATTGCTGACAAGATATAATCAAGCAATGAATCTACAAAGTGAAGATCAAACCAATACAAGAGCTAGAGTGACCAATGACTTAGACAATTATAAGTATCAAGAAAACCTTCCTCTTATCACACCTTGTGTAAAGATATGTTCATATTTAATGAATGGCACAAAGATAATAAGAAAAAGAAAAAGGAAGTGTGGTGCACGAATTATTCCATCAAATCACATAAGGGCTGATTCTCAACATAATAAATTTATGAAATTTGCAAAGTCAAGGGTTTGGTTGTTAAAGATTGAACTTTCAATCTAAAGACCAAAACACTAACAGAAAGAGAGTTGAAGGAAACAAGAAGCAACAATTTCAAAATTCTTTTCCAAGGGCAACATTAGAACTAGCAAGGTGGCAACAAAGGCCATTGTCAATATGATCCAAGCAAACATCTAATGATCCAGTGCCACTAGTTAAATCAAAGTGGTCAAATTGCAAAGGATTGTCTGAATCAATCATGTATACTTCTTTCACTAATGTGTCATTGGTGTGGAGGCTTGAGAATCATGACAAGAACCACCTAAAGCATAGAACTACCAATGTCAACCTCATAAAGCTGAAGGGAATGGAAGCCACTATGGTAGCTCAAGCAAGGAAAGTCATGTACCCAAATCTCACCGATAAAAAACATTGAACTATTAATGTTGGGGAAGATGTTCAAAAGGAAATGGTAAATGAAGTCAAACGTAGTACCCCACAACAACTAGCACATGCACTTCAACCACATGAAAAGTAAAAAGGGATTGTCTCCACAAGTACCCACACACCCAACCTTGGGATTGTCAAACAAGAACTGAAGAGACAATTGCCTATCAAGATTAATGGCCTTTTACAAACTAACTAAATATGCATTTAGCATTAGACCAGTTGTCTAGACAACAAAGTCCAATTTTCAACCTAACAACTTAATGGTCAAAGACAAGACGATAATGGTATATCTGAATATATTGGGTCAAACATTGACAAATGTGATCATTGACAGAGGCTCATGAGCAAACACCTTGTGGGAGGATACACGACACGAGTTAAAGAAACCTGCTTTTTGGCCACCAAGGATTATAATTCAAATTTTGTAGCAATTTGGAGCAAAATTTCTTGGAGTACTGGCTACCTAAAGAATGCAAATTGAAGGACAAAGTTTTAAGGTGGACTTTATAGTAGTCTCCATGTTAAGACCCACCAATAATGATTTTTTTGGCTACCAATTGCTCCACACCACAAAAGTCATACATAATTAGAAGCATAATGTTGACCATGGTGCAAAAGGAAAGAACGAGTAAGTGGTGACTTCCAAACACATGCAATGAGCAAAAATCCACCCACACCAAACACAAAATAACATAGTGAAATGGAATCAACTGCCCCACTAACGAAGGCATAGGTTATTTGGACAACTACTTCAAGGACAAAATACAATCCAATAGTGATTTTGCATATTGGCAAGTGGAAGACTACATGTTCTTCCAAATTTCTTCCCCTTATATTTAAGTTGATGACAGCTTGACCAATTACTTGCCATAGTTGGCTTCTACACTAGTTAATAGCCTAAAGGGTCAATCTTTGGCTTAATAAAACATGAGATTAACATGGAGAATGTTATCTACCTTATTTTACCAAATTCAAGTTTGGAAGTGTTGTAACAAATGATGTGCCTACATGTTCCTTTCAAGATAGTGACATTATCAAATCAAGTATGTATGCCACACTACAGTGAAACTTTAAAGTGAGTTTGGAGTAAGGCTCATCCTCAAGTCATAAAAAATTAATAAGGATTAGAAACTTATATTGAAAGCCCTTGCATTTTACATATTTATGGATATATGGTGCCTTGGCATGGGCATACAAGAACCTTAAAGGAGTGTACCTGAATTATGTGCGTGTCGAATCACACTAGTACTAGGGTGGAGACATAAGAAGTCCTTGTAAAATGGAATCTAAAGTATGCAAGAAAAGTGCAACCAAAAATAGATAAGATACTCAAATTCAGATTCACACCCTTGCTTGATCCACACGCAGCCACGCAGACCTGCCTTATCACCTTGAGTGCCTTAGTCACTTGTGCCATTTCACATAGCCCTTAGCATCATGCACCTCCTAGACGATGCCAGAGAACATTTTGCACAACATGCACGCAGTGCCTAGCTTCATGCACCTTGCATGCAATGCCAAGAAATATGCCACATAGCTCAAAAGATAACATTGCACTCTTCACCGAATAGGTGCGGCGCACATAAATGTCAAAGGCTTAGCCCTTGTGGGGTTGAGGAGCAACGAGGCCCTACAGCAAAATGTGGATAATTTGCCTCAACGCCATTTGGCACAACTCCACATCCCACACAACAAAGCCTTCAAGCAATTTGTGCCACCTATACAACACTATGCCATTTCGTGCTATGTGTTGCACAACATCGGCCAATAATGCAACACCTTCAAACATACCACACAACTTAGTTGCTGCACAAAATCTCTAAATTGCACATTAGCGACATGGACACTTTACACCATTGTTGCACAAAATCTCTAAATTGCGCATTAGCGACATGGACACTTCACACCACATTGTGCCATGCAAAGTGGCACTTCTAGGGCTCACGTTATGTTGCAGCATCTATCAGCATACTATGCACGTCATTCAAGCCACATAACTGCTAGAAGTTGAAGAGTCACACATGGAAGCATAAATGATTCAACATCCATAACGGTTCCTTAGCCTTTGCAGCATTGTAATCTATATATACACATTAGTAGCATTAGTTAGCAAGAAAGATAGTAATAAAGTAAACAGCCACACACCTTTCTCAAGAGTATGCCATGTACAGAATGCTCGAATTATTATAGTTTTCTATTACTTTACCTCTTCTCCATCTTATTCAATATTTCTTCTGCATACAAATACAACCCATCTAAGCCCTCATTTAGAATTTTTTCCCAAGCCTCTTGGGATCTAGATCAGTGGTATCAAAGCAGTTCATCTTGTATGACCCATCGAACGACGTCAAAATATCTTAAGCTTGGCGTCAAACCACGAGATCCCTCAAACTATCTACCATGTTGTTTTATTAAAGTTTAGATGGCAAGAGATAACGCAACACAAGATGATGTCCATGTGGTGATCAAGAATGATATCGCAAAGGCTCCTCAATAACAAAAGACATTTTTGTTCGACCAATCCGTTGAAGTCCTTGAATGAGTGGTTCCATCGGCTCACACATCAAGTAAAGTTTTTGGTGCTCAAGGAAGTTAAATCTAGATGTTCATGTATTTGAAGGAAACATAAATGCAGATGCAATAGATGACTGGTTAGATTAGTTAGTCATATTTTTCTATGAATGGATTTTATGATGAAGAGAAGATTAATATTGCACTTCTAAAACTTTATTTACTCATCAAGAAGTGGTGATAAGCACACACTCTATGGGAGAAACAGAAAATGAGTCTAAGCCAACTGGGATAAATTCCTGTAAGCCTTTAGGGAGAACACTATCCTAAAGATGTCTATGATGATTGCTACTTTCAGTGGCAACAACTACAGCAAGGACATGACCAATTAGTCCGGGCATACACCAATGCCTTCCACAACTTATATGTAAAACTAGGCTCCTTCGAGTCATAACAACATTGAGTCATCAAGTACTGCAGCGGCCTACGACCATTCAATTAATCCAAACTGAATTTGGCTAAGGTCAAGACAATGGGAAAAATCTTTCACTATGCGGCAACCATTGAGGAAGAGTCCAAGTTAAAGGTAAGTGGGAAAAATCCGACACACCAAAGAAGACACCTTCAGACAAATTCAGACTATCTAAAACAAGTAAATGGTGAAACAAACACAAAACCAATAACCACTCCAACGCAGTGTGTCATGCACAGAAAAGCTTGCTTGCGCGCTTAGAAGCAAAGGGTTCAAACTTTTCTGAAGTAAAGGAAACAAACCTAGAAGCTACTTGCCTCAACGCAATGACCATACCAACAATGCCTAATGTAGAAGCAGAATGCCTATTCCATTCGCAGATGTGTGTGCAAGGGCAACTACTGAATTTTTTTATCAATGGCGGTAACATGAAGAATATCATCTTTGAAGGCAATCATCAAGCGACTAAATCTGCCAACCATGCCTCATCCACATCCTTACAGTTTAGGATGGATCAGTTCCTGCCACACCAAAATTATACATATCACTCATTAGTGTTACTTCTCATATGCTATCCATCTTTTAGAGAGGAGTTAGTTTGTGATGTAGATCCAATTGATGCTTGTGATATAGTCCTTGGGCATGCATACATGCACAATAGCCAATCCTTGAAGTATCACCATTCAATAGGCAGTAAGAGAGATTGGATTCCTCAAGTGATTACACACTCTAATCATGTTGTGCAAACTCTTGAGAATATTGCATCGTACTCACCGCCTACAGCAGCACAACCACAGCGGGTACCAACAAACCAAATTCTAGAAATAATGTACACCCAAGAATTTATGCAAGTATACAAAGTTCTCATGGCAGGACAAAACAATCCCCAAGGAAAATGGTTCATCCGACATCAACTAGAAGCCAAGATGCCACACTTCCTTCTTGGACATAACGTAATTAGGATGATTGCTTCTCAAGAAAGGGCAAATGATCTACACATAGACGTGCAAACCTGCACTATCACCTTGACTACAATGGTGTAATATCCTCGAAATTACAGCAATCAAATTTAAATAGAGATCGCAGTCTAACCATCACAGACACGGGGGTGTCAATAAAAAGGTAGTCAATGGGGAATCGCAGCAGCCTAGAGGATCTTCATAACCATCCCAAAGAGATCACAACAACAGAACCCTAGCATCTCCCAGTCAAAGGAATCACAGCGTCTCCACGCAGTAGTATAGGGAAACGCAACAATTCAATAAGCTACAGCAGTCCATGAACATCGCAGCATATCCAAGGAGAAGCGTCATTATGAAGGCCATTGTTAAACATTAAATGGCATCATTACTTTTGCTTAATTAATTCAGCATTAATTTAATGAAGAGTCACCACTCTTGAAAGGACACCACCTTTGACGAAAGATTATGCTATATTTATATTCACTCATTGTGTTGGGGAAAAGCATTCATTCAACTCAAACATAAAACATTCAAACGTGTACAAGTTTACACATCTTATTGCATTTGAGGACGTAGCCCCTCAATTGTGAAAATAGGATACAAGGACGAAAACCCTTGTCTTCCAAATCCCATGGACGAAATCCCTTATATTATTTACTCATATTGTTTATTTCGAGACATAGTGATTTTGTGCTAAATTTCCATTATATTAATAAAATTATCGTTTTTGAAATACAAGCTATATATTTATTTTAACAGAATTTCCCAATAAAAAAATCAATTTTTCATATAATATTCTGAGTCGGAATATTACAGTGGTATCAGAGCTCTTCATCCTGCCAACTTGTAGAACGTAACCTTCATGCAAAGTGACGATAAAGAAATTCGTTATTATTTGAGAAATAAAAATAAGGGTTTCGGTCAATAGAGAGAAGAAATGGAAGAAAGGACAAATATGGAAGAGAGGAACGGAAACGCTGAACAGATTGACAAACCTATTCAAGGTCAAGAAAAACTGGCTAACACAGTGACTCAATTGACCCTCACAATGCAATCTAAGACAAATCATAGATATCAAAATGACGAAAATGGTCATTCCAATACTAGCCATAATCAAATCTCTCACAAAACAACCATGAGTTCTTCAAATATACCTTTTCGGCCCAAATTTGTTTCAAGCATAGAAACAAGCATGGAGGAAGAGACCCAAACCTCATTTAGAGATGACCTTATAGCTGATTTTGAGGAATATCGAGCCCTTTCAAATGATCTACGAAGAGAAATTTCGCTCACAAAATTCATGGAAATGAAAAAAATTGTAATGGCACTAAAACAGAGCATAAACATCAAAATAATCAAAAAGATCTCCAACATGCACTGGGAAAATTAATCTTGTCAACTTTTGATGGCTCTAACAAAGGCACGGCTCGAGCATGGATCCAAAAATTAGATACATACTTATCTCTCTGACCTATGATGGAAGAAGAAGCAATTAAATTTGTAACCCTTCATCTCGAAGGAATAGCTCATGAATGGTGGTACCATGGATGGATTACACAAGGGCATGATCTTATTAAATCATATGACGAATTTACTAAGAGATTGATGGAAAGATTCGATAGAATTGACCTCAAAATTCATTTCCGAAGATTGGCATTATTAAAACAAAGTAACAATGTAGAAGACTACGTAGCAAAATTTCATACGCTCACCGTGATGGTTCCCGACATTTCTGAAAGACGGCTCATAGTATTGTTCATGGAAGGATTGATTGAGCCACTCAAAGGCTTCGTCAAAGCCTTTAATCCTCCATCTCTTCAAGAAACTATTAAAAAGGCATTCAATTTAGAAACATCAACACCAAGAAATAAAATTATGCCATTTACACAACCAAGAATATCCAATAATGGACAACCAAGAACCATGCCTTCAGGGCAGCAAGGAATAACACCCTATAGCCAACAAAGAAAACCATTCCAATCAAGAGGATTCCAACTAAAAAGACCCACCTAAAACGAGTAAAGAAATAGAAACAAGAAATGAGCTGAGGAAAAATTTATGCTTCACTTGTAAAGACCCTTGGGTACCAAGTCACCATTGTTTGGGAAAAGGGCAAGTCCATTACATCGAAGTTGTTTTGGATGGTGAACCCCACGAAGAAGAGGTCATAGCTGGAGAAACCATGCATGAATCAAAAGGAGAAAAGACATTGGAGGGTACCTTTGCAACTTTATCAGGAGCTCCGATATACCATCCCTTTAGAGTAAGAGGGAGTCTACAAGGACAGTAAATCACTGTATTAATAGATAGTGGGGCCACCCACAATTTCATCGACGAAAGATTGGTAACAAAAATGGGTTTAAAAACAAAAGAAATTCAAGGTTTCAAGGTCACAGTTGCCGATGGTTTTACCATTCCATGCACTCAGAAAATTCCACTACTCCATCTTACGTTTGGGATACATCAAATAAACAATGATTTCTATGTAGTAGGCATTGCCGAAATAGATATGGTACTTGGTGTACAATGGCTACACTCCTTGGGGGAATTTAACCAAAATTACCAAACAATGGAATTAAAATTTAAAATAGATGGTAAAGAAGTTGTCCTCCGAGGTATGGCTAATGGAGCTCCCCAAGTGGTTACAGCTAAGAGGATGGAAAGGACATTCCGGAAAAGCTAAGTTTCATGGGCAACACAATGTTTTGTGAGTTCTACAAAATCAAAACCACAAAAACACCATGAAGATATTCAACCCATAATTTATAAACACGCTAAGGTTTTTGAGAATATTCCACATGGGTTGCCACCAGATAGAGGGTTTCAACATATTATTGAGTTGGAAACAGATACCAAGCCAATAATAATTACACCTTACCGACACCCCAGAATATATAAAGATAAGATCGAAAAAGCTATCAAAGAATTGTTGGCAATGGGGCATATTACGCCAAGTTCAAGTCCTTTCGCTTCATTTGTGGTCTTAGACAAAAAGAAAGATGGCACATTGAGAATGTGCATAGGCTATCGTCAATTGAATAAAAAGACCATTAAGAATCGATATCCAATACCCAGGATTGATGAATTAATTGATGAGCTTCATGGAGCTAATTTTTTCTCCAAAATCGATTTAAAATCAGGATACCATCAAAAATACGGATGCGAGATGAAGATATTCAGAAAACAACATTCGCTGTCATTATGGGCATTTTGAGTTTTTAGTTATGCCTTTCGGATTGACCAATGCTCTAGCCACCTTTCAATCCTGCATGAATCATATATTCAATCAACATTTAAGAAAATTTGTTTTGGTGTTTTTCGATGATATATTGATCTATAGTACGTCATGGGAGGAACCCCTGAAACATTTAGACATAGTACTGGAAATATTAGAACAAGAATCCCTTTTTGCTAGAATGTCTAAATGTGAGTTTGAAATGATGGAAATCTTATACTTGGGACATGCCATTAACAAACAAGGAGTACGTGTTGATCAAGATGAAATTCGAGCCATATTAGATTGGCCCCCTCCTACTAATATGACTCAATTAAGAGGATTCTTGGGGTTATGCACATACTATTGAAGGTTTGTTAATGGGTTCTCTCGGATAACTATCCTTTTGACGAATTTGACAAAAAAAGGAGTCTTTTAATGGACTGAAACTGTTAAATTAACATTTGATAAACTTAAAAAAGAAATGAGTTCATGTCCAATATTGGCTGTACCAAAATTTGCATTACCTTTTGTGTTAAAATGTGACGCATCAAAGGAATAGGTGTTGTCCTAATACAGCAAGGTCATCCAATTGCATTCGAAAGCAGGAAATTGAAAGACCATGAACACAAGTATTCTATATACAATAAAGAAATGTTGGCCATCATGCATGCGTTGGCCAAATTCTGCCAATACCTAGTATACGAAAAATTTGTCGTAAAAACCTATCATAATAGTCTGAAATATTTTCTAAGTAGAAAGATTTGAACGATAGACAACAAAAATCGCTGAGCAAGGTCCAAGCCTTTGACTTCGACATTGAATATGTAAAAGGGAAGAATAATGTAGTGGCAGATGCATTATCAAGGAAACCATCCTTCTACTCCATATCCACAATTACAGCTGATTGGGGGGGTTTTCATAACCACTAAATATGTTAAAAACGAGTTTGCCAATGCCATTCTAGAAGGGAAAATTGTGGATGAATGATATAAGGTGGTAGAGGGACTCATTTTGTACAAAAATAGAATCTTTCTGGTACTAGAATCTAAGATCAAGCGTAAAATATTAAAGGCTACTCATAATAGTCCTTTGGCAGGCCATCCAAGATATATCAAGATTTATAAACAGGGAAGAGAAATGTTCTTTTGGAAAGGGCTTAAGAGTGAAATTCTTAAATACATTCAAGAATGTTCTACTTGCCAACAAAATAAAATAGAATACGAATTTCCAATGGGCTTATTGCAACCTTTACCCATCCCTTCTCAAAAATGGGAAGGAATTTCAATGGATTTTGGTACCGGATTGCCCATGGTTCAAGGAAGAGTTGCCTCTTTGTAGTGGTTGACCGTTTGACGAAGTATGCTCATTTCTTTCCTCTCCCCGCTAAGTACGATGCCCCTTTGGTAGCTAGAATATTCTTTAGAGAAATTTTCAAATTACATGGGCTGCCAAAGACCATTGTTAGTGATAAAGATAGTAGATTCATAAGTTCGTTTTGGCAAGAACTCTTTCATTTGGCAGGCACTGAGTTGACCCCAAGTACAAGTTATCATCCCCAAACGCATGGTCAAACAGAGGCCGTCAATAAATAGATCGAAGGGTATTTAAGGAATTATAACTCAAGACAACAAAAAGCATGGATCAAATGGTTGCACTTGACAAAATTATTCTATAACACCTCTTATCACATGTCAATTGGAATGACACCTTTCAAAGCTTTGTATGGATACGATGCACAATCTTTCGTAGACTTGGTCATTCCAAATAGCAGAGTTCCGGGGGACAAGGACTTGATTCAACAAAATCAAGATATCCTTAGAACTCTCAAGAATAATCTTCAGCAAGCCCAGAATCAACAAAAAATTTATGCAGATCAACGTAGAATGGAAAGAAAATTTGAAATTGGGGACATGGTATATTTGCGCTTATAGCCCTATAGGCAGACTTCTATTAAACAAAGTGGAGCTGAGAAACTCAAACCACATTTATATGGACCATATAAAGTCACAAGGAAGGTGGGAGAAGTTGCTTACGAGTTCGAATTAACAAGTTGCAGCCGAATACATAATGTATTTCATGTTTCATGCCTTAAAAAGGCAATTGGCCAACATCTTACCCATTTTGTGGAGCTACCATCATTAGACGAAGAAGGCCAATTGATTTTAATACACGAGACCATCCTTGAGACTCGTGAAAAAAGGTTAAGGAATAGAAGCATCATTGAGTATTTAGTTCATTAGAAAAATTTACCACTCGAAGATGCTACATGAGAAGGAGCATTGATTCTTGAACACCCCAATTTACAATTGCTTGAAGACAAGCAATTTGAGGAAGGGAGGTCTGTAATATCCTCGAAATTACAACAATCAACATTAAATAGAGATCACAGTCTAACCATCAAAGACGCAGGGGTGTCAATAAAAAGGCAGTCAAAGGGGAATCGCAGCAGACCAAAGGATCTTCATAACCATCCCAAAGAGACTGCAACAGCAACGGAACCCCAGCATCGCCCAGTCAATGGAATCGCAGCATCTCCACGCAGTATAGGGAACGTAGCAATTCAATAAGCTACAACTGTCCATGAACATCACAACATATCCAAGGAGAAGCACCATTATGAAGGAAGGCCATTGTTGAACTTAAATGGCATCATTACTTTTGCTTAATTAATTCAGCATTAATTTAACGAAGAGTCACCACTCTTGAAAGGACACCACCTTTGACGGAAGATTACGCTATATTTATATTCACTCATTGCGGTGGGGAAAAACATTCATTCAACTCAAACATAAAACATTCAAACGTGTACAAGCTTACACATCTTATTGCATTTGAGGACGTAGCCCCTCAATTGTGAAAATAGGATACAAGGACAAAAACCCTTGTCTTCCAAATCCCAAGGACGAAATCCCTTGTAACTTATTTATTCATATTGTATATTTCGAGACAGTGATTCTGTAATAAATTTATGTTATAATAAAAAAATTATCATTTTTGAAATACAAGCTATATATTTATTTTAACAAAATTTCCCAATAAAAAAATCAATTTTTCATAAAATATTCCGGGTCGGAATATTACACTTGGTCACTTGTGCAACATCGTGCATTGCCTTGCATCATGCACCTTTCACATAGCACCAAGGAACATGCTTCACAACCTCTGCGCTTTGAGCACCTCCACACAACTCTCAACCTCATGGGCCTTGCACGCAATGCTAGGAAACATGCCACACAACTCAAAAAACAACACCATACACTTAACCCGATAGGTGCAGAGCATATAATTGTCAAGGGTTTAGCCCTTGTGGGATTGAGGAGCAACACCCTACACCAAAAAGTGGATAATTACTCTCAACGCCATTCAACGCAACTCCACATTCCGCGCTACACAACATCCACAAACTTTGTGCCACTTATATATCATTGTGCCGCTTTGCGCCATACATGCAACCTCTGCATAACATTAGCCAATAGTTACTCGCTACACAAATCCTATAAATTGCACATCAGCCATGTTAGCACTTTGTGCCATGCCAAGTGGCACTTCCAGTGCTCATGATATGTCATAGCATTTATTAGCATATTGTGCACTTGTCATTCAAGCCATGTAACCGCCGCAACCTAAAGAGTCACACGAAGAAGCCCAAACGATTCAACTTCCATAACAATTCCTTAGCCTTCGCGGCATTGTAATCTATGTATACACATTTGTAGCATTAGTTAGCAAACAAATAGTAGTAAACTAGACATCCATACACCTTTCTCAAGAATATGCCATATACAGAACGCACAAATTAATAAAGTTTTTGTTCCAGTTCCATTACTTTCTCTCTTCTCCATCTTATTCAATATTGTTTCTGTAAAAGCATACAACCCATCCAAGCCCTCGTTTAGAGTGTTGTACCCCAGACCTCCTAGGCTCCAAATCATCGCTGCTAGGAAAATATTGTTGGTGGACCACTTTTTTTAGGGATGCAAAGGAATGTACGATGGAATAAAACACAACCAAATTCATTGAAGGAGAACCCCATACCACTCTTTACAATGTGAACCGAAGAATAAATCATAGGGATTTAGATTTAATGATCCATACATAGCACTTTCAATAGAGTATCCAACCAAGTGGGTTCAAGCAAGGGCCCTCCAAGACAAATGGTTCATTGAATTGCTAAGTGTCATTCTCTAAATTACTCAAACTCTTCAAATTCCTTTACCTATCTCTCGGAATTCCTCTGAATGAATCATTGATAATCCTCTAAATGGCTCTCAAAATCCATTTGAATGCAAGAGGAGATGCTCCCTTCGCCCTCACACACTCATTTGTTGTGTGTCGATATGGGCTCTTACAGTGCTCACTAATGACCTTTCAATTGAAGAGGAGAATGAGTCACTTCCTTTCCTTGCCTTTTGCGTGGTCTCTTTGACCCTTTGCCTTATTATCTCTTCTTGTTCACATTATCCATCACCAATTTTCAAATCCCTTTTTTACTTCACTCAATGTAATTTGACACTTTTTTCCTTCAATTAAACTTTGATCTACAAAGCTTATCAGCACAATATTCCAAGTGAGGATCTAGGCGAGCTACCCCAAAAGCAAAGTTGTAACACCTATGAAGACCACTATAATAATGACACATGCAAATGCTTTACCAACAACTCCTACAAAAAGAAAATGTAGAGAAATGTTGGATGATGAAGAAAAAGATGCAAAATCTTTGGAGAAAATTATTAACTCTGAGGAAACATAAAACATGTATATTCCAAGGAAGTCAACATGTTAGAGGACAGGACATGACTTCAATATCAACCATAATTTGATAGTTTACCCAATACCCCTTATCGTCTTTTACTCTTGTTTATGTTAGTCATATCAAGATTAAATAATGCTGCTGACAAATGTATAAGCTACCTAATCATGCTTCCATAATTTATCTATCCCTTGTCACTTCCATTATGTTCTAATCCACCGTTGATATGTCCTTTCCATCATCTGCCCCAAATTTGGGTATTCTAGTCATACAGCATGTACGCTCACAACCTGCAGCAGTAATAAATGCCCCTTCCCAAGCAATCCCTTATGTTGATGTTTATGCAATGTGTGACCTTGACCTTTGTACTTGTGATTGTCTATGGGGTAAACATAGCCATTTGCCCCATTCCAACCTGCTCCAAGATTCGCTAACATACCTTTTGATTCGAATTATTTATGCAATTTGGTGGAAAACATACTAACTATGGAGCTTAATGTGTTATAGAAACAAATTGAAATTGATAAAATTAAAATTGCTAAAACGGTATTTTATTGCAAACGAGTGGTCTCTGTAGGAGAGATGTATTCCTTAAACTCTAAATTCTTCATTCAATACTATCTATTTTATAGCTATACAATGCAAGAACTGAAAAGTTATTAAAAATAGTAAATGAAGGACTCTCCGTGAGAACCAAAGAGTCACCCCACATAGGGATGACATGCATCCATCTTGGAAGGGGAAACGAACGGCCAAATTAGGACAAATAGTTGGATTTTGGTTGATGACATTACTATTTTGCTGCTGCAACTTATCAAGGTCGTGTCCATTGACCATTACTAAGAACTGGAAACCACGATCTGCATTGAAAAACTCATGAAACAAACTAGTTTAAATGCCCCTAAAGGATGGCCAAATTTCGCTCCCAAGGTTCCCAAAAATGCAAAAAATACGTAAGCATATATAATACCAAAAAACGGTTTTTGGAAATTTTCAAAGTTCTGCCATGAACAGCCATTTGGATCATTCATTCCTTCTTGAGAAGTAATAGGCCCCATTGCCTCTAGTTTTTAGTCCAAATTTGGAATTTTTAGTTGAATTTGGTTCCTAGTGAACCACTTTCCTTGGTGGTGCCAAAAGCCCTGCCCTCGCCACCTGATTGAGCGAAATCCGCCAATGCTTCATTTCTTTGACCACCATATCACTAATCTGATAAGTAGCAAGTTTTATCACGTAGTTCATGTTCAATGTTGTGCTCAACAGCTGCTTGTCAACATCTACATCAAACACTAGATGCAACCAAACGTAGGGTCGCAAGTTGAGCTCAAATGCATTTTTGCCTACATGTTTGAAGATGGCATATATCCCATTTCACACAATTCAGGTTCAAATTTGTACTCTGAAACTGCTCACCAACATCTAACGTGCCCAAGAGTGGTGCAAAGTATAAGTGGATCAACTCTACATTGAATACAAGAATCAACTTGGACAAGTTGAGCTCAAATAATTTTATGCCCATTCGCTCAACGATGGTGTATGGCCATGTCATGAAGTCCAGGATCAGCACTATGCTCTACAACTGCCCACCAACATTCGACGAGTCCAAAAGTGGTGAAAAGTACAAACAAAGCAATTCTACATTAAACACTAGATGCAACTCGAGGTAGGGCGGCAAGTTGAGCTCAAATGGAGCTCAAATGCATTTTCGTCCACTTGTTTGATGATGGCATATGGCTCCATATCACAATGCTCTAATCTTCCTGTTTGGACCCTTGAGCTGCTCCTAAAGATGCAACCAAAATTGGTCACTTGATTGGAAGTGATAGGGAACACAATACCAATCATAACACCGGTTGTACTTCTCACTATACTAAAGAATTACATGAACTTATAGTTGAATGCCTCAAATTCATTCGACAAACCTAGTTGCCTTATCCAATTATTTATAAGCACGGGGTGATGCTTCCTCCAACACAAGTAATGCTACATTTATGGGGGGCTAGTGGTTGAAACCCAAGACAAGCCTAAAATGGGCTATGTTTTGTGGAGACATGAAGGGCTCGATTGTAATTGTGTTAAACATGTGGAAGACTCTCATCCCATGTGCATGGATGTTTTGAATGATACATCCCAAAAAGATGCATAATCATGCAGCTAGCCACCTATGCATGTTTGTCTATCTGAGGAAGGAATATAGTGGACTTGTTCAGTTTTATGTCCATCATGGAACACAATGTAGACTAGAAAATCCCAACAAACTCATTGTCCCTATTTGACACAATGCTTTGCAACATGCCAAAATGGACCCACACATCCTCAAAGAAGAGTTTGTTATTCTCCTTTGCTAAGTTTTCTTTTCTGCAAGGTGTCAAAACTACCATCTTCAAGAACTTGTAGACCACCAAAAAAACACAATTATAACCACCCCTTGTTGTGGGAAGACATAACATGAAAATACATTGAGACAAACTCTAGAGGGCTTGACCGAAATCGGCATATGTGTACAGACCCTACTTCTGACTGGTTGGCTTCACAAATGCATAGGTTGTGCAAGATGATGTATTTGGTGACATAATGACGAATCTTCGGCCAATAGAAATAATTATGTAAAATATTTTGTGACACTTCCAAAGTGACCTGCCACCTAACTAAACTGAGCCTCCCAAATCATTTTATGGCACTTCCCTATAAGAACACAAAGGTATCCCATGCATCGTAAAAGCACAACCTTTAGATTATCATCACGAATTTATTTGTAAGTTGTCAGTCTTTGGTATATGTCAAAGAATTCAAAGTCTATCATACAATTGTGGCCACTTGGATGTCTCTTGATAGAAATCAAGAATAGATGTCAGTGTTGCCATTAGAGGTCGACTTAGTCAGCAACCCAGTGGGCAATTCCCTTCTTATGTCAAATGTTGAGGTGGAATTATTGCAGATAGGTGGACCACCTTTGATGACGGCCATTCTGCAACTTGCCTTGAGTCTACATCAATTGCAAAGGCTTGTGGCATGTGTGGATGTTTGTTTCTTTTCCCAAAATATAATGCTTCCATAGCTTGGATACTCGTACTCGGAGAGTACTCACCCAAGCAAAAAAAAGTTTACTCAGCAAATACTTGGCGATTACTCGCCACTACTCGACAATGTTTTTTTCACATTTTTGAAGTTATTGTGCATGTAAACCTTTTTTGGCAAGTACTCGCCAGTACTTGGTGAGCACTGTGTACATAATCGCCGATTTTTATGGCGAATACTCGCTCAAGTAATTTTTATGGCGAATATTCGCTCAGGTAATTTCTCGGCAATTACTCGCATACTCGGCCAATAATCGGCAAGTATGTAATCCATGGTTTACACACCTTAACCAAGGTGTAGAGCTTGTCATATGTCGAATGCCTCACACTATGTCAAAGAAATTCTCTTTGTAGTATGCCATCGGGGTCCCATGTTTGGTGAGGATTGCACCAAGTGCACACTCTAAAGCATCTAACTCAATCTCAAAATACTATTGAAGATTTAGCAAGTACCAGCATTGCACAAACCGTCTACTTCAATTGTGTGAAGACTCAATGTTTAGATGCTTTCACTATAAACTTGGCTTTTGCTGCTCCTTTTGTCCCCTGCTTCAAAAGGCCACACAAGGTGAGAAAACCTAAGCACAAACCTGTGGTCGAAGTTGGTAAGTCCCAAGAAAGTAAATAGTTTTGTGTCTTTAGGGTTGGCCAGTATCTAATGACCTATACCTTCCATGGGTCCATGTGTAAATTGTCCTTGTCGATGTAGCTCAGGGATTGCATACTCTCCATGCCAAAGGAACACCCTTTTATCTTCATGTGGATCTTCGCCAACGCAAGGTATCAAGGACTTGTTGAACATGCTACACATTCTCCTCTCATGTCATATTAAAGATGAGCATGTCATTCAGGTAGATAACCACAAAAGAATTCATGAATGGCTAGAGGATATCATTCATCTTCCTCATAAATGTCATTGATGTGTTACCCAAACCAAACAACACGGCCAGCCACTCAAACAAGCCCTCCTTGGGTTTGAAGGCAATTTTATAGACATCAATCAATTTTGTGGGTACTTGATGGTACCCTAACTTCAAAATGATCTTTGTGCAGAACTTAGCTCCCCAAGTTTGTCTAGGAGGTTCGTAGTCTGCGGAAGTGGATACTGATATTTTACAATGAAATTTTTCAAGGCACAGTAGTCAATGCAAAGAAGCCACATTGCATCCTCCTTTCGAGTGAGTGTGATCGGGTTCCCACAAGCTAAGACACTTTGGCTACATGTGGCCCTTCTAAATCAGCTCATAAATCTAACAATTGATCTCATGATTCTCGAGCACAGAACATTTGTATAGGTGTCCATTTGGTAGTGGGGTCCCAGGGACCAAGTCAATCAAATGTTTCCCCTGATAGTGCAAAGGTACACCTATCTGTGAGGCAGAGACATCTCTAATTCTTGAGAAGCATTCACTCCATTTGCTTGTGTTTTGATGTCTGACTTGCTCTGAGGGCACATAGTTGTTGCAATCTTCTATTCCTCCTCAGATATGTTCATGAGTAGAACAAAAGTCCTACTCTGAGCACGTGTCAACACTGCTTCACGCTAATCAAGACAACTAACTTGGCAAGGGCTACTTTTAGTATTTGGTAGAGTTTGACACTAAGAGTGATGATGACACTTTTGAGGCCTAGCCATATAGACACCATGGCACTTTCACATGTAGGATTGTCCAATAAGAACATCAGAGACACCCACGGGTGCCATGTAACAAAATACCTCATCCTTGAATGGTTTGATGCAATAAGGCAGGAAACATTGTCAATTGGCGTGGATGTCTCTACTCTGATTCACCCATCCAAGAGAGAACAATTTTGTCAACAAGTTCAACGTCTTAACTCTATTAAGAAAGATCAAGTTTTTCTGAACTCTGTTGTCCACAATGAAATGTAGAGCCTTCCCAATCACCCAATCTATGTATGTAAAAGGTGTTCCTCATCCTCTTGTGGTAGAGGTGACCCTCATGCAATGGCAACAATGGAGTACAAATCCACATCCACGATCTACTTTCCATCTATCTACACAAAATAAGTTGTGACAGGTGACATAGAATATTGTATCTGGCTCCAGCAACTGCATCAAAAAAATTCTTATCAGCCTGACACTCATCGGTGTTGTGGTGCTTGCTTTGTGGTTCTCGCACCCCTTGTCAGTGTCTTTTTGCAGCTTCTTCAACATTTGCTTCTTGTCTTGCCTCTACTATGGTACATCCTTGCCTTGCTGCCAGCATTCCCTTTCTTTGGCCATGAATTGTCACTTTGATTAAAAAAAAAAAAATCTTTTAAATTTGAATTTATCCTCAATATTTGCTGCATATCTATAGGCTTCACCCAATGTCTCAATGTCTGCTAACTCCATGTCCTCTTTCGATGTACAACCGCAACCCACTGCAGTATTTGAGAATTACATGCTTCTAAATGTCACAAATACCAACTTTTGCCAACAGGAACTCATCGGTGTAATCCCACATGGTCTACTCTCGATCCTGGCACAGTTGATGCAACTTTTTTGTATTGGTCATCACTATTCTTTACTGGGTAGTATTCACCTCTGATGGTTTCTACAAAATCATTCCACATTTTTTGTGTAGGATAGCATTGAGAAGCAACTCATCATAGTCTTCATCTTGAAGACTCTAATTTTCATCATTTTTTGACATGCAATGAAGCTTTCAAGGGTTCAAATGTTAACTTTTCATTGTCAAAGAAATATGATTCCAGCTGGTCAAGCTATTTATCCAATTCATCAGCATCAATTTTTCCTTCAAACAGAGGAATGTCAAAATTTACTTGTATCTTGAAACATGTCGGATCTCTGAAGGGCTTGCTGGATGATGGTGCAGGTGCTACCTAAAGCATGACTCATGCCATAATGTTGGCGAACTGTGCCATCATCTCCCTCTTCTGTCTCCTGGAAGCAACATCAAGTAATTCTTTGAAATGATTTCACGTTCTTTCTCTTGCCATCAGTGATTTGATTGAACCAACAAGGAAGACAATCTGAATGGCTGCAAGTCTCCAGACCACGCTTGCATTTTGACCTCATCTGATGGGACATGCAAGAATGGAACGAGCTGCTCTAATACCACTGATCCAAATTATGTATGCAGTTAGTAGGACAACACTCTCAACTAAGGAGATTAATGTGTTATAGAAGCAGCTTGAAGTTGACAAAACTGAAATTGCATAAGCAAAAAAAATGGTACAAACATAGAAAGAGGGCAGTCTTTGCACAAGAGATGTATGCCCAAAACTCTGAATTTTTCATTTAATACTATCTATTTTATAGCTATATAATGCAGAAACTGAAAAGTTACTAAAAATGGTAAATGAAGGGTTCTCCTTAAAATCTAAAGAGTCACCCCGCACATGAATGGAAAATGAATGGCTAGATTAGGACAAATAGCTGGATTTTGGTTGAAGGCATTACCATTTTGGGAGTGCTACTTGTCAGAGTCATATCTCAGCTGTTGCTCGAAATTGGAAATAGCAGTGTGTGTTGGAAAGCTCATGAAACAAACTTCAGATGCCCCTAAAGGAATGCCTCTAGCAACCCCTTAGGACATCCAACCAATGTTCCGAGGCCAAATTCTGCTCCAAAGGGCACCGAAAATGCAAAATACAAAAACATAGAAAATACATAAAATTTAGATTTCTGGAAAATTTCAGAATCCTGTCCTGAACGGCCATCTGGATCACCTTTAATAAATATAGAGGGGTCACCTGCTGGAGGAAGAGAGGCATAGGAAAGACAACCCAGTGTATTGCCCAAACAGCCAATAGTTGATCACAAGTCAGTTTTACCACTTGTCTCAATTGGCCAGACAATTAAGTAGACATTCATAAAGCCTGTTGCCACAATACACCCACTTCTAGCTCTAGAGAGGGCAGTGTCAATCCAAAAGTCAGTAAGTTGACTTCTAACCAAGATGAGCCTTCTGAGTTGCAGCCATCCACACATTCTGCTATAGCTACCATAATGTCCTTTCAATTTGGGGAATCTTCCAGTTTAGAATTTCAATTAATTGGATAGATTATTGCTTTGCATAAAGATTTATAGACAAGCATGCAAAACCAATCCAGTGGTTAAAAACCAGTGACTTGGCTAAATGGAAAGCAAATAACAAATACATTAGAAAGAGTTTACAAAAGGAAATAACATTACACACCATAAGACACAAAGGAAACCCCATACTGGTTTCTAGCCTGAAAGATTAAAAAAAAAAAAAAGAATGAGACAAGTTTATCCATCTATTTCTCATGGATAAGTAGGGAATCCAATGCACTACACCATTTCTAATCATTTAAGAATGAGACAAGTTTATCCATCTATTTCTCATGGATAAGTCGTGAATCCAATGCGCTACACCATTGCTAACCATTAAGTTTCTTGTAAACCCAAATAAAATTCTAGAACTAGATAAATAATTGATAAATAAAACTGAAGAACATCAAAACGAGCAGATGAAAATGATTGTACAAGAAGCATAATAATGAATTGCATAAGCAAAGGGTAAACTTTCAAAGGAGAATCTCAAAAGAAAGTGAATTGTCTTCAAAATTGATACGATGATAGAGATGGAAATAGCTTTAAGGATAAAGGAAAAAAATGCAGCTTTGAACAATGAAGTGGAAACTTTTGAAGGCAATAAGTGCTTGTTGAACAAAGAAACACAAGGCCTCAAAGAAACCTTAATTGCACATGCAAATAGAACTCGGAAAGTGAAATGTCAGTCAGTAAAGTCACAAGTAAACTTTGCAGGAAAAATGTAACTCTGAGGGAAAAGTATTTAAGCCCCCAACACAGTTGCACACATACAATGCCGATCAAGAAACATGAGCCCATTATGGCATCCTTTGCCTACATTGCAGGTAAATCAAATAGATGGGCCAATTTCTATTCTAAGAGATGGTTGAAGCATGTGCGCCAGTTCCACTTCCTTCCATTTATAAATATAAGTTTCACCTTCTGTCACCTTTTCAGTTCCATCGGCAATAACAATTTGTTACATCCCTAATAGTCTATCTTCGTGTGTATTAAGGTTATGTGGTGGCCGACTTCAACTCACAATCAATGGGCTTAATGGTCGGCTTAAGCATGATATTCCAATATTAGAGCCTTGTACAGTTAGGGATGATGCTATGCTGAAAGCCTTAAGCATACAGCAAAAGAATGTGGCCACTTGGAGATTTTCACAAGGGCAACCCTCAAGATGGGGAGATCAATACTTCCAACCCAAGATAAATCACCAAACTCTCACCTCAACAAAAGGTGGAGAAAAGAGAAAAGGGGCCATGATGGCATTATGATAGCAAATGGGCTAGGGGTTGTAAGAGTGCCACTGGTGAGAAACACCAAATGATTGTTGAGAATGATTTTTTTGAAGAAGAGATAGATGCAGAGAAACCAGTTGAGCTAGAGTCTCCAAAAGAAGAGGAAATCCCCACAATTTCCCTACATGAACTACATGGGATAAGCACACCTCAAACTCTTTAAATTGTGGGGTATATCAAGTAAAAAGTTACAATTTTTATTGTTACAGACAGTACTCACAACTTCATTGACAGAAGGTTAGCAAATGAAAAAAAAAAATTGAGTTTCAAATCTCTAATTTTCAAGACATGATAGCCGATGGGAAGAAACACAAGCAACACTCTTGTGGGAGTAAATGCCATCACATCAAAACTCTCTATGGAGGACTATCAGCTTAACTCTGAAATGTTCTTCATTCCCCTTTGGCGAACAGACGTGGTATTGAAAGTGCAATGGCTGAAACAATTAGAGACAGTATCTTTGAACTTTCAGGTCCTATTCATGGCTTTTTACTTGTGAGCATGCCAAATAAGCAACGCCCATAGGATGGAGAAGTTGCTCAAGAAAGGTATCTTATGGTATGGTGGCACAATTACATTCATTGGAAGCACAAGAGCTAGAAAATTCGATGGAGCATGAGCTTCAGGAACCAGAGTGTCTACCTCTAGTCTGTGATTATGATCATGCTATTAAAATGATTCCGGGTAGTTTTCCACCCAACACCACTACCCCTGCAAACAAAAGACTGAAATTGCAAAATTGGTCAGGGAAATGCTTGATTCAGATATTTTCGTCCCAACAGAAGTGCCTAATCATCACCCGTGTTCATTGTTAAAACGAAGGATGAACCATAGTGAATGTGCTCAAATTACAAGAAACTCAACAACCTTGCACTCAAAGATATGTTTCTCATTCTTGTTATTAATGAGTTATTAAATGAATTGAATGGTGGTATTTTTTTACTAAATTAGATCTATAGTCCGGTATCATTATGAATTCTTAGTTATGCCATTTGGACTCACTAATGTTCCATCTACTTTTCAAAGCCTTGGGAATTTAATTTTCCTTCCATTTCCTTGACAGCTTCTGTTGGTTTTTTTCTTTGATGACATCTTAACCTAGAATAAAACATGGGAAGAACATTTACAACATGTATATAAGGTGTTACATGTGTTGGAAGACAATCAGCTCTATGCCAAAAAGTCCAATTGCACCTTTGGAGTGAAAGAAGTGGATTCCTTACGGCATGTGGTGTCACATGAAAGTGTCAAGGTGGACCCTAAGAAGATAGTAGTAGTAACAAAGCAGCCAACACCTAAAAACAGTAAAGGGTTCATGGGATTATTGGGACTTAAAAGTTATTGCAATAGACATGTTTGTAAATATGCTCAAATTGTTGAAGGATTCCTTTTTAGCGATCGGAGGTAACCACCTAAGCATTCCAACATCTAAAAGAGGCTCTTACTTACACTCCCAAATTTGTTAGAGCATTTAATCCTAAGTGGGCTTATTGTCCCTTAGCCTTGGTAAAGTTATTAAATAATAATAACATATTATTTATTAACACGAGGTGGAAACCTCGTAAAAGTATATAATAAAGTTATAATTATTCAATAAGTTACCAAACTCTAATTAAATAACTTTATCAGTATGGATGGACCCGTTATTTTTACAATGGTCACCTCCCTTGGTATTTCATTATAAATAGGGTTTTACCCTATTGTGAAATCAACCATTCGAATATGATATAATTTTTTCTTATTCAACCTATGAATTTTGTGAAGCACTGCGTGAAGAAGTGAGGAGAAGTTTGTATTAGAGTGTTTTGGTTTCTCATATTAATGAATATCACATTGGTGGGTTTTTTTACCTCTTTGAGGTTTCCTCACAATAACTCATGTGTCATGTGTTGATGTGTTCATTTTATGCTTTGCTTATCAATTATATTCTAGATCTTGTTTATGCATAATGCATTCCCTCAGTGAATTTGACAAAATTTCCCTAAAATATTTGATCTACCTCCTAGGAGGTCCGAGGCACAACACTAAAAAAAGTGGGTCTAGTTGGGTTGTATGCATATGCACAAGCAATATTGAATAAGATGGATATTAGAGAATAAAATAGAACTGGAACATAAAAACTATATTAAATTGTGAGTTTTGTAGATGGCATACTCTTGAGATAGATTGCAATGCTACAAAGGCTAAAGAAGCGTTATGGAAGTTGAGTTGTTTGGGCTTCCATGTGTGACTTCATCTTTTAACATTTGCATGGCTTCACTAACAGGGGGGCAGTATGCTGACAGATGCTCTAGCATAACATGAGCTCTGCAAGTGCCACTTGGCA
Organism: Torreya grandis; assembly: GCA_037957365.1. NCBI lineage: Eukaryota > Viridiplantae > Streptophyta > Pinopsida > Cupressales > Taxaceae > Torreya > Torreya grandis. The sequence goes on from JARHVA010004742.1 coordinate 366,378, forward strand.
TCGTGCAACGTGGTGTGGAGTATCCACGTGGCCACTGAGAGTATTGGATGCTCTATGTACAAATAAAGTGCCGCATGTATGCGATTTTTGTGCAATTGACCAACGTGCAGAGGTTGCGTGCATGGAAAGTGTTGGCATAGTGCTATACACGCTGCATAGAGTGCGCAAAGGTTGTACTGCGCAGAACATGGAGTTGCGCCAAATGACATTGAGATTGATCATCTGAATTTTGGCATAGGATGTTGCCCTACAAAAGGGGGCACTGCCCCTAAAACTGCACAAGGGCTAATCCCTTGACACTTTGCACCTGTCGAACAAAGTGCGCAATGTGGTCTTTTGAATTGTGTGGCGTTTTTCTTGGCACTACACATAAGGCAGATGGTGTCGAGCTTTGCATAGAGGTGAACAAGTAACCAAAGCCCTCAAGGTAATAGTGTGGATCAACATTTGTGGTAGAATGCTATGCTTCCAGACAAGGCATTGGTGCAGTGTTGATGCAAGAAGGATGCCCCATATCATTTAAGATAGACAACTCAAAGGAAGAAAAACGGCAAGAACTTGGTAAGGTCCGCATACTAGAAGCAAGTGTTTGCCATCATTCATGCGGTCAAACAATGGCAATAGTACCTCATGGCCAGGTACTTCAAAGTCAAGACAGATCATTAAAGTCTCAAGAAAAATTTTCACCACGATTGTCATCTGAAGAGCAACAAAAATGGATTCCTAGAATGGTCGGATACGAAATCAAAAACGTTTACAAAAAAGGCAAGGAGAATATAGCAACCAATGTTCTTTCTCGAAAGAAGGCAGCGGAGGAAGTAATTAGTGCGATTTCTTTACTTAAGCAAAAATCGATAGAAATGACATGATAAAAATGACAAGACATTCCAACATGAAAACTCATTCAACGCCTTTAGCAATACCCATTTTTTTCAAATAAGTACGCTTGGAGAGAAGATTACTTATGGTATTGCATGCAAAAAATCTCAATTCAACACCTAGATCCTATTTGAAATGCATGAATCACCAATAGGATGACATTCAAGGTTCTTAAATACCTATCACCATACAAAGAAGGATTTCTTTTGGGAAGGTCTCAAAGCGAATGGACAGAAACTTGTCGCAGAATGTTTGGTATGTCAACAAAATAAAGGAGAGATGGTCTCTTAATAGCTTCTAGCTATTCTAGCACAACATTGGAAAGAAAAATCCATGGATTTCATTACAAGGTTGCCAAAGATGGACATTATGGATGTGATATTGGTGGTCATGGATAGACTTACTAAGTACACATATTTTTGCAATCTCGCCCATTACAAGCGAGTACGATTGCAGAAGCATTCATGGAAAAATCTACAGGTACTCCTTGGCACCCTAAAAATCATTATGAGTGATTGAGATACTATATTTACTAGCATGTTCTAGAGAGACCTATTTGCTGCATGGGGCAAAAAACTAGCATACAACTCATCTCATCATCCACAATCAACTAGACAAAAAGAAATTGTGAATTACTGTTTGGAGGGATAATTTTGTTGCTTTGCTTCAGACAAACAGCTCTCGGATGGAAGAATGGTGGTATTATAACCTATTCCATACTTCAACAAAGGTGTACTCCATTTAAGGCCCTTTATAGCGATCCCCCATCATCTACTACTACTTACCTACAAGATCATCCCTAAACCTATGCAATGGAGAATCATATTCAACACTAGTAAGTGATTCTTCAAATCCTCAAGTAAAATTTGGTTATGGCTCAAAACAAGATGAAACAACAAGAAAATCAACACCGAAGTGAGGCATTTTGAAAAAAGTAATTTGGTATTCCTTCTATTGCAACCTTACAAGAAAATATCATTAAAGCAACAAAAGAACAAGAAGTTAGCACCAAAATTTTGTGGTCCTTACAAACTTCTGTAGCAGATTGGTAGTGTAGCTTACAAATTCACCTTGTACTTCATGTTTCCTATTTGAAGAGAGTCATTGGAAACAAGCTACCAGTGCAACTAGAATTACCATAGTTTGATGAAGAATAGAAGTTCATCATGAAACCAAAGGCAACCATCAAAAAGAGAGTGATGCAATTGCACAACCAAGCCATCTCCGAATTTCCAATCAAATGGAAGAATCTGCCAATGGAAAATGCAACATGAAAAGACAGACGAGCAATTCATGCAAAAACATCCACAATGGAAAAGCGTTGAGGGAGACACTTTTTTGAAGGGGGTGGGCATGTTATGCCTGTAATATTCTATATCCATAGTAGATTAAGAATATGTAGTGGCCAACATGTGTTGCGCATAGCCTTTATCTTCTCATTTGTTAGTTCTAGATGTTTCTTTAGTTCAACTTGATTAGGACTTTGGAGTCGCCCCTACCTGATTATGTCATAATTAGGGATAGATAAGTTCTTCTAAATCATTATAATTCTAAGGGATCTTCCAAGATTAATAAACAAATAATTGGAAAACTATAAGAGCTCTGCTAGGGTTTGTTTGCATGACTGGTAAAACTTTCAAGTTTCTCACAATAATTTTTTGGGAAGAGAATTTGTGAACCCCCTTGGTGTCTAAGGGAGGAGAAAGCAATGGATGAGGAGAAAACCCCCTTTATTCTTTTTGCCAAGCCGTTGCAAGGGAAAAAAACGGGCATGAAGCAAAACTAATTGATAACATCAATTAATGCAAAAGGCAAACAAAGGGAACCCATGCCTCAAAAGCTGAGAAATATTTGCTTGGAGGCAGGAGAGGACAACCTGATTTTAGAACTGGATATGTATCAATTGGAGGATAGCATCCTTCGTTTTGCAATGAGGAATAATCTATTGTTTCATTAGCATTCAAATATCAATTAAGGATTTGAAAACTCACAACGTCTATGAGATTAGATCTTGTCCAAGAGGGTACTTCACCATAGTTTTTCTAATGAAGTGGGTCATGAAATATCCTTCAGGGAGGATCATGGTTCTACTGTAATGCAGGTTTATTTATGAAACACTAGCATCTTGGTTTCAAACCCACAGAGGAGATGCCTGCCTTAAAGATTACTGGTCTGAATCAGGTTATGTGTTTTGCCCCATGAATTGTTTTTAAAATGGTAGGAGACATCATGGAAGGTTTCATTTGTGCATAAAAAACCACAATAGCAAAGAGGGCATCAACCTATGCAAGACTGTGTGTAGAGTTATAATTGGATCACCCTCTTCTAAAAGAGTTTCACTAAAAGCTAGTGAATTGGAATGCGAGCAAACCATTGATTATGAACATTTTCCTTTTAGATGTTATGGCTGTCATGAGTATGCCACCTGGCTTGAGAATGTCCGATGGTAGAAAAGATTAGCTCTAACCCAAACGAACATCACAGAGAAGAATAAGGAAGATGGGTTCCAAAAGCCGCCAAGAAAACATGCTACTAAAATATGGGTCAAATTGGGAGACACAGAAGCAACTGAAGATAAAAGTGAAGAGAAAGCTTAAAAACAAAAGATAAAGAGAAGCTACAAGTTAAAAGCAAAAAATAAAGCAGAAAAAAGTGGGGAGTCTACTATCTCAATTATGAAGTTATCTAGTGAAAAGAAGGGATATGATGTTGGGCAAGGCAAGAGAGTACGCAAGGTGGCAATTGTCAAACTTCAAAAAGAAACCATGGAAGATGTAGCCAATGGCTCACAATTCACCTCAAAGGATGTGCTTGAAAAGAGATTAAAAAAAACAAATAGTAGACATGCATGCATACTTGTGTGTAATTAAGCATGCATAAAAGCAAGACACAGAAAAAATCATGCATAAAAGTAAGACACACAAAAAATCATACATGTTCTTTTTGGAAGGTGTGCTAAGGTGGGACTAGAAAGTTAAAACCCTTGTAAATATTTTTAGGGGATTTTTTTTCTTACTTGTTAAGCAAGTACTGAAAATGGTTGCATGACTCTTGTTGTAATTGTGGTAATAGTTCCTTATTTGATAACATTTTATTTACCCTTTATCAAAAAAAATCATTATAATTTTGAATTTTCTATTTCATTTATTATCATTCCAATTTTTTGGAGATTAACCCCTCAAAGTGGCCAGTATATATAATTTGGTCAGATCACTTCATTTATCAATGGTGCATCAATATCTTTGGATTTGTTCTTATTTTCCAAATTCAAGTGGATTTGTTATTGCTCTATGAGTTTATTTGATAAGAAATATAATAACACAATTTAACACCGTTTGTACTTTTACAGCAGATATGTTTTACTAATACAAGTTCAAAGATATGTGAAACCGTGACCATATAGTAGTTTTGCCAACATCCCACGACCCCTGCCATAGATGATCCCAACAATGTTGTTACCACTACCCCCTTGACTTCTCACAATATAGCAATAAATTCCCTGGGTGAGTGTGGGTACGTGTTAAAACAGCCCAAAACATCATCCTAACGAAAACGGCATTTCAGAGCCATTTAATGTTTTAATTTTTCTTTTAACTTTCTACAGTTAAAAAACCAAAGAAAAGATATTCAAATATTAAAAATATTAAGTAAAAATCATTAAAACTAAAACATTAACAATACAATATTTATAAAGTTAAAATTTATATATAAAAAATAAAATGGTGGTTTTATTGGTTATTGTTTTAAAAAAATAAAAAAATGTTTGTATATATAGAAACCCTATTTTGTCATGTGCAACCTCGTTCAATTTTTTACCCGTCACGTTACCATTACCGTCACATTTCTTCGTTCGTCACAACATATGTTAGCAAGACGCAAACTCCTAAAATGGGGGAGTAGATGTTAGCTAATTTTATCATTATAATACTCATGTAATGATTTTTCAGGATTCAGCGACATAGTTTCAACTTTCAAGCCAATCTACATTGATCCATATTTCATTAGTGGTTCACAAGGACCCAACTCTCATGATCATGAATAGTCCACTTAACGCTCATTGCATCCAAGTGATGCTCACTAGGGTGAAGCATCAAGACTTCCTAGGTCATCACCCATCTCAATACTACTCTAGCTCAGGCACGCTTAACCATGGAATTTCCCCCACAATCAAACCTATTTGGCTTGCTACCCATTTGCAAAACCTTCAGCAAGTGTCGTGTTCAACTTGCTACCCATTTGCAAAACCTTCAAGTGTTGTGCCTTGTGAACCATTCATTATAAAGCTCTCATTTATTTATACAAGTGTTTCTACAGTGGATCAAATTATGTTAAAATTTTATGGGATTCAACAACTTAGTTTCAAGCCAATCTACATTGACCCATATTTCATGAATAGTGGCTCAAAAGAAACCATCTCTTCGAGCATGATTGGTCCAATTGGCACTCATTGCAGCTAGGTGATGCTCACAAGGGTTAAGCACCGGACTTTCCGAGAGATCACAGGACCCAGTACTACTCCAGCTCAAGCACGCTTAAACGTGGAGTTTCCCCCACAATCAAGTCCACTTAGCTTGCTACCCCATATGTAAATCCTTCGACAAGTGTTTGGTGGTTTATGAACCATTCATTATGGATCTCCTAAATCATTCATTTATACATGTGGTGTTTCCACAGTGGACCAAATTAAGTGATGATTTTTGGGAATTCAGCGCATAGTTTCGAGCCAATCTACATCGACCCATATTTCATGATTAGTGGTTCACAAGAATCCATCTTTCACAAACATGAATGGTCCACTTGGCACTCATTACATCTAGGTGATGCTCACAGGGTTGAAGCACTAGGACTTCCCTAGACCTTATGCATCCCAGTACTACTCCGACTCAAGTGCACTTAACCATGGAGTTTCCCTCACAATCAAGCTCAGGCTTAGCTTGCTACCCCATTTGCAACACCTTTAGCAAGTGTTGTATCTTATGAACCATTCATTATGGAACTCCCTAGATCATTCATTTATGCAAGTTTGTTTCCATAGTGGATCAAATTATGTGATAATTTTTTGGAATTTGGCTGCATACCATTCACATCAATCTACATTGACCCATATTTCATGAGTAGTACTTCACGAGAACCCATGTCTCACGCGCCTTAATGGTCTGGTTGGCACTCATTATAATACTTATCTGCAAGCTTCAATTAGAATGATGATTTATGTCACAAACATATTAAGTAATAATAAAAATTTAAGAGTACTTTTAGATTTTTTTTAATATGAGTGCATTAGTCATTGCATACATGTACAGGAAGAAAACCCCACCAACTTACATCAATTATTTATTATATAAATTTTGTTGGATTCTAAACAAGCTATCCCTTTCTTGAAGTAATTGGCATTGTACATTAAGAAACCTTATTTCAATCCAATTATGCAAGTGTTGTTTCTGTAGTGGATCAAATTATGTGATAATTTTTTGGGATTCGACTGCATACTTTCACACCAATCTACATTGACCCACATTCCATGAGTAGTGGTTCACAAGAACCCATGTCTAACGAGCATTAATGGTCTAGTTGGCACTCATTAACATACTTATTTGCAAGCTTCACTTATAATGATGCTTTATGTCACAAACAAATAAAAGAGGTAATAATAAAATTTTAAGAGTACTTTTCAATTTTTTAATGAGTGCATTAGTCATTGCATGCATCTATAGGAAGAAAACCCCACCAACTGCCATCAGTTATTTATTATATATATTTTGTTGGAATCTAGCCAAGATATTCCTTTCTTGAAGTAATTGGCATTGTACATTAAGAAACCTTATTTCAATCCACTTAATGCAAAAAAAATGTATCTAAAAATACCATATTATTAGGTGAAATATTGCTAACTAATATAGAACTAATCTAACCCCTTGTATATTGTATACCAATATGATCTACCCTCAAAAATTGCCAGAATTTGGAAAGTAACCTTCAGACATCCAATTTCTTCGCACTGAGGTCCAAAAATTGAGTAGCAATAAGGCTATCATCCACCATGGGGAAGAAGAGAATCTAAGCCCTTTATTAAGCATTTGATGTTCCACACAATATGGAAAAGAACGCTAACTTAAACAAAACAATGTTTAATTCCAACCTTGGAAGCCTCTTTGAGGAATTTCTAATTCTAAAGGGTAATTAGCTTTAACATATAAAGTTTAAGCTAATTTGGAGGAGTCATCCTCACAAGATATAGCAAAAGATAAAATTGAAAACAGTGACAAACAACCATATTAAAGCATTATTTTGAAAAAAAATGGGAGCTTGTCGAAAACTAAGATCAACTAAGACCTGGCTTATAAAACAAGGCCCCAAGCTATATTTAGAATTGTTAGTACGTCGATAAGTAATGTGGGCGCTTTTGAAGGCCATTAAACAAGATATAGAAACCAGCAACCCTTATGGAATACACACCCAAAAAAACATTACTACACATATTAGATAACTTGGTCCAAAAAGTAACAAGAGCTTGCCTCACGATGCCAAGCCCAACTGGAGTCAGCAGAAACTGAACCACCCCACTAGAGGCAATTGAAGATGCATGCAATGGTATGCACAACATACCCAAAAAACATTACCATACATAATTGAAGATGCATTTACCTTTTATTTCAACTTGCCTTTTTTCACCAAAATCTATTTTCCCAAGGAAAAGCTGAAGCTGGAAAAACTCTGGAATTTGGAGAAATTAAAACAATTAATTTCGAAGGTAGTGAAATTTCACTACAAGTTCTTTGCCCATTCTAGGGACAAACACATTGAGAACTCCCCAATCATCCTTGGACACAGCTATATGAAGACCGCAAGTGTCAACCAAAAAGTGTGTCGCTTAACCATCAACCACCACCTATAGACTGGTCTTTAATTAATAAAAAACAAAACCAAGTATTGTTCGGACGTAACACAAAACATGAATTGGCTAACATCTTTATTTATTGTTTTAGCCCAAGTAATTACAACATAAGTAAACAATGCTAGTAGTTACCACAAAAGCAAACTATAGGATATAATTATACAAGTAATTACAACCTAGGCAAACTATATAATATATTTAACTAATACAAAATAGATGCCTACACTCCAGGAAACAATAGAACGTATATACCTGTACTTGAAGACTTTTTTGACTTTTGTTAGTGCCCTTACCTCTTCAGGAAAGTTCTTGTTTGTTCTATATATTGCCTGAAATTGATATTGAATAGTATTGCAGTCTGTTATCTTTTTCATTTTTTGAAGCATTTAGATCCTCATTCTGAATCCAGTTGTCAAACAGAAAGTGAAATATTATCTAGTGATGTTTTCTTAGAGTTTTCAAATTTCAGTTAGTATCTAACATTTGCAGATCTACATGCTTCTGCAGTGAGATTGACAACAGTTATTCGGAATTCAAGATTTTTTCTGTATTTGAGATCTTTCTATTTTCTAGTGAGATTTAGTTTGTTTATCTTTCAGAGCAAGAATTTCTAACCTAGGGTTTGCAGCCAGTTCAAGATAGGATCTGTACACACTCAAATTTGGTATTAGACACTTGACAATGACAGTTTTGACCAAATCTTAGTATACATGACTTGTGCATACACAACTGACTCGCGCTCACACTACTGACTCGCGCTCACACTCTCTCCTAACTATTTACTTACCTATGGATCCGGACTCCCTGATTTATCGCTATTCACACACAGGGCTTCCCTAGTCGCTGCCTAAACAACTAACCATCTTACGCAAATTGTCACCTGATCTTAGGTCATTGTTTATTGTTTCTTAGACGGTTCCGGCCACAATCAAATAGATCTAGTTGTCGGATCCGTCTGCGTTGGCCAGACCCATCCGCTCTTTAATGGCTATTTTCCCAAATTCAAATCCTTTGAATTGGCTCGTACGTTTCACATGTCAGTTTGGAGGGAAATTACCCAAAGAGTCAGCTATTTATACACATCAAGCCTAAGCCTATTCCTATCTAGCAGTTCTCTAGCAAGCATCTATTACACTCAAAAATACATTTGCACATCCTTGTGGCACTACCCTAAATCATCTAAATCTGCAAAATTCTCAAAGGCACAGCCATCAAGGCAAGTTTGAATACTATTTCAAGGTCAAATTCACAGGTTGTCAAGTGTCAAAAGCCCCACACAAGATTGCATTGCATGCTAGTATATCACTAATTAAGCACACACATAGTTAGGTGGAAGAACTACATGCGGTTTCAGCCCTCTACGGAGTATTGAAATGTATGTAGAGCTCAATGACTCAACGAGGGGTGGTTGGGGACAGCTCAACCCATCTTTCTAACCCCTTTTTACAAGTGACCCTAATGTCTAAAGTGGAGCTAGGGTTTTAAGGTGAAGGAAGACGAATCTAAAACTGTGCACAGAACTAGGCCTATGGAATTGCACATAATACCTAACTACAAGCAAGCACAGTGATCTATGATAGAACAATCTGGTACATCTTACGAGGACAGATCCAGCAAACTTCAAACAATTTTGGTTACCACAAGTGTTTGCGTATTCCCAGATTTGTCCCAACAGGGTTCTGATGGTCAGCTTCCATATCCAAGTGACCACAAAACCATTCGAGACCACTGTTGATGACTGTACACTATCACAGACAAGGACAAAATCCTAAACAAGCTAAGTACCCTATCTTCTTGGTCATTTCTATAAATAATAAAGTGCAATAATCAATCTTAGATTTGCATGTGGACTATTCTATCTTGTATAATCTGAATATTCCAAGGTTTTAGTTTTAATTACTAAATCCAAATTTAGTTAAAACATACTAGTGAACCCTTCATTTCTCGAGCACAAAAAAACCTTCGTTACTTGTAGGGTTTCATACTACCTTCTCAAGGTTTAAGATTCCTACGTTAGGGTTTCAAAATTTGATCTCTAGTTTCTAATTTTCCCATATAATGCAGCAATATATCCTTGGCTCTAGCCCTCTTGATGTTTTCATGATCATATTCTATGCCATCTAAGAAGGCTAGCTCTCTTATCCTTCTAAGGCAACGTGCTAGGTTAAGTGGTGTTGAAATTGATTATAATCATATTTCTTTAGATCAACCACATGTGTCTATACAATCTCAAATGGCCAAAATAGATGAAATGCATATTCCTTCTTCTATTGACGCAAATGTTTATAATGACCACATAGAAATAAAACATATTGTTAATGATGATATCCCCTAACTTAAAACGATTATCAAGATGACAATGAATATCATAATAAAATACATCCCAATGACCTTAGTGGTGTAGACCTTGAATAAGTAACAGTTGTTTCTCAATTTTGAGAACGAATACATATGCAACCTAACGATTTAGATAAGGTCTTGAATACAATACAGAGGTTAAAAAAACAAAGAATGCTAAGGATGTCACATCTAAGGAATAACATAAGCCCTTCATTGATACTAATTTACCATTTAGAGGTACAAACTCTGCAATAGGTGTTCAAACCATTGTTACTAGTGCTACTATTCCTATGTCTACACCTATGGTTACACGTGATGTCCACCCATCATGTGGGGGAAACACAAGGTTTTCCTCATATTACAATGACTATCCCTACACAACATACTTTTGTACCTTCTAGGCTTTTTACTCATGTGACACCATCCATTTCTACACAGTCTTCTATCTCTACACCTCAGATATTTCTGCAAACTATCATTGGTCTTCAAGCCAAAGTTTCTCAATGAGAACAAAATTCAACTAAAGTTGGTCATTCAATTGATTCCCATGCATTATTATGTAATCCATTGGCCTCTAAGATTTCAGCTTATCCCTTACCTAAAGGATTTGTGTCACTTAAACTTACATTATATGATGGTAAAGGCAATCTAGAACATCATCTTTGAACCTTTCACATAGCATGTTTGGACTATGCATTCAATGACATGTTATTGACCAATTGTTTCCACAAAGTCTTAAGGACTACGCCTTGCGATGGTTCCATGACATCCCTTTCCAATTGGTCCATGCCTTCAATCCTTTTGTCGATCAATTCTTAGCACACTTTTCAACATCATCGGTGAGAAGATGTCTTATGCTCAAATTGAAAAACTAAAACAAGGGTGCAATAAACCCATCAATGATTATGTACTTCTATACAAGACCATGCTCTCTAAGATGACAAATCCTACAACTGATAATGAATTGCAAGACATATTCAAGCAAAGCTTGCTTGCCCCACTACATGAATCCATTATGTTCAAGCACTTTCAATCTTTTGATGACTTGCGCCATACAGTCAAGGACCATGAAGTTAAAATCTTATCTATGAATAAGCTAATGTATAGGTCCAACCCTCTAACTACTTCTGGTGTAAAATTTAAGAGAGCCAACTTTCAAATCCAAAGTGAATGATACTAAGGATGATGCAAAAGGCACAGTTAATGTTGTCTCACAACTTATTAATTGGCTTTTCCTATCAACTCCTCAAAGGAGGAACTTTGCACAATTACCTAAACCTCCTCATAAGATACTACAAAAGTTGTTTGAGTGCAGTCTCATATCTCTCCCTCCCCAACAACAGGTTAATATCAATATGGCACCATCTAAGGGATTCGACAACAATACATATTGCGATTATCATAGATGCACAAGACATTCAACTAATAGATGTATCAATTTACAACATAAGATTCAAGATTTGGTGGATGACAACATTCTCGAGATCAATACATCTACAAATGATTCAAGGACACATCCTAATGGGAATGCAAAGTTGAAAATCTTTTCTGAAACCTTTCTAAATTATGCAACATAAGAGACCAACATTAAGGCTAAAGTGCATGACTTACAATGCTAATCCTCCTCTGAATTCTTATGCTTTTAAGACATAGGAGGCGCATCCTATAGATAGTATTATTGGCACACTTCATGGTACAAAGATACATAGATCTATTATCACATTCAATGCGCATGAGATTGTTGATGATTATTTTATTGATGCACCATTATTTGTGCACACCTACATTGACTCTGAAATGTTCCTTTTAGGATAAAATATGAATTCTGATTTTTACAACCTTTAATTTTGAAAATTCATTCAAACACCAAAACAATACATGCAATACGGAATTCTGACAACTCACAAGTGGTCTCGTTATTTCAGTCAATAGCATACATAGAAAACATTCTGAAAATACTTATGGGAGATACAAATTGCATTATATCAAAAAACCAATTAATTATTTGAAAAATCCTCCAACTCTGCTCTAAATTAGGCCCAAGATTTTCTGGTTTTCCTGGTACGGCCGCTACTACTATTAGCATTGGTGGTACTGTGCAGTACGACAAGGTTTGGAGTGGGTGTTGCCAATTGGAAGACTACAGCTGACTGGAGGTGTAGCACCAACCCTTGGAACTATTGAATCTGCTGCAATAGATCACCAATTTGCTATGATTTGCCTCTGCAAAGCTAGAATTGCCCTAAAATGGAACGAACTGCCCTAGTAGTGTGACCCCTGTGCCTTAGGGCAATGATTTGTAGTAATTTGTTTGGCAGTGAAATTGAACCCCTGAAGTGTGACGTTAGCCTTCACGGATAATTTTCCCCTATAATTAATGAAACCCTAGTGCAGTACAACAACGAATTTCCACTTCCAGTTGAAACTGGTAATAACCATGATCCTTTTAGTACAAATGTAACCTCCGTATGGAGCCACCACAGAAGATTGGAGGGTTTTTGTCCTCAAATTTGGTTGCAATGGAGGGTTTTCGTCTTCTGGGCCAGTAGTTGAAAAAAATTTGGAAATCATGAATAGTAAAAGTGAATAATGAATAATCCATAATGATTGCCCCATTGCCCTTTCAATAAACTCACTTTTCCAAATTCACCCTAACCTTAAAGTAATTAAAATTATTTTTTAATTAAATATTCACTTTTCCACTCTCACAATAATAATTACTTTTGGCCATATAATTAATTATAGTTTTTGACCCAATTTAATAATAATAATAAGTGTCATTTTTCAAGTTATTAAATAAAATGACTTTAAGGACAACTCAAAACATTATTATTAAATTAATTCCTTTTACTAGTTCCCCTAGCCTACGAGAAATAAAAATAAGCTTTGGGTCCTCCGATTTCTTCAATTCGGAAAAGGGGATGTTACAAACTCACAGCCTATACATAATGTCATGGTGGATAGTGGCTCAAGCAAAAACGTTTGCACTATGACACTTCTTACTAGTTTTGGATATACACAAGAAGACTAGATAGATATAAAGAAGGTAGTGAAAGGATTCAATAGAAAGAAACAAAACCCTCTTCAAAGTATTGTCTTACCACTTAACATAGGGCCTGCACTAATTGCCACTTTATTCTTGGTTCTACCTAGTACAGGGGCAATCAACATGTTATTGGAACGCCCATGGATACAAAGCATTCGTGTGGTACCATCTTGATGCAGGTGCATCATGACATTCTATAAATTTGCGCATGAAAGCATTATAGTCAGTTATTAGGGTGTTAGGGAGTCAATAAGAAGCTTTAGTTCAGCTTCACAAGGTCATTTTGAGTCAATAAGGTCACTTTTTGGTTTTCCTACCAAAAGTGACAATTCAAGTTTTTAAATTGTTTTTGCATAGTTTGAAGGGTATTGGTGGAGTTTAAGGATCATGATCCTTGTGTGAAGGATTCTAGGGGTTAATAACCTATGTAGATAAAAATTACCTTATTTTACTGATGTAAACACTTGGTACTAGTATTTATGCCTAGATAAGGCCTATCTATGTAGGAAAAGGTCTAGAATTGGTTTTGTTTAAAGTTAGTATTAGGAAGTTGAGAGAGTCTAGCAACTTTGAATAGGACTTGTGCAAGTATAGAATGTTTGTTTTAGAAGATAATCCTCAAACCACCTTTGAAGAAGCCAAGAAAAGACAAGCAGTTGTATAAAAGGTGGAATTTCTATGTTTTCCAAGGTTGTTGCAGATTTCTACAGGTCTGTGTTTTGATGTTTTGAGAAGCTTTTGAATAAGAAGTGATTTCTTTTGTGGAGCATGTTCATATATGTTTTGAGAAATTCTATACAAAATTCCATGCTTGTATGTTCATCATTTTGCATTAAAAGTCTAAATCTACAGGCTTGTGTATGAGAAACACAGAATTATGTGTGTAAACAGTATCAAATAGGAGTAAAGGAACGTGATTGTTGATGCATGAAGGCTAACTAAGGATTTGAGAAGTAAGATAGGGTATTAGCAGACTTGTTCCATCCTTTTATAAAGTTTGAACAATCCAAAATTGGTAATTTTAGTTTTTCTTATTGCTCTCAGGTCCCTGTTTAAACCTTAAACCCTATAACAGGGTTTAAGCACTAAACGTGCTATAATTTGCTAACGACCCCACCAAAAGCTCTGAAAATTGGTGTGTAGTTGTAAAATGACCTCCTCCATGTAATCCAATTGGACTTAGTCTTTGAAGAGCTTTCATATGACCTACAAACGTGACTGTGTACATCAGACCTATAAGGTGCAAGGAAAACTCAGAAATTTGGAAATAGAAACCCACATATCTCACTAAGTATTATCTCAAATTGCTTGCGACTTTGTATGAATGTGCCAAGGGGTGATCTAGAGAGGATAAAGGTGTTTTTAGAGTTTGGTAGTCTAAATCAAGGAAAATACATAGGACTGTGTTTTAGCAGACTCAGATTTAGGCCTAATTGAGGTCTAAAAACTCAGAATTATTTATTCTTGATAGAATTTGAAGTGTCAACTGAGGAGAGTCTTTCTTGCAAGAAGTGTATCGTTGTCTTAAGAAAGCAACAAGCCAATTAAAGTCCTCCAATAATTTGTCTAAATCATCTTTTCAGTTGTGAGCCAATTAGGCTTAGATTTGACCTACAAGATCACCTAAGAAGATTGATGGTTCATTATCGAGTGAGTTGTAGAGATCTCTAAAGCATACCACTACATCACATCTTCAGTACATCGATGTGTGAAGTATATTTATAAGAGAGTGGTCACAGTTTCAAGTATACCATATGAGTATCCTATTCAACAAGAGGACTTCCCTCGAAAGGCTACATCATAGCTTGTTATACAACCCGCACAGCTCGTTATACAACCCATGCGGGTTCCATCATACACAAGCAATTCAGAGAAAGGTAATAGATGTTACTAGAAGACCAATACTTCAATGTCCATTACATCAGAGGTCTATTCTAGTTCAACAATCATTACCTACTTCATCATGTCCTAAGCTAGTTCTACAGATTGCTCCATGTTTCTGCAATGAACACAGGCACACTCTCAGACTATACAGTAGTATGTATTCACAAAATACTATTGTTACTAGAGTTACAAACCATACACAAGCTCATAGGGTCTATAACGACCACGATAGATATGTTGCAACATCATATCATTTCTCCAAGTCCGATACAAATACATATGTTACTACTTGTCCACAAAAAGTAACATTAGCCACGATTGACACAGGACCTACATGTGAGCATCCCATTGATGGGATCATTGGTTAGCTTTACATAATTCAAATATATTCAAAAAATACAAAAAACATCCCAAAAAAATCAAAATATTTAAAAAATAAAAAATCGGGACTTAAGCATAACATATGTTGCTAGTTTACATGATTTATGTATGATTTATCACATTTATGGTAATTATATATCCAGTTTCTCTATGCACATATGTTTCATAGTATACATGAGTGGGATGTAGGACATACAAGTTATCTATGATGTGGACATTCAGATGCAAAACATTCCTACACTAGAGGCCACCTTTCCTATATTGTTAGCATGCATACACTAGAGGCATCTTGGTTTACATCTCTCTATGGCCATTCCATTCATCATATTGAGCTATTTACACTGATTACACATGGCTTGCTCTTGCACATACTACTTAGAGTGCTATATTCTATGGATACTATGTTTTGCTATATAAGATGATGACATACATTGATTGATTTTGTAGATTAGACTTGTTTTTTCTATGCATGAATGATGTTGTGTGCTACATGGTGTGATCCTTGGTTGTATATTACATTGTGTGACTCTTACTTTCCCTGACATTGGGTGTTCATTATGTGACTCTTTTTGTGTTTGACGATTCCTCTGTGACTTTCCCTGACATTGGGTGTTCATTGTGTGACTCCTTTTGTGTTTGACTCTTTCTTTATGACTTTGTGTGACATTTAGTGTCCATCCTATGACTACTTTTGTGTTTCTCTTTCTCTGTGACTCTATGTGGCATTTGGTATCCATTGTATGACTCTTTTTATGTTTGACTCTTTCTTTGTGTGACTATTACTCTATGTGACAATGTGTGTTATCATGCATGTTTTTTATGATTTTTTGTGTGTCATGGCCATGACATTGTGTCTAACTTTGTGTGGGTACATTTAGGATTGTCTGTTGAGCTTGTGATGTGATTTATATCCACATTCTTTTACTTGTATGCGATGCCAGATACATGTCATGCATCTTTTGCATAGTTATTACTTAGTGTTTCTATGATCATTGCTCTAATAACTATTACTACGTCTCATTGTTATATCTACTTTACAAGACACTTGTATGCCTTAGGATACAAGTTTCATATATGATCTAACGATATAATCTTTTAATGATAACATAATTTAATCATGTTAGTGCATGTTTTAAATCTTTTTCTATATAGCATGAAGCATATAACTCTTTTCTTTTGAGATGAGTAATTCGCAAGCTACATCCCTCACCTCAAAAGAGGGGCATACACAGTGGCTTGTCTTAGAGACCCAAGCCTTCACATACAAAAAACTCAGATTTTGGGCACAAATTATTTCAGATTTTGAACACAAATTATTTCAGATTTTGGGCACAAATTGACTCAGATTGGTATAGATTAACTTAGATTGGTAAAGATTGACAAATATTATTATAGGGTATATGACTTAGAATACACAATTTTTCAGATTGGGGGCACATGCAATGCATGTGGACATTTCATAGATATTATGAAATTATGGCGCAAGTTATATGACTCATAATGCACAAGTTATCAGATTAAGTGACAGATTTTGTCAATTCTACTACTCAAATTTACTCTGATTACTCAGATTTTACTCAAATTGAATGACATTATGTCATTCTACTTACTCAAACTTACTCAACTATACTTGAGCATTACTCGGACTTTGAATCCAAACTCCATCTACAGCAAATGATTACAATGGAACTCTTTTGAATTCCATTCTTAGAAAAATCATAGTGTAATTGAAGTTCTATGGGACTTAACTTCTAAGCACTTCTCTGTCTCCAATGAGGCTTGGGGCATATTCTTCCCAATCCATTGTTTTAACACTGGCATTTCCATGGGACATAATCACCCCATTCTCCAATGACTCCATAGGGCAACTTGGTTCACACACATACAAATACATTTGTTCCTTGCTTTTTCAATTTCAATTATTGCTTCATATTATCTATCATGAATAGACACTGATTTCTACATGTTTCATTGCAAATTTTGCATGGAACAAGCTAAGTAATCAAGACATACCGAAACACACCCATGTCAATTACACTTAGGTACCAAGTTTCTCACTTTATCCCCTTCCCCTAGAACTTACAATACTATAGAATATGAAATATCCCTGCTAACAAAAAATATTGAATTTCCAAACAGAAGATGAATGCTGGAAATTTTAATAAATTTCTTTTAAATCAGCTCACTCAAGAAATTCACAAACAATTAATAACCCACTTTGAAAAAATGACCCTACTTCCAATTCAATTCCTTTATTTAGCGTTTGCAAAGATGAATAATAAGATAAGTGTAAAACTGATTTTTTTTATAATGAAGTCACAAACCCTACCCTGTTTAGTTGTAATAGTAGTATGACTGCCCTAAGTGTTACGAATGGGTTCGAGGGTTGGTACAACCACGGTAGGACCAGCAAGGGTGGCACTAACCCTAGGGCTGCTAAATCGCTACAACAGTCCTCCCAAATGTTGAGATCTCCTTGCACACACTAGATGGCCCAAAACACATTCAAATGCCCTGACCTAGGGTGGTACGACTATTGTTGGGGTTTTTTGGACCTGCTATTTTATTCCAAAACCGTTGTATTAAATCGCCCAGGTGCAGCAATCCCCTTGAAACCCTTTGATAGTCCCAAGACTATTATTAATTGTCCTTAGACCGGTATGACCTATTTCTTGGCTATGTGGTAGAGGAAACAAGATGTTGAAGTGGAACGCCAACCAAAGTAGAGGTTGTTCACTGTGATGCCACCATGTTACGACATTAGACCTATTGTTGTAGTTGGAATTTATTACTCAAAACCCTAGCTCAAACCTTATTTTTGATAATCTGAAAATACCCAATTGAATAAATTAATTATAACCCCTTCCACGCCAAGCTGTTACTGCAGCAGCCCGCTATTGTAGTTGGAATTTATTGCTCAAAACCCTAGCTCAAACCTTGTTTCTAATGATCTGAAAATACCCAACTGAATAAATCTATTATAACCCCCTGGAGGGGTTTCATCCTCAAATCCGACTGCACTAAAGGTTTTCGTCCTCAAACAAATGTGAGGAGAATTCTAAATTATGTCGTGAATTGTCAAAAGTGAAAAGTTGATAATAATCAAAATCATTGCCCCTCTTGTCCCTTTATATAATTCACTTTTGCCAATCCACCCTAACCCCAAAGTAATTATAATTACTTTTTAATTTAATATTCACCGTTTCCCTACTCATAATAATAAATACTTTTTTATTTGACCTTTTAATTAATCTGTTTTTTGGCCCCACTCAATTAATAATAATGACTTAAGTGTCCCTATTAAATTATTATCATAAAGTGTCGTTGGGGAACAACTTAAAACAATATTATTAAATTATTATTTTCTTTATTTGGAAAAGGGGACATGATAGTCCGCCCTTCCCAAAGATTGCTTACCCTCAAGCAATCCCTAAACCATCCTACAAATATCAAGATCCCAAACCAATCTTGTTGTCTCTTTCAGTCCTCTTTGTAAGATTGTTAACTTCTATTGCGCTTCTCTGATATAATGAAGAATTGGAAGCCCTGTACCCAATGATGCTTCTCCAATAAACTCTATGAGTGAACCCATGAGAGCAGAATCATGACTCAATTATGAACTAGAGAGAGTACTACCAAATGTGACACCCTCCATTATGTTTGATGTAACAATTGCAGGGGCTCCACTAGCCATACCATGAAGCACAACCTCCTTTCCATCAAACCTGAATTTCAGCTCTATGGTTTAGTAATTCTATGTGAATTCCCCAAAAGAATGTAAGCACTGCACCCTTAAAACTATATTTGTTTCTCCTATGCCCATAACATAGAAGTCATCACACACCCTGTGATCACCAAGTGTAATATCCAATTGTTAATCCTCCTAGTGCAAGGAATAGAAGAACCATCAGCCACAATAACAGTGAACCCATCAACATTATTTGTTTTCAACCCTCATCTAGCTATCAATCCTTCATCTATGAAATTGTGGGTTTCCCCACTATCAACCAGCATTGTGAGTTTATGATCATGCATAACTCCACAGATTCTAAAAGGATGATGTCTAGGGGCTCCTGAGAGTGTAGCAAACATACCCCCTGAAATCTTTTCTTCTTCTTTAATTTCAGATTTTAGTTCTTCCTCTTCAACTCCCAATTTAGGTTCCTCTACTTCTGATTATGTATCAAATATCACATTTATGTAATGTACTTGTCCCTTTCCAAGGCATCTATGTCCTGGTTCCTATGGATCCTTGCAAGTGAAGCATGGTTCCTATGGATCCTTCCAAGTGAAGCATAGTTTTTTCCTTCTAAGCTCATTCCTAGTTTCTGCTTCTTTGCTCGCTTTTGGCAGCTCCTTCTATAGAAACCCTCCTTGCTGGAATGGCTTCTATTGTTGCCAATAAGATACTAATTTTGGCTGCCCATAAAGTGCTGATTTTGGCTGCCCATTAGGTGTTGTTCTTGGCTGTCCTAGAGGCTGAAATCTGCCCTTAGGAGATGATGATTCCAAGTTCAAAGCTCTTTTAATTGCTTTCTGGAGACACAAAGGGTCAAAAGCTTTTACTAAGCCCTTGAGAGGTTCAGCCAAGCATTCAACAAATAAAATCACCAATCTCCTTTCCATTACATCCGGTACCATCACGAATAGCCTTTGAAAATCAGCAATGTAATAGTCCACTGTTCCTTCTTGTTTGAGTTGGGCCAACTCCTTGAAATGGATTTCTAGGTCTTTCCCATCGAACCTCTCTATTAACCTTTCGCTGAATTTTCCAATGTAGAAATAGATCCATGTACTTTGGTGACCATGTCATGGTACCACCATTCACGTGCCACCCCTTCAAGGTGAAGGGTAGCAAATTTAATTCTCTCTTCCTCAGACATTGGATTCAATGAAAAATAAGCATCCAACTTTTGCAACCAAGATCTAGCTAAACCTTTGTTTGAACCATCATAAGTAGGAAGGGTAATCTTACCCAACCGCTGTTGTATATCTTTCCATGACTGCTCTGGTTGATTTCTCCTACCTCTTTTGTTGATGTTTTTCATTTTCAAATCACAGAAGTCTCTGAAAGTGAGAGCTTGATGCGCTGCAAGGCCAAGTCCTTCATATTCTGCATGATATATTGTAAATTCATTCCCTGGATGAAGTGGTTGAGGCTCTACTTCTTCAAGGTGATCCTCTTCTTTCTGTAGTAATTTGGCACGAAAAGTTTTAGAAGGTCGAGTGATTGAAACCCTCTCATTCCCTGATGAGCTTGCTTCTCCCTAGTTTGTTTTATTCAGGTTAATACCTTTCATAGCTCAAACTAATTCTGACATGGATTCTTTCAAAGTCTTTTGGATTGTCTCTTTCAAATCCTTTTGACCTCGGTTGATTGTCTCATATAAATAACTGATTTCATCGAAAGGAATCCTCTTTTCTCTGACACCCATATTTTCTTCTTCAATCTTTGGTGGGTAACCTTTATTTTTCTCTTTGATGGTATTTTAATTCTCTTCCACTAATACCACTGACATGCATGTGATATTACATAAAGATGTCAACTTTCCCAATAGGTTAGCAAGAATTTGGCTCTGATACCACTGAAATATCTCTACTAACAAAAAATACTGAATTTTCAAACAAAAGATGAATTCTAGAAATTTTAATAAAGTTCTTTTAAATCGGCTCACTCAGAAAATTCACAAACAATTAATAACCCACTTTGAAAGAAAAACCCTACTTCCAATTCAATTCTTTTATTCAGCATTTGCAAAGATGAATAACAAGTGTGAAATGGATTTTTTTTTATGAAGTCACAAACCCTAGCCTGTTTAGCTATAACAATAGTATGGCTGCCCTAAGTGTTGCAAACAGGTTCAAGGAGGGTTGGTACGACCATGGCAAGCCCAGAAAGGGTGGCACTAACCCTAGGGCTGCTAAATTGCTACAAGAGTCCTCCAAAATGATATGATCTCCTTGCACACGTTGGATGGCCCAAAATGCATTCAAATAACTTCCCCTGAGGTGGTACTGTTGTTGTTGGGGTTGTTTGGACCTGTTGTTTTATACTAGAACTGTTGTATTAAATTGCACAGGGGCAGCAATCCCCTTGAAACCCTTGGTCAGTCCCAAGACTATTATTAATTGTCCTTAGACTGCTCTATTGTCCTAGTTGTATGATAGAGGAAACAAGGTGCTGAGGTGGAACGCCAACCAAAGTAGAGGCTATTCATTGTGATGCCACATTGTTACAACAGCAAACCTACTGTTGTAGTTGGAATTTATTGCTCAAAACCCTAGCTCAAAACTTGTTTCTAATAATCTGAAAATACCCAGCTAAATAAATCAATTGTTAGCTCTGTAGAGAGCTACCATGATGGATTGGAGGGGTTTCATCTTCTAATACGACTGCACTGAAGGTTTTCGTCCTCACGCAAATGTGGGGATAATTCCTAATTCTACCGTGAATTGTCAAAAGTTTAAAGTCAATAATAATCAAAATCATTGCCCCTCTTGTCCTTTTATAAAATTCACTTTTGCAAATCCACCAACCCTAAAACGATTATAATTACTTTTTAATTTAATATTCACCTTTTTCCTACTCATAATAATAATTACTTTTTTATTTGGCCTTTTAATTAGGAACAACTTAAAACATTATTATTAAATTATTATTTTCTTTATTTGAAAAAGGGGGCATGACAAAATAAATGGGAGCAAATGTAGACAATGAAATTTGGTATCAAACATACCGGAACACACCCATGGCGGTTACACTTAGGTACCAAATTTATCACTTTATCCCCTTACTCTAGCACTTTCAATATTATAGAATAAAAGGGGGCAAATGTAGACACTCAAATTTGGTATTAGACACTTGACAATGCCAGTTTTGACAAAACCTTAATATATATGACTTGTACGTACACAACTAACTCTTGCTAACACACTCTCATAGCCATTTACTTACCTATGGGTCCGACATCCCATTTTGTTGTTGTTCACACACATGATTTCCTTAATCTATTCCTAAATAGCTAACCATATTAAGCAGACTGTCACCTAATCTCACATCATTTTAATAGACAGTTCCAACCACAGTCAAACAAATTTTATTGCCAATGTCGTCTACGTTTTCCAAACCCATCTACACACCCTTTAACAGTTATTTTCTTGAATTCAAATCCTTCCTTTAGGTCAACCCATACATTTCGCATGTCGATTTGGAGGGAAATTACCAAAAGAGTCAACTATTTATACACAACATGCCTAAGCCTATTCCTATCTAGCACTTCTCTGCAAAGCATATATTACACTCAAGAATACATATGCATGCCCTTGAAACACTACCCTAAATCATCCAAATCTGCAAACTCCTCAAAGGAACAACCATCAAGCCAAGTTTGAATATTATTGCAAGGTTAAAATCACAAATTGTCAAGTGTTGAAAGCCACATACAGAATTTTACTGCATGCTAATATATCACTAATTAAGCACCACACACAATTAGGTGGGAGAACTACATGCGGTTTCAACCCTCTTTGAAGTATTAAAACGTAGGCAATGTTCAACCACTCAGCAGGGGGTGGTTGGGGTTAGCTCAACCCATCTTTCTAACCCCTTTTATAGGCAAACCTAGGGTCAAAAGTGGAGCTAGGGTTTCAAGGTGAAGACAAATTTGAACCCTCGCACAGGATCGAGCCTCTGAAATTGCACATAATACCTATCTACAAGGAAGCGCAAGGATCTGTGACAGAACAATCCAGCACATCTCACAAGGATAGATCTGGTAGACATCGAACAGTTCCAATTGCCACAAGTGTTTGCGCATTACCAAATTTGTCCCATTTGGTTCTACCAATTAATTTCCAAAACCAAACAACCATAAATACAATCCAAACGATTGTTGATGACTATACACTGTCACAGACCGAAACAAAATCCTAACAAGCTAAGTATCCCATCCTCTTGGTCATTTCTATAAATAGTAAAGTGCAATAATCATTCTTAATCTGCTAGTTACACTCAAATTTGTACATGGACTGTTATATCTTGTACAATCTGAATATTCTAAGATTTTAGCTTAATTAGATTTCTAAATCCAAAATTAGTTAAAACAAGATCATAACCATAGTTACAATACTCAAGAATTTGACTCTACTCTCCAAGAAAATGAGTTGAGATCACCCTTTGACAAGTTTTGTCAGTCCTACTATTAGTCTTCAACTAAGTTACCGATTCACCAACCTACCTTGATTCAAGTTTGATCCATACCAAGTTCAAGCATAGTTCAGATTCAACCCCAGGTTCATCCAGGACAACCTAGGTTTTGCAATAGAAGAATCTAGCCAAACCCAGGTAGTCCTGGACAAACCCGCAAGTTTTTGCCTTTTTTTCCACAATTAGAATGAAAAAAAGCACACTTTCAAATCCTAAAAGTTGCTAAAATCTCAAAAAGATTACATAAAACAACGCTACTAAAGAATGTTAATCTAGAATTTCCATATTTTTTATTTTTTATTAAAAAAATTATACGACCGTACCAAAGGCAAAAAATCGCTGTACCGGCCAACCCAATTCTTCCAACCTAAACCGGAAATTTAGTTCAACTTGTCAAGTTATTCTTGAAATCCACTTGAAACCCTGTGCTTCAAAAACATCAAACTAAACATAACACCATGTATGAAATAGGGAAATGCCTTTGCATTGATGATCTGCAATATGTTCTATTCATGTGTGCCAAATTAATACAATTTTTAGGTTCATTTTAGGCAGGTACCATTATCATAGAATACTAAACATCAATACAAAGGCACTTTCCTTATTAATACATGTCATTCTTGTTGACCCCAGGAAGTGGCCATGTCCTTAATGATCCTATTGTTGTTGAGAAGACCTGCATTGAATGCAAAACAAAACGAAATGTAGCATGAGCTGAGCAGAGAATTGTCAGCTAGGCTCAGCACTAGTCAGCAAAGCCCGTCAACATGTGCAAGACAACAAGGCTACAAGATCAAGAAACATCAAAACTCATGTATCCAACAATTGCAGCAGAAATCCCGAAGGATAGCGGCAATACTAATGGCATGATTCTGATTAACAATACAAGGATGACTCCGAACGGAGTAGCTGACCAAGAGCCAAATGCCCTATTAATTGCCAAATAGGCGGAAAAGGGATATTAATTGCTAATTGATAGCAGATGGACTGCCAGGTTACTCTCGCAATTGTCAAAACACCTATAAGAAGTCAGGTCCTGATTGGAGGAGAGGAGGATAGAAACGGCCTGGCAACGAAGTGTTGCTAGATTATTAAGAGTTAGCTTGATGTTATTCAGTGTACTTTGTAATCATGAATCTTTGAACCCAATAGAAATATTAATCTGTCATTGGCTACCACATGGGTTACTAGTGTTTTTGCTCAATTAGACTCATAGTAGTGAGTGGAAGAATGGACTTTACATGTTAATGTTGATGTTCTATTAGCCATGTGCTCTAAGTGTGTTTATCTCATGGTCCAGTTAGTCTACCCATTCCCCTTAGTTAAACCATTGCCAACTAACCCTGACCTACACTGGTTTACTCTCTCTACGCTTCAGGTGAGCGCGTGAGTTCCCACTCGTGATGTGTCGACACAGGGGGTGATAGGATAGGCATTGAGTGCATAGGGAGGTAAATGTGCTAGCTACCACTAGACCTGCAACACAACAATTATGTTTGTATCTTCTTCAAGGCAATGTGTTCTAGAAGTTGTCGATGCCTTGGACCAAATAAAACCTACTCAATCACTTTGTTAGCTTTTCTAGGGAAATATATCCAAAAGTTAGGGTGAGTAATGTTATGCAAATTGCCACTGACAATACTGAAATTGTGTGATTGTTGGTAATCTTTTAGTGAAAAGGTGCCCTGCCATTTTATGAAACCACATGTATTGTATTGATTTGGAATTGGAGTATATCGGTATACTTCACCAAGTTACATATGCTATAGAGGTCAAATGCATAACAATATATATATATATATATATATATATATATATATATATATATATATATATATATATATATATATATATATATATATATATATATATAATCCTTCAAGAATCGAGAGTTCTCAATATTTTCAGCATTTGAATTTTATCTTTTTCAATGTTTACTTAGATTATAATGTTTACTTAAATATCCTTAGGCAGCGGTGATGATTGAACATATATATATATATATATATATATATATATATAATCCTTCAAGAATCGAGAGTTCTCAATATTTTCAGCATTTGAATTTTATCTTTTTCAATGTTTACTTAGATTATAATGTTTACTTAAATATCCTTAGGCAGCGGTGATGATTGACCCAATGGTGGTTGACCTCATCAAGGTTGATCTGCATTCAAATCGGATCACGCAGGAGGAGGAGCTCACATTTATGGAGGGGATTTTGCAATGCTAGATGCGGCATTAGAGCAAGGCCAAAACCCAACGCCTTCCACTTCCCAAGTCCAACAATAGTATCAATACCACAAACTTTCAGCTGTCAATAAATGATAAAGTTGGAAAATAGGGGGAGTGGTATTCATAATTTTGAGGATAATCTAGATGATTTATTCTAGATTTGAATGTACATTTTGTCTTTGAAGTAATATATGAATGAATACCATATATTTTTAAGAGTTTTATCTTTTATAGACTAAAATACATACATATATATTGTACAAACGTTTCCACAACATTTCCAAATCAAGGGTTTTTGAAAATTGGTGTTCCCCATTTTGGAAACGTTTCCATTTCCAGGCAACCTAGGATTTGAATTTTACTTTCCATATTTTTGTCATGTGCTTGGTAGTGGTACTGGTCTTCTAATTATAGAGATTGCATGTTGTAAAGTTAAACACTAACATTCAGACAAATATTTATATTAGTTTGGAATTAAATTCAAAAAATCTTAAAATGTGCACATATTTATGTTTGATGGTAACACAGTTTTCCTAGATGTAATTCATGGATATTATCATTTATCTATGTAATGCAGGTTCTAAGCGTGATTTGATGTCTGTGAACTAGAAATAGCATGAAAATGAAAAAAAAAAACTTTTTTTTTAAATTTATATTCTCTCATTTTTTAATTGTCTATAT
Source organism: Torreya grandis (assembly GCA_037957365.1). NCBI lineage: Eukaryota > Viridiplantae > Streptophyta > Pinopsida > Cupressales > Taxaceae > Torreya > Torreya grandis. The sequence goes on from JARHVA010004742.1 coordinate 392,925, forward strand.
TTTCTCAAGGGTAATACTCTTACTCTTCGGCCATACCAAATCAATGCTGAAAACGATTCTAACTACTATACTCATAAAAGCAACCACGCAACATAAATATGTGAAACATGAAACGCAATGAGAGATGAAGTGATTTTAATTACGTCCACAAAATCTAATGATCTATGGGACCACAAATTGTTACATCTGCCTCAACAGGGTCATATTATTTAGCACAAATTCTGTCATACTGTAGTGAGAAGTCATTGCAATAAAGGGACACCATTAAATTAGTTAGTAAACTACAAGAAATTGTGAAATTTATATAACGGCATGGACCACAAAAATTCTTCATGGCATACATCTGAAAAAACAGTTTATTCTAGAGCAAAAGACTTAATAAAAATATCAACAAAAACAATAATCCTAGAAAGCTTCAACCCAACTTTCAATTCAAAGATGCTGACCCTTCTTTCATCCCCGACACTAGTGCAGAGTAGAGGGTCATTCTCCACCAACTCCCTTCTCTTGACTCTACCAGAGTTTCTCTATTTTATCAATTGACATTCATTTCACAGGAATTTTTGTTGCATGTTTGCTTTGTACGCATTGACTTATCTAAGGTTTATCCTCTCTTATTAATCGTGGAGAACAAAATTCTATAAGAAGCGTGATCTAGATCGTGAAGACCCATACTCGTCACTAAAAAGGGGCATCTCAGCGTATATTAAGACTGGTGAGATTTTGTTAATAGGGGACTTCAATGCGAGAACAACAAACAAACAAGCCAACATTTTGGGGAGTAATAAGGAGCTGGACATGAATCCTCTTTGGATGGCAGAAAAAGAAAATCAGCAATGGAACAGGGCTTCAGATGATAGGCACGGGACTATCACGCACTTTGGAGAAGAATTGTTAGGGTTATGTAGTATACATAACTTAATCATTTGTAATGGCATGAACAAATGGAGAAAATCAGGAAACTACACATGCAAGACACACAAAGGGCAGAGTGTAATTGATTATGTTATATGCTCCCAAAATTCTTTACCTAGAATTGAAGAGCTAGAAGTAGAAGAAGCTTGCATAGAACTTAAATTAGATCACAACTCAATTTTTATGAAACTCCTATTAAAAAGAGACAATCATCAAGATGAGCACACCAAGGTCAACCAAAGTAAGTCGTCGCCTACAAGAAACATTCTCTTGCTAGAGGAAAATCAATAAATCTTTAGAGCAGCACAGGAAAGCAAGATGCAGGAAGGGGGAAATAAAGTAGCACATAACAATGGCACTAAATACACGAAAAGTGAGAGGCTAATGAACACCATTCAAGATGCACTAAAAACATGCAAGAGAGCTAAAACTAAAAAGAAGGGGAGAAATAGTTTCCAGACTAATCCATGGTATTATGAAGAATGCAAAGCAGCACGAAGATTGCTAAAAGAACCAAAAGGTAGAACAAAAGCAAACCAAAAAGCATATGAGCAAATGGTAAGGGAAAAGAAAGCAAAGTATACTAGAACTCAGAGGAAAGAGCTAATTTACTGAAGAAAACATGAACCAAAAGGATTTTGGAGGAAACTTCACAAAGAAAAAAGACAATTTGAAAACAGTATGACAGCAGGGCAATGGTTGGAGTGTTCAAAACAACTATATGAGCGTGAAAGTGAACAAGATTCACCTCCCAAAATTAGTGTCAATAAAGAGCTTTTCAAGACAGAAGAAATCGTGCAAGTGATTAAAAAACTAGCAACGTGTAAAGCACGAGACATAGACAATTTACAAGCAGAACATTTAAGATGGGGGCCAAATCTCATAACACCTAAAATCAAAGAAATCTTCAACGAAGTCATCCAAAAGGACTTTCTGACAGAGTGGACAACAAGCTTAACCATACCCTTGTTTAAGAGTGGAGATGTGAACAACCCCTCAAATTATTGAACTATCATGGTCAATCCGCTCTTTGCAAAGCTATTTGGGAGTATGATAGAATGCAAAATTAGTAGTTCGGTAGAATAAAAGACAAGCGGGCAAAGGGACAAGCAGGATTTAGGCCCAAAGACTCTACTATTGATCATTGCGTCACGCTTAGACATCTAGTTGAAAAGGTGTGGGATAAAAAGGAAGACGCATATTGTTGCTTCGTACACTTCAAAAAAGCATTTGACACAGTTCCAAGGAGCAAATTATGGGCCAAAATGGAGGAATTAGAGGTTCCAACGCAATACAGGGCAGCAGTTCATAGATTGTATGAACAAGTCAAGGCTAAAATCAAAACTCAAACAGGGCTATCTGAATGTTTTGGGAGTGACATCAGCGTTAAATAAGGTTGTCCTCTATGCCCAACTTTATTTGGGCTTTACATTGATAAGCTAGAGGATTGGGTAAACAAATTCGGAAGAGAGGGGGTCTACCTGACTAACTGTGGTAAAACTTATGCTCTATGCCGATGACTTAATCCCAATGGCAACGACAATCCAAGATTTTTGAGATCATCTCCGAGCTCTAGAGCTCTTTTGTAAAGAAGTAAGGATGCAAGTAAACACCGAGAAAACCAAAATTATGATTTTTTCAACAAAAAGGAAGGCACAACACCCCAATTTTCAGTTTGCAGGAGGGTCTCTTGAAGTGGTGTCACAATAAAAGTATCTCGGCCTCAACTTTCACAACAAACTTAGATAGGACACTTGCAGAATGAAAAGAATACAAGGCGGATGGAAAGCTTTCTATGCGCTTCAGGACAGATGCAGGAATACGGAACTATCGAATTGAAAGACCACCAGGGTCTTATTTGGGTTACTTGTCACACCAGTGGTATTATATGGTTGTGAGGTGTGGGCTAGTGGAACAACAAGCTTAAAATGGAGGCAAATAGAAAAGATTCAGAAACGGCTAATCACAAACAAACTTAAAATCAAGGACTCAATCCCATATAAAATCATTCTTGCTTAAACAAGTACTTTCCCTATAGAGGCAACCGCTATGACCAGGTTATTATGTTACTTGAAAAAAATGGAAAGCAAGAAGTCTGACAGATGGCCTAGGGCAGCAAGAGAAGAAGAGTTGCATAGTAGGAAAAACACTTGGATGAGGCAGAATTACAGGTGGATGAATAAATGGGATATCAACCTAACTAAATGTCCAAATTGTAATAAAGACAAAAAATTTCGTGAATGAAAAATTCAAAATAGTAATATGGAGGGAAGGGACACGCAAGAAAAGACAACATTATATCTCAATGTTCAATCCGAACTACGAGCCTAATGAAAAAGCATATATAGGGGCTAGAATCAGTTGGAGGGAAAAGATGCTCATTGCTCAATTAAGAACTAGTTCTCATAGACTCTGATGCAAGACAGGGAGATGGACAACCCCTAAGGAGCCATGGGACGAGAGGGTTTGTGTTTGTTGCATTACAGGGGCAGTTGAAACAGAGAAGCACTTCATCCTTGAATGTCCTCAGTACACGGACATACGAGCCAAATATGCAAAAAAATTAAGAGTTGGTTGCATGGTAGATGTATTTGAGGAAAAAAGGTTTAAAAAGTTGTGAGAGATGCTAACTCAGTTCAACAAGAGGCGGTGCAACATTATAAAAGATGCCTCGGATCCTAGGAATCTTTGACTAGTTGTAGCACTCAGTGTAATTGGTGGTCCCTTAGACCATTCGGTCTCGTGGACGTAATTAAAACCATTTCTTACATTCATTAGGTTTTTTTGCTTGCTAAATTTAAATCTAGATTTAGTTTCAAATCTCCTATATTTGGCTGTTGAAATCCTTTTTGCACTTCTATTTAGCTATTATAAACTTATGCGCATTTATGATACACTTTAGCCCACAGTTTCCTAAAGACACAAACAAGGATGCCCTTTCAAATCAAGGTACGTGCGGAGACAAGGTCCTTGTCCCTCAACTAGATTTTTCAAGTGACTATTTTAGATATTCATGGACATTGATCTATTTCTTTCTTTCCCTTATTTATTTCTTCATTAGGTTATTCAGGACACCAAATATGATAGACACCCTAATAAGCACGCATGACAGAAAACCTATAAAAAGTTTCAACAATATGCATACAAGACATGTTAGTATTAACAGCAAGCTGAAACAGAGATTCCCAATGCTAAAACCAAAATCATGCAACGAACCCAGAACCTTCATTTCAGAACAGAAAACCAGAATCCTCATTTTGGAACAAAAAAATAAATAAATAAATTGTTCGCTTTTCACCAAGCTATACACGCAAATTCAAACTTTAGAAGCTCCCCATAATCCCAAATATAAATAAACAGCCTCCTTCTCTGCTGGGCAAGATGGTTGGGGCACTCCTCTGCCTCCTCCACGCCCAGATGCTTGGAGGCACCACCTGGAGGCCGTGCGGAAGTGCTAGATAAGTTCTCCAGACTCTCTTTGGCTATCTCGCCCACTCAAACACAAGCAGATGATGACATGGACACTGCCAAGTTACTGGCTAGGAGCCTGTTCCAAATGGCAATGATTTGCCAAGCTCGGGCTGAGGTCCTGATGATATGGATCCTCTGCCTTTTAGCCTTACTCTTGCTGCATAAAAGTTATCTATTTTTATGACTTTGTGACTTAGTGATTTGTTTCCAGGCTTTGCCTAGATTATGATACTTTGATTTTGCTCCTAGGCTCTGCCTAGTGTGTCGTGGCATGCTCTCATACCACCTTATTTTTTTGTGAATTATTTGTATATTTTTGTTTGGTTACTATATAGATATATTTCATCAAAAAAATAAATATAAATAAACAGAAAAAAGAGAATTGCCACAAAACCAGCCACCCAACCCCATATGGCACATAAATCTAAATGTTACACTCCCATCCACTACGAGACTCCGGTATAGGGACGAGGACCCCATCCACATAGCCACACCTTTATTCCTTTACTCATGGCACAGGCATCCCCCATCCCCTAACGGTACTTGTACAAATACCTCTCCAGGTAACCATGTGACTGGCACTGCACTTCAATTGAAAGAGGCCCCAAGCAAGTTCTCTTGCTTAAGGCTACTGAGGGTTGACTTCAACGGCCCTAATCTTAATTAACAATTCGCTTCAATTAAGCCACACGCAAGCCTCTTCGTCAGGGCTTCTGTGTGTCTACTCCAATGCCCAGGAACTTGTACCCAGCTTAGTCCATCGGGGTATGCAGTGGAACTTACACCAGGCTCTTTTTTCCAACACTTTGACCTGTCTCCTGGGATTTGATCCTGAGACTCCGTTAGAAAGGCCCGGATGCTTTTACCGCTTGAGTTCATTCCATTCGACTCCATATTTTACAATTAATCTCGTCAAACCCTAGCTGTTTTCAAAAGCTTAAATCTCATAAATTCATGACCATTTTCCCACCTTCAAATTTTAATCCCATAAAACCCCGACCATTCAATTTTCCATGGCATTCAAAGTTTAACCAAAATATCCGATAACAGATGTATAGTAGCGTCGGACTGGTTTCTAAACAAGACACCGCCATTTTCACAAAATAAAAAGAACACGTATCTAGCGCAGGGACTTTTTATGATTAACTTTTATTCGTGCTTGTTCGTTTTAGTTTCCCTGAGCTAAATTTTCTACAAGCTTGAAAATAATTAGAGAATTTCTAGCGTCCCCGGGCAATTTTAACCAACCAGTGTAGATTTATTTATAGGAGTCAAAATACACTTCAAAGAACCACCACGGCAAAAACGAAGGTTAAATGCAAAGCAGTTTACGGGAATCGAACCCCATACCTGTAAATGCTCAAAACGCGCAATCGTTTGAAGCTTTTAAAGTTTAGAGTGCTGCTATTACAGAAGAGAGAAATTGAGGAACAAAACTTAGTCGATAAAAAATGTCGCCGCCAAAACAACTGCTCTCAAAAGCCCACGTTCTCAGGATCCGACGGTTCAAAGAGTTCTTAAAATCAGAGCCGTTAATCGTGCTATTATAGGTGGGTCCATTGTTTGCCATTTTTGACACATGTTTGTACGAAAGGATTTACGCATGTATTGTTTGTACACAAATGATTTATTTAGCGGTCCCTTCGATTTTATATGTAATAAAAAATATTATTAAGTTTGTGATTTTTATTTTTATTTATTATTTTATTTTTATTAAGGTTATGATTATTAATATTATTACTCTGTATAAAAAATTTTGCAAAAAGTTTTTTATATTATCATCAAATTAATAATTGATTTTTGAAAAATAATTTTTATATTTTCATTTAAATCTACATTTATTTTATGATTTAAATAATTAATATAAAAATAAATATTTATATATAATTTATTTAAATAAAATTTAATTAAATGTTAATGAATAGATAAATGTTATAATATTAATGATGATTCGTGATAAATATTTATAATATGAAATATATATAATTTATTTATTTAATAATAATTAAAGATTAAAAATATTTAATATTTTTAATAAATAAAAATATATAGATATTTTATTATCTATTTAATAATAATCAAAGATTAAAAAAATTCAATGTTTTAATATTTTTGTAAGTAAAATATTTGATATTTATTTATTATGTTAAAATATTTTTTTAATTGATAATTTTATATTTTTTCTTATAATTAATTTGAGGTATTTATTTAAATTCATTTTTGTTTATAAAAGTATTTTGTGATAATTTAAATATATAAAAGTAAAAATTTACAAAAATTAATAGTTTAATAATATTTAATTTATATTTATTTTAATGTTTTCATTTTTTTATCATTTGTTTTAACACTCTAAATTATTAGACACATATAATCTTTAAATCATGTTATAATTATGGTTATATAAATTTTATTATTGAAACGTTTCAATGTGACTATTGTTAATTAAATAATAATATACAAAAGGTTATATAGTAAAGCAATTAGTTGGTATGTAAAGTTTAGACTTATTACTAGAGGAAAATGTCAGCTCTAAATATGGTAACAAAAAATAAAGATCACAAAGCAATGTGGGACAAAACACAACACCAAAATAGAATTACATATATCTCATCCACATAAAAATAACTTAGGCGCAAGCCACCACACTAAAAGGAGGAACTTGAGGATCATCCTTGGGCAGCAAAGTGGGTCTAGAAGGTTCTGTCGAGGGAGGATCCGAAACCGCCCAACCATCCATGGGGTCTGGAAGAGCCAAAAAAATAGTGTCCCTCCATCAAGATATTGCACCATGGTGCCATAAGGTCTAGCTGACCACCCCTATTGGGAAGGACTAGCATTAGTATTTCCACACGGTAATGGTGATCTCCATTCCCCTCATTGAGGGGAAGTGAAAAATTAATTTCAATTGTGAGACTGTCTTTAGCGATGTCTAGGTATTACAGGTGGAAAGCCTTATGGTGGATGATCTAGGGGACCCGACTCATAGTACAGGGAACACTTCCCTAGTGATCAAGCGTGTTTGAAGATGTTTGATCCTCCATGGTGACTTTTTCAACTTGGCCTTGAATCTCTATGTAGGGCAGAGATAATACAGAAACCTTGTCGTTATTAGAGAAGTGACAAGATGATTCCCCATTGTTAAGCAAAGTAGAGTTTCTAGCTTTCCATAATTGAAATAGAATGACAGCTCTAAAGAAATTTCATAAAAAAACTATAAAAGTTGGCCAATTAATATAATTCCCAAGGAGGGCGAAGTGCCATGAAAAAGGCTCTGGACGGTATGTCTGAAAGAGACTGTGTATCAACTGCCATGCATATTGGGCTTTAGAACATGTCCAAAAGGTGTGTTTGAAGACTCGGGTCTATTATAGGTCAAACACTTGCATTGACCAATTCTTGAGTGAAAAATAAGCTCCCTAAGTGGAGGACCTTGATAGACCAAACACCATAAGAAGTGAACTAGCTTGGATTCAAGCTTGGTTTTCTAAATCATGTCAAATTAAGCAAGCCACATTCTAGGTGAGGAGTTAAGGTTCTAGCACCACTTGCGCTCATCAAACAATGAGGAAAAGGGGCTCATCACTTGATAAAGGAGGCCTAGAGAATAATTCTTGAAGTGGGTATCACAATCCACCTCTAATCTTTCCACCACAAGCATGGAGGTTGAAGACCAAGCTTGTGAAGCATGATATATGGGATTAACTCTTGAATACGAAGAATAATTATCAAGTCATAACTATTTATATTTAATTTCAAATTTAACATAGGTCAAGAAGCACATGTGTGAGCTAAAACCAAATCTTTTATGGTATGAATCCCTTTTTTAAAAATCCTTGAGGCTTTTATACCAGACAATTATGCCAACTGAAGACTGGTATTCGTCATGATGGGAGACCACCATAGATTGTGGTCATTGAAATAAATACCACTATGATAGCCATCATCAACCCATTTTAAATCAGGCTTCATAGCCTCATAGGCTTTCTAGATACTTTTAGCCACAAAAGAGCCTTCAATTTTGACCAAAGCAAACATGATTAGAAGAGTATGGAATATAATGTTCCTCCAAATGGATTTACCATAAGGATATCTAAATGAAATACAATGATGTAGAAGAATTTGCTAGGATTCATTACCTTCAATGGCTTCAACCACCCATTTGGCACACAAAACAATATTTTGCTTGTAGATGTCAATAATTCCCATACCTCCTTTATCACGAGGTAGATAAGAAATGTCCCAAGCAATTCTATGGAAACCACATGTTTGCTTGACATTAAACCAAAGAAAGTCTCTAAGAATTTTAGCCAACATGTCATGGGAGGATTTAAGAGGGGTCTAGTATGAGGAGTAATAGACATTCGTAGCAACTATAAATTTGGTGCACATGTGGAATTTCCTCGCAAGGGAGAGGGGTTTGATAACCCAGTATTCCACCTTTTTCTCCACTTTATTTATGACATATTGCCACATCTCTACAAGGGTACTATCAAAGGCAAAAGGAATCCCTATAAACTTGAAGTGTTCCCCTTTGTGGATCCATTTCCATCTGGATCAAAACAACCACTTGAGCATGGGCATCATAATCTATCTAAAGCATTAGTTTTTACTCCATTGTATGTTGAACCCAAAAGCTAAATAAAAAGGTGTCAAAACATTGCATAACTTCTTTGAACAATTTCTCTTGTTCTTCCAAAGGGAGAAAGGTGTCATATGCAAAGTGGCCATTGATGAGTTGAGAAGATTGATCGAGGAGAATAATAACCTAGATGAGACCCCACTCAGCTCTATGAGCTAACAAATAACCTAGAACTTTAGCAAATATGACGTATAAGGTCAAGGTAAGGGGGCAACCTTGATGAATGGAGCAATAAAGGCTATTATAGTTAGACTTGAGACTGTTGATGACGAGATATGCCAAGGCATTTACAAAAAGAGTTTTAATAGTTGAAATAACAAAATGGTCCAAAGCTAAGATCTTGCTATATGGCCAAAATGAAAGGCTATTCAATCCTATGATAAGCCTTTTTTGAAATCATATTTGAGAAAGATAGTTTTCTAACGAGAGGCTCTTGCCCACTCCATACCCTCTCAAACAACAATAAGGTTGTCAAGAATATATGTACTTTTGATAAAAAGTAGTTTGATCGAGTCTAAAAATGGAAAGTAATATGATTTGAAGGTGGTTATCCAAAGCTTTAACAAGGATCTTGTAAGACACATTCAACAAAGTGATCAGGTGCTAGTTGGTAATAGTTATAGGTCGCTTGCTTTGGGTATCAACTTGATGTTGCCTTGATTAATAAGAGAAACCAATGATTTTATTTATAGAAAATAAAATAAATTATATAACACCTCATTATTGTACACTTCATAAATACATATCATGGATGTACCTTCATCTTTTAAACCTTCATGTTGTTGAAAAGCTCACATATGTTATCTCTATATTCCAAATTTCTTATATCTTTGTCTAACTAGTGCTATTCTAATGACCCAAGCCTTCTATTATGTTCAGAGTATTGTAAACCTACTTATCTTTTGTCTCTGCAAGTTTGGGACATGTGATTGGTTTCCAACTTCCTAGACACTTGTGTCCCAATCAGACGGCTACATCGATACAAATATCATATTCTAACATGCAAGTGTCTAGTGCCTTAAGGTCATCAAGTTTGTAAATGAAATGTACACCTATTATTATTCTGAGTGTTTTAATGCAATATATTTCTAAAAGGATTGATATATATACAAGATCAACCCTCATTCATTCCTCACCCAACACATAATAACTCACAAGGCAACTTACCAAAATCATTCAAGTGAGAAAAGCTTCCCTATTTTCTCCTATTTGCATATTAGTCATAAGGACAAGACATCTATAGGTCTTAAGTACTAAAGGAGTAACTCATGAGTCATATTTACCAAGTTACAAATTAGGTCATTGTTGTACTTGTTTTCCACATATTGCACCCTTGTGCACACACAAGCCAACACATAAGGGGATAATTTCATTAGAATGAAGCCCTCTTCAAAGTATTGGATATGTAGGTAGAACCCACTAACAGAGGGGTCTTTAGGGTTAGCTCAACACTGTGATCCTACTAACCCATTTTCCCATAGTTATTATCAAGATGAAGAACTAGGGGTTTGTTATTTGATAAGGAATGATAATTTATGATCTAAATTTGAGTACACCAGAATGAAGGTGACACATAACCCATAATATCTCAAGTGGTCACATCTAGATCTAATAGGTATTCTATACTAAACACCTACATCCAAGCTAAACACAAGCATCGATGCAACCATCCAAGGTCAATGTGGGTATCCAAGGCCATAGAGGGAAAATTTCTAGGATTTAATGACTGATCAAAGGCACTTATCCAGACTATTCTTAGCATGTTCCATATCAGATATACATGCACATAATAACCCAACTAAGTACTCTTGTTTTTATTTCATTGATATATTAATCAATAGTTGTAATGAAATTACTTGGATGATTCGTAGTAATAGAATAATATATCGCATAATTAGGAATAGAATAAGTATATCCATAATAACAACTGACAGAAGAGAAAAATACTTGAATATTATGATTAAGCCACTTTGAGAGGGTAACATCCATAACAATTCAATAAGAACATAATTCATGATATGAATATAAAATACTAACCATTACCTCATATATATACTCAACCATGGTTTTTCCATAGGCCAACCACACTAAGAACATCAAAAAATGCAATAAGATAATATGAAGGTATGTAAGCCACAAGTTAGCCACACATATCCCTAGATACATTATAGGTTTAGGGCATAACATGTCCCTCCCCTTCACAACAACATTATCCTAAACATTGAATCAAACCAAGATGTTTTTATAGGAACACTTCATCATCTCCTATTGCATCTTCAAAATGCAAATTCTTCCATTTATTTAACTACTCCTTAATCACTCTAGTCCATAGTTGCTTAGTGTGTGTGTGAAGGATATCCCCTGATTCCAAAATGACTTGGCATTCTTCATCCAATTCAAGTAATTCAGTCTGAGTTGAAACTATGTGTCCAATTACCTTCTTCAGGCAAGATAAATGGAATATTGGATGTATGCAAGAGGATAGAGGCAATTTTAGCTTTTAAGCCACACTACATATTTTATGTAAGGTTTGATAAGGGCCATAATACTTAGGTGACAAATTATTATTATTTTTTATTGCTTTAGATACATATGATTATATGTATACAATAACACAAATATCCAATCACCTATGTCAAAATATTGCTCACTATAGTGTTGATCTACTTATTATTTCATTCTATACTGTGAGATTCCTAAATTATCTAACAAACAAACTAGTAGCTCTTATTGATGGTGAATGTGTTCTTCAATAACTCAAACCTTGGGATGCACTGTCAACGCTGAAGTGATGGATGGGGGTGATACCCATACAATGCCATAAAGGGAGACATTTTGAAAGAAGTATGAAAAGAAGTGTTGGTGAAAAGAAGTGTTATACCACATTCAGCAAGTGGAAGCTAATGAACCCATTTGTCTTGTTTGTTGGAAACAAAACAACAAAGATACCCTTTTAGACATTTGTTGACTACCTTTATATGTCCGTCAGATTAAGGATGATAAAATGAGCCATGAGCCAATTGAGTGCCCAAACATGCAAATAATTTAGTCTAAAAATTATTAGTAAATATGGGGTCTCAATCACTTATAATGATCTTTAGAGTACAATGTAATTTTTGAACTGTATTGAGAAAAGCAAAAGCTACTATACTATAAAAACAATGGTTGTGATAAGGAAAAAAATGAGCATACTTGATGAGTCCATCCAAAACTACCATGATAACATTTTTATCCTCGAACCATAATAACCCAGTAATGAAATCCATGGAAACCTCCTCCCAAGGCTAGATAGGGATGGATAAAGGCTACAAAAGACCTAGTGTCTTGATGGTTTCACCTTTGTTCTATTGGCATATCATACATTCAGCCACTTATTTATGGACACCCCCCTCGAGTCCTTCCTAAAATAAATCTTGTTCGATTCTATGATATATTTTTAAAAAAATCGGAGTGACCTCTGAGTGGAGAGGCATGAAGTTCCTGAAGAATTTTATGTTTGAAGAGAGAAAGCTTACAAAAGTATAATCTATCTTTATACCATAATGTGTTCCCCTTCCATTTAAATTTTTCAAATTTTTCAGAACCCCACTGAAGATTCTGAATCAAATTATTGGTAACACTATTATTATCCCATTCCAATCTTACTTCCTCTATCCAATATATCTACCAAATGGTCATGGCACATAACAATGCCTCAAATGATTCATCTCATTAGGAGAGGGAATCTACCACCACATTCTCTTTTCTTTTTTTATACACTATTTCAAAATCATATCTTAACATTTTAGTCACCCAATTTTGTTGTTCTTCAGATGAAAATCATTGTTCTAAAAACTATTTGAGGCTATCATGATCATTTTTTACCTATAAGTGACAACCCATTTAATAAGGTCTCCATTGCTTGATTGCATGCAAAATAGCCATCATCTCTTTCTCATAAATTGGTTTGTGCCTAATTTGTTTCTTTCATTTGGTGAATTTCAAGTGCTAGAGGTTTACCTTCTTGCATGAGTACAACCCCCATGCCATATCTTCATGCATCACAATTCACAACACAAGTTTTTGAAAAATCAAGAGTAGCCAAAACTAGAGTTGTGCACATAGCTATTTTCAACTGTTTAAATGCCTTGGTGCTGAATGAGTCCACTAGAAGGAGTTTTTCTTCAACAAAGAGGTGAGTGGAGCTACAATGCACCATATTTTTTGACAAACCTATGATAGTAACCAGTCAGCCCCAAAAATCCTCTGAGGTTATTAAAGGGTCTTAGGAACCTACCCCTCCATCATCACTTGGATTTTTTTAGGATCAACTTTCACTTCTTCATGTGAAATAATATGACCCAATTACTTCACCTCTTAGACACTAAAAACATGTTATGAAGATTTGGCATAATGTTAATGTTGTTTCAAAACTAAAAGTACCTATTTCAAATGCTTCAAATGGTCTTCCCAGATTTTATTGTAGATGAGGATATCATCAAAAAACACCAATACAAACTTTCTCAAAAATGGCCTAAAAATAATATTCATCAAACTCTGAAATGTAGATGTTGCATTTGCGAGGCCAAAAGGCATGACCATAAATTCATAATGGCCTTCATGAGTTTTGAAAGTTGTTTTAGGTATGTCGACATCGCATATTTGAATCTAATGATACCCATAGTGAAAGTCTAATTTGGTAAAATAAACAACACCATGTAATTCATCTAGAAAACCATCAATTACTAGAATAGGAAACTTATCTTTGATGGTATACTTGTTGATTTCTCTATAGTTTGGGTACATCCTCCAAGTGTCATCCTTATTTCACACCATTACCATAGGGGAGGAATATTCACTTTGATTATTTTAGATGATTCTTGCCTCCAACATCTCATGTACCAAATTTTTAATTTCACTCTTCTAGGCATAGAGATACCTATAGGGTCTAATGTTGGGTGGTGTATTTCTTAAAATGAGTCTGATGGCATGATCATGCACGTGACTTAGATGAAGTCATTTTGGCATGTCATCAAAAACAACATAATGGTCATCCAACACCCTTTATAAATCAATATGTGTAGACTCCTTGGTTGGTTGAACCTCTATAGAAAATAAGTGTGACATAAATCCCTCAGCACATTTTCTAAGCATCTTCATCATTTGATGGGAACTAACAAGTTGTGGAGATTTAGCTCGTAATCCATGTAGTTTAAAGGTCATGTCTTTTAAATAGAACCTCATGAATATTTCCTAGAAATTCATCTCAATAGTGCCCAAAGTAGTGAGCCACTACACTCCCAAAATAATGTCAAATTCTCCCATGGGAATAACAAACATAGGGGAATCTAACAAGTAGTCTCCCATAGCAAGATTAATGTTATGTAATTTTCCATAATAGTTGATGTTACCACCATCTGCAATCATGACCTAAAATTTTGGAGTTGGGTAAATGAAATAGTTCAAATGAGTAGCCAACTTACTATTGATGAAGTTGTGTACTCTCAAAGTTAATTAACACATTCACCTTCTGTTTCTTTAGTAAATTGACCACCTTAAGAGTTTTAGGAGTACTAATGCCTAAAAGTACATGATAAGAAATAGTAGATTGAAAATCTTCAGATTCATCACTGGGTTCTTCCAAACCTACCCCTGAAGCCTCATCATCTTGTTCCTCCTCGTTAGCACCTTTAATGTAAAATAACTTTTTTTCATTACATAAATGTCCTTTGCTCCATTTGTTATTGTAGCCAAAACACAAACCTTTTACATGTTTTTCTTCAATTTACTAAGGTGTTAATTTGGTAGGCTACGTAAATGATGGTGTTGGGAAAGTGCATTCATGGACATTAGTGAAAGGTCCTTGTCTGATCAAATCTTTTTCCTCAACCATGCATACCCTTGGTATGGCTTCAAATACATTACTGGTATGAAACATGTGAACCTCCAATTGGATGCTATCTTTGAGGCCATAAAAAAATAGGTTAGTTAGATTTTCATCAGTGATGTCCACCACACGTAAGGAGATATTATGAAATTAATGAATGTAATATTTTATAGTCCCATTTTGGAACAGTTTGGCTAGCTATCTGAAGTAGTTTTCAAAGACATTGTTATGATAGTGGAGCTACATTTGCTAAAAAATAATTGACCATGAAACTATGACACCCTTATTTTTATTTTGAGCACACAACTAATGATACCAAATGAACTAATTAGGTTCCATATATAGAGAGTCCATGACCACATTTTGTGAATAGGGAGTTTTATGTAGATCAAATAAATTTTAAATTTGAGTAAGCCATGTGATTGGATCATTACCATCAAACTTGCAGGTCCACTTTTGGCAATAATAACTTCATATTAGGATTGACATTGTGATTATTTGGAGGAGGACCAAACTAAAGGGGCGAAGGGCTATTTTACAATGGTTGAGCTACAAATTTGGCTAATTGGCTAGTTATTTGTTGTGATTGATCCTGCAAGCCATTCAAGTCCCCTCTCAACCTCGTGATGTCCTTTTTAATTGCATCAAGATTATCTTTCTACACCATGCCATGTAACTCTAACTTAAGTTATTGAACCTCCTATGAAATATTTAGATCATAAGTTCTATACTCCATGTCATCTTTGTGAAGAGTTTTAGGCATTTATTTCCCTTTCTTGCATCCATGATTATTAGGGCTAGCCATGCACAAACCCTAAGAGGGTTGCAACCCCAAAAAATGTTCATCAACAAATGATACCATTATGATCACCTCACAAAGACAAATCCAATGACTGCTAATGTTCACAAAGGTGAAAAACTTTGGCCTAAAAAAGTGTATTGATAAAATATACCATTGTGATCATCTCCAAGAGACGAATCCAATGAGTACTAATTTGCACAAGGCAAAAAAATTCTAATTTTTTTATCAATTTTTTAATTAAAAAATCCATGAATAAAACTATGGAGACAAAAAAATTCAATTCTTTTCGGATCACAATTTTTTTATCAATTTTTTTATTTTTTTATTAAAAAATCCATAAATAAAACTATGGTGATAAAAAAATTCAATTCTTTTCGGATCACAAGTTATGTTTTTTCAAAATTTTGGTGCTTAGGATGTGATTTAATCTTTTAGGGTTTTACACATGTAATTCCTATGTTTAATTAAGGGTTGAGATGTCTAAATTAGTTAAATAAATATGCAATAATTGCGTATTGATATGACCTTTGACTTTTTTTGACTTATTATAAATAATAAAAAATAGGGATAAATAGAGACTTAGCTAAAACTGACTATCACAGATGATTTGGGTTCTAAAATTAGAGAGTTGGGTAGTAATTTGTATTGCCAACAGGTTTTTGATATTCATCTATTCACTAAACAGTAACACCTAGTTTGGATAGTAGTGTCATTTATGTTTAGTGTCCCAAGTGTGGCACTAATGTCCCCTTTGTGGGAATATTCCTATTTTTGGAGATCACATGCGCTTATGTATGTATGTTCTCTTCCTATGTGATCAAAACCTTTAACTCTGTGTTGTACCAAGAAAACCTGATTTGATGTACATACCCTAATCTCTTTACAAGTATAAAATTAACAATAATTTTGTCTATGTTAGTAGGATGGACTAGACATCCTCAACACTTGTTGTGTAGAGATTTGCCTACATACTAATACTCTGAAGAGGAATCAATTCTGATGTAGTTTTCCCACTAGTGCTTGATATACATGCAAGTGAATGCTAAAATGAGAGTAACCTTGGATGCCTTGAATGTGCTTGAGCTTTTAAATGCTTGAAAACTAGACTTAGGGCTGTTGTAGGTGGTAATATGTAGAAAGTAGGACAAAATAGGGATCAACTACCTTGATTTTGCATAACTTTGTCTTTAGTTTGAATAACTTTTGCATCTATTTTCCATCTAGTCAATAGAGGTGGATTAGAATTGTATTTATAGGGTTTTATTGCTTGTGTAGATAAAAAAAAAAGGAGCTTAGGTTGACATTAGGAGGGGCACACATTTGAAAAACTATTTATTGGGAATAGATAGGTCTAAATAAAGTAAAGCCTAGTTAGGGACACTAACGCCATATGGTTGAAGTGTCCCAAATGTGGTGTTAATGTCCACTTAGTAGACTATTGAGAAAGTTGGGTTGGGATCTGAAAGGATTTATTCTGGGACTATGTTAAGATTGGTTGTAGGTGACTGTGGTCTACTAAATAATTAGAAATGTAATCTAAGGCTCTAAAATAGGTATATAGTTAGCCTAGAGATAGGGTACTCAAGCGACACACTTAGCATCCAATTACCACTTTTAGGTGATTAGATTTGCCCCCCATTTATGTTAGTATTGCAACAAAGCAAATTGACTAGTATAAATGAAAAAGAAGTGTACCTAGAATTATCTTAGAAATGAAGCTTGTGTAGGTGAGTTTGAATATGCAAATATGGGTTTGCATATATGAAACATGATCCAAAACAATGTCCTACAATGAAACATGTAAAAATCAGTCCTTAATTAAGAGACGATCAAAATCAAAAGACTATGTTGAAATGAAATAACTAAGTAGAGAGAGAGGAAAGGAATGAATGCAACACGTTGGGTATGCAAACTAATGTATGAACCTGGTGACAACCTATGTGCATAAGTGTGCATAGTGATCATATCATTGAATAGCTTGAAATCAGCTAATGATTTGCTTTATCCTCATATGGGTGGATCAAGAACTCAATCCAGTTTTGACTCCATCATTTCCCACCCCTGCTTGGTGGATCCTGATCTCTATGAATAGCTTGGATAATATTGTAAATGTGGCAAACCCTCTCATATAAGTGGTTTAAGAATTCAAGTAGGCCATGGATCCATCATTTCCCTTTTTATGAAGTAGATGGACATGTAATTATACTACACAAAGTGCTAAAAGTATCGAACTGAGTAATCTAACTATGTATTCAGCTCTACAGCCACTCGAGAATGCCAACCAATTTAGATGGAGTAAGGAATGAATCTAGTGACAACCTAGAATGTGATATAAAGTATACACAACGTAAAGAATGACATGGAGTTTGCCATTACATCTAATCAACCTGTCTAAAGCTGAGTATACGCAAACTATGTGACATGCACATGTCCCTAATCTAGTGTATGAGTATACTTAATTTGAATCAAGTATGTAATAATTGAATATATGTAACTGAACTAAATGTATGAGTAATCATGTCATGCATGATGCCCTCAAATTTGAGTAATTGGTATGAATATGTTATGAAATGACTAAATATGAGCTAAATCTAAACATAACTGCCAAACTTGTGACTGTATCTATGTAAATTTGTATTATACCTAGTGTGTTGGTCTGAATGATTTGGACTATCCTAAAGTTGGCCTACTAGATAGTAACACCCTGTAGTGGATAGTAGTGTCAGCTACTATCCCAATCTAGGTGATAATGACTAATTGGCCTAATTTTTGAGCGATCTAGATTATATTTGAGTGAATCTCTATTATGTTCTATGTCTGCCTTGAGTTTGATATCTAAAACTTAGCCTATGTGCTAAAATGTATCTATGAATAACAAAGTAGGAGCCTAATCTCTATGATAAACCCCTGTGAAATGCCCCTCTTTTGAGGGTAGTTGTGAAATCTATAAAAGAATTACCCTCAAAATAAGTAGCTTTATAAAATGTGTTAGCTAAAAAATATGCATGATATTCTAATATAATGTAAAACATAGCATTAAAATGTAAATATATCTGAGTATAAATAGGAAACATAAGATATATGTTGTAATCTAGCATTGCACAAGGGTGTCAAGATAGATGTAAGCAATATATATAACATTAAAATATGAGTAACTACCAAAGGGGATGGGGCATGATGTCCATTAAGGCTCCCAAGTAGAATAGGTAGATGCATGAGATCCTTCATGGCATCAAAAATTGGTGTGTGTGTGTGTGTGTGTGTGTGTGTGTGTGTGTGTGTGTGTGTGTGTGTGTGTGTGTGTGTGTGTAACAAGCAAATACAAGTGTCATGGTGTAGAATCATACAAGGAAGCAAACATACAAGCACATGAGGCACACAAAAAGGGAGTCCAAGAGGCCACAATACAAAGGACATGGGAACATGTCACTAAATCTAAGAATGAATACATACAAGGACATGTTTAAATGTCATGTCCACATACACAAATAATAAGCAACTTGGCATAGAGCCATAGAGAAGAACATGTTCAAATGTTCGCATATAGAAGCATGAAAGAGCACACACAAGGGACATGGGCATATGTCTAAGGCATACAAACATATAAGTAGCATAGAAGCTAAGGAACAATGGCATATTTAAATGTCCTCAAAGATGGAAGAAACATAGGAAAAAAAATCAAGTCTAATCTAGGAACTAGAAATTAAAGCATGTATAACTGTGTAATACAAATCTATGTAGATGCATGGGTGCATATATATTGTAGCTTACTAGTGAAAGTTGTCAAAAAAACTAAGAAAGGAATAACAATGATTAATATCAAGATACATCAATGCATAACTAGAATGTATAGTATGTAAGATAGAACCTGGTTATAGCAACTGTGTAGGAGATGCCCCCAAGTGGGCAGATGTAGCAATGTATAAACTTGGATTGGTGTAAATGACCCAAATGGGTAGATGATAACTGTTCTGGATTAGTGTATTGTATCAGAGTCCTATCTAGAATCTACAAGCACTCAACAATAACAAGTGAAGCATATTTGTATGATAAAACCAAATTCACTAGGATAGCTAGCAATATGCAATATTTAGCAAGTAGTAGAATGTAAACAAAGTAATGCATACAATCTGTAAAAAAAAAAAATTTGAAATATTTGAATGTTTTTATGTTTTATAAGTATAATCTATGTACAAGCATATGAAAATAAACTATATACAAAGAGCAAGATAGATAAGGAAGTATGTGCAAAGGTAGGCACCATACTAACCTATGAGTCTCATGGGAGACTCACCATCACCATGCCCTCTGTCAAAAATAGGACTAATAGTATCTCATGTAGTGTGATTACTATGCTATAATTGAATGTTGTTGCAATAGGAATCTGAGTATTGTTACTCATGAGAATCATAATATTGTTCAACATCAGAATCATAAGAACCTAGAATGCTAGAGAGAAGTACCTCATACTATGGAGTTAACATTTCTGAATTGTGCTTTGGTATATTGATTATGATTTTACCCTTTGAAATTGTGCTTGTTGTAGATATATGGTGTTGTGGAAGTTATTTTGCTAAAGAGCCTTGTTTGAGAATGTTTGTTGGCTAAGCATGATTTTGACTGTGCAACTTAGGATCTAGCCCTTTCTGTAACATTTATTATGTATCTAGATCTTTTGCCTTGATAAATTGTGTATGCAAATGATGTGCCTTAGGATGTTCAATAAATCCTAAACTCTTTTGACCAATATTATCAGCTACTAAAATAGGAGAAGTGATGCCTTGCGCTTGTTTGCTCAAACCTTGACCCCGATAGTTAAATTTTTGTGGATATTTGTGACCAAAATTATACCATATTGAATGTTGAACCTCCTTTTGAAGAGGTAGATTTGCTTGATTTATTTGTGCTTTTGTACTATTTATTGATCTAATTATGCTTTGTGAACCTTGTATTGTTATGAGTTATGCTTTGGTAACCATTTTTTTACTATTTTTAAATTTGACCCTTTTTAAATTGGTAAACATGCTAGTGTATGTTATTTGGATGAAGTGTCACTATGTGAGACATCTTTATCCATGATCTGTTGTATTTTCCTTTTCAATGCTAAACATGAATCGGTGTGGTGCCCATGCATTCTATGATATGCACAAAAATATCTAGATCTACTCATTGGGTGTAGAGGAGGCAGGTTGATCAAATTAGATCTAATCATTTCCCTTAGTGTCTCACTTAAACTCTTATTTAACCTTTGAATGCTTTTTGAATCACTGGTTATAGATGTAATTCATTGTGATGTGGTGTTTTGACATGTAACATTGTTTTCCACAAATTAACTAGTTGAATATGTATAAACATGATTTACACTATTGTGCCTCAAAGGCCTTTATCTTATTAATTGATTTTTCAATGTTGTAATATTTCCATGTAATAGTTGATTATGATTTTGTAAACTTGTAATTATCTTGGCCATATTGATAATTTCATCACATAGAGTCTCACAAGTGCAAACCCTAGTTATTTATGTTTGAACTCGTAGGCACACACCTTGTAGGGAAGAGGTGTGAATAGGCTGAGTAGGGGGATTAGTGACAGTGTTATAGGTTGTTTCATCTCATGGAGGAATGATAACTTGGACCTGGTTAGAGGTAGAGTATCTATCACTCTCATGGATATGAGGAGGAGAAAGAGATTCTTGCCTATGCATAAGATATAATATTGAAACTTAGAGCATAGTGGTTAGTTTATATGCTAAATCCTCTATGTGTGTATTGGGTTTCTTGTTAATGGAATTCCATATAGGAGAAAGATAACATGAAAAATAAAGAATGTAACATGAAAGATATTTTAATTGATTTCAAACATCATGTATGCATACGTCTATGTGATTAAGGAATAATGTCTTAATTATTTTGCACATAGAAGAAAGATAACATGCTATGGAAAGAATGCAACATGTAATATATTTTAGTTGATTTGAAACATCATGTATGCATATGTCTATGTGATTAAATAAAAACATCTTAATTATTTTTCACATAGAAGAAAGATAACATGCTATGAAAAATGATAGATATTGGATTTAATAATAAGTATCATCTATACATGTATTGATGTCCTTTCTAAGTTAATTCTAAATTAAAGGGAACAAACACATGAATGAAGGTATTAGACTTTGCAACAAAAAATGATTGATTTATTCTATCATTATGATCATGATGATATGAAATAGAAGATATCAGAATCTAAAATTTGAGTATAAATAGGAAAGGATATAAACCTTAATTGTGTCTCAGGTTAGGGTTATTTGAATACAGGGTTCCTTTTACAACAAGTTAAATTAGATTAAATAAATTTAAACCTTGATCAAAAATTGATTTTAATTTAGCTAGGTTTTCTAAATAAAATCAGAAGTATTCATCCCTAAATTTATTGCACAAAATTTGGATGAATGCAAGCTAGGGTTTAATGCAATGTTTGAAGTAAGACAGGTTCACAATTGATTTAACCATTTAGGGTTTTACACATGTAATTACTATGTTTGGTTAAAGGGTTGAGATGTATAAATTAGTGAAATAAATATGCAATAATTAAGTGTTGATTTGTTATGACCTTTGACTATGTTTGACTTTTTATAAATAGCAAAAAATAGGGATTAATAGAGACTTGACTAAATATTGATTGTCATGGATGATCTAGGTTCTAAAATTAGAGATTGGGGCAGTAAACTATGTTGCCAAAAAGATTCTGATATTTGTTTGTTCACTAGACAGTAGCACCATATGTGTGAAGTGCCCCAAATGTGGTGCTAATGTCCCCTTTATAGATTTATTCCTATTTTTAAGGAGCACCTATGTCTATTTATTCTATTCATGTGTGATCAAAACCTATAGCTTTGTGTTGTACCTAAAAAACCTGATTTGATGTGCAAACCCTAATCTCCTTGCAAGTATGCCATTAATAATAATTTTGCATGTTAGTAGGATGGACTAGACATCCTCAACACCCTGTTGTGTAGAGAGTTGCTTACATACCAATACTTCGAGGAGGGATCAAGTCCAATGTAGTTCTCCCACCTAGTGCTTAATGTATGTGCAAGTGAATGCTAGAATGAGAGTAGCCTTAGATGCCTTGAATGTGCTTGAGCTTCAAAATGCTTGAAATTTGGACTTAGGGCTACTTTAAATGGTAGTATGTAGAAATTATTCTAGAATAAATATTAAATACCTTGATTTTGCACAACTTTGTCTTTGGTTTGAATAGATTTTGCATCTATTTTCCATCTAGTCAATAGATGTGGATTAGACTTGTATTTATAGGGTTTTATTACTTTTGCAGATAAGAAAATTAGCTTAGGCCAACCTTAAGAGGGGAACACATTTAAAAAAATATTTATAGGGAAGAGCTAGGGTTAAGGACAACAATGCCCAGTTGGGGACACTAACGCCATGTGGCTGTAGTGTCTCAAATGTGGCACTAATGTCGACTTGGTAGATTGTTGAGCAAGTTGGGTTGGGATATGGGAGGACAATTTTGGGACTATATTAAGACTAGTTGTAGGTGATTATGGTCTGTTAAATGACTAGAAATATAAGTCTAAAACTCTAGAATATGTTTATAGCTAGCCTAGGGATAGGGTAACTCAAGCAACACTCTTAGCATACAATTACCACTTTTAGGTGATTATAGGATGCCAGATCTAAAAAACTTGCACTGCATAAACTTGCCCAAATCGAAGCTCTAATTGTAATGAAATTACTTAGATGATTCACAATAATAGAATAATACATTGCAAAATTAATAACAGAATAAGCAGATTCACAATAAAAATTGACAAAGGAGTAGAATACTTGAATATTATGACTGATCCACTTCAAGGGGAAACCTCCACAATAATGCAATAAGAACAAAATTCACAATGTGATCGCAAAGACTAGTCACTACCTCTTATATATACTATACTTAGCCATGGTTATTCCATAAGCCAACCATACTAAGAACATCAAGAAATGCAATAAGATAATATGAAGTTATGCAAGCCACTAGTCGACCACACATATCCCTAGACACACTATAGGTTAAGGGCATAATAATAGTTATACTTACTATTTTTAACGTATCTTAGTAATTAAATTCAAAATATTATTTATCTAAATTTGTAATTAATTAGCCTACTATATATCTATTTATCACCCTTTTGCTTATTTATTTCTATATTCTTAACCCTATACTATATTAACCCATCTCAATTTAGGGTTGAGCATTTGGTGAACCTAACCTTTGGTCTCCAAAACCCTAGATATTGATCTAGCATTTATTGATTTTTTGTTATGTATTTCTGATTTTTTATTTAACAAGATTTCATAATTTAAAATCAATTTTTATTGTGTTACAAACATGTGCAATATGGATGCATCTATAGCCCGTTTTGGGCTCTAATTTGTGATTATAATTATGGTTTGTTATTTCTTAATCAAACCTATTAGTAAAAGAAATAGGCATATTTGTGAATATAAGGATAGGGTTTTAAAGCAACAACAACCTATAATACATATTTCAAATTCTTTTTGTAATACAACAAAACAAGTGCTTTATAAACCTAAACTCATGGAAAGTGGCCTTATTGATAAATCAGCAACACGTATATTAAAAATTCAATCTTCAAACTTTTAAAACAGTCCACTATTTATAAGGATATTCTATATGAAGTATTGCATGATACCCAAGTACCAAGTGATATCACATGGGCTACTTTTGCAGATATTATGTAAGATCTAACACACAATGCAAACATTATTACTTTTAGTTGTACAGATGTGTCCTTAAAGAATATTATTTATCAAGACTTCATTTTGTCATACAAATTCCTCATCCCAATCAAGAAAACCAACATGAGCATATGAAAGAAATCTTAAAGACATATAATGATGTTATGAATAAAATTTCACTCTTAGACTTGTTACACAAGTCACCACCATACAAGGGTATTTGTGTGAGAACATTACATACGATAACCTTGTCAAGCAATGTAGAGCCACCACATGTTGCATTTTTGTTAAACTATATCAAATGGACCAAGCATAATGTCTCTACTAAAAAAAATGATTTACCACACCCACATAATAATGCAGGAAATTTTCTTACACCTATTCATTTAGATATGGATGTCAAGGTTGCAATAGAACCCACAACATCGACTGATACACTATCATAAAAACTTAATTGACTTGTTTTATCCAATGCACCAATGAAATAATTTACACGCTTACTTGAGTTTCTATTTTCTTTACTTCTAAAGATTATAGAATGTCACCTCATATCTCTCCCTCATCCTATAGGGGTTGATATGAGTCAACATCTACCTAAAGGATATGATGCCAATGGTTATAGTGACTATCACCAAGGCCTGTGGCATATTATGAACTAATGTTTTACCTTGAATCATAAGATTCAAGACCTTATTGATGACCTAAAGATTAAATTTGATGACCCTCTTAAGTAATTAGGTTCACAAATCAGTTATCACCAAAATCAAAAGATATTTAACAATCCTTTGCAAGACCATTCTAGGATGGAACCAAAAGTTTAAATGGCATACATTGCACAACATATACTTTAGATTAAATAAATCAAATGATATCCATGGTAATAAGATTTAAATGTCATATTATTCATGGGTGGTGCTTATTTTTAGCATAACCATATTGATCATCCACAAACAAAAAATACTTGCAATGTAAGACTTTTTCAATAGATTGGCTTTGATATAAAAGACTTACAAAGCAAAGGAGGTTGGAAAGACTCCTTAGGAAACATATTCATACCAATTTATTATGGGCCCAAAGTAATTCAAACAAGGGTTTGGGTTATGTCAATGCATTCCCAAGTTTTGATCGATATTTATGAAGTTGAGTATCCCTCTCGAAGATGAAGATTTGAAGCGATTCATAATTCACCAAGTACTTGGTATAACCCATGCATTCATGTATAAACCAATATAGACAAAATAACATGAATGTCTCCTGTAGTCAGTCCATTTTCATTAGTTGTTCGATTGGAGTAAGAAGTATGGGATATGTTTGGTGTTTACTTCATCAATCATCTGGATCTACGTCATATATCAACAAATCATGATTCTAAGGGTCATCCATTAAAAAAATACTCCCACATCACAATATACATTTACATTGGGCACTCATTGGTTGTATCGAATAGAGTGTAGACACTATTTCTAAATTATATAGCACCTCCATCTTATACACTTAGAAAATACATATTATGGATATACCTTCAACTTCTAGACCTTTCCCATTGTCAAAAGTAGCACATACACTATCTCTTTGTATTTAATTGCTTATCTCTTAGTCCAACCAATGTTATTATGATGTATCAGACCTTATATCTCACCCAAAATGTTATAAACCTTCTTATGTTCCATCTCTACAAGTTCTGGACCTATTCATATTTTGTAGTTGCCCATACACTTGCATCCCATTCAAATGCCTACACTGATAAAAGTGTCTAGTGCCCTAAAGTCATCTAATTTACAAATGAAATGTATTCCTATGGTCAACCTAAGTTCTTTAATGTGAGATATTCTCTAATTGGATCTATATAAGTACAAGATCAATCCTTATTCATTCCTCACCTTGCACATACCAAACAACTCACAAGGCAACTTACAAAATGTATTCAATAAAGCACTCAAGTGAAAAAAAATTCATTATTTTCTTCTACTCCCATATCACTCATAGGGACAACACATATATAGGTCTAAAGTACTGAAGGAGTATTCCAAGATCCATATTTTCCATGTTACAAGTTAGGTAACTATTATACTTACTTATCACACATTGCATGATTCACTCGTAAACCAACACGTATGGGAGAACTACATAAGTTTGAGGCCCTCTTTGAAGTATTAGCTATGTAAGCAATACTCATTGATATAGGGGTCTTTTGGGTAGCTTGACACCATGTGCCCACTAACCCATTTTTTCCATAGCCACTATGAAGATGAAAAACTAGGGTTTTACTATTTGACAAGGATTGATAGTCCATAACCTAGTTTTGAATACATCAAAGTGAAGGTGACACAACATATAAGCATCCAAGTTTCTGCATCTAGTTTTAGCAAGTACTCCATACTAGACACCTGCATCCAAGCTAGACAATTACATCAATATAACCATCCCAAGTTGATGCAAGTATTTGTAGCTACAGTCTAAGTCAAATTTTTAGAATCATGTGATTGATCCAAAATCCAAATCCAATCTACTTTTTTCCTATTCTATGTCTAGATTTATGTTATCATTATAACCAACTAAGTATCTTTTTTTATTAGCATTACAATGTCTAGAATAACTATACTTTCTATTTTTAGCATCTCAACATAGTAACTTCAATATATGTTTTATCTAATTTTTACAAATGACAGGACTTTTTTAGAGATAGTCTGTATCCTGGTGCCCTATGCTATCTCTACCCCTTTAACCCTAGATTATTCATATCTAGATTTTAGGGTTAAATATTTGTTGAATCCAATATTTGTACATCATTCTTAACTAAATGTATCATTTAGGATGTTTCTTACTTGCTTTATCTTAATCTTTGTGTTATTTATCTCTCTTATCATGGATGATATTGATTGCTTTGATGCCTATGATTACAAAACTCTCTAACTTTATATCAAAGAAGGGTAAAAATTGATTACTCTTATATTCTTCCAAATGCTAAAGCATCTTATCTCAAATCTTTGAATGGTGGTAGTTATCATCCCTCTAATTAGGTCTATGTTCCCACTATTTTAGGAGAAGAGTTGATTCATCTTAAGGAAGATAAAGAGCCTTTACCCATAATTCCTACACCACCATAGTATGATTTTGGCCTTCGATATTTGCTAAAATATGGATACAAAGGCCAAAAGTAGGGAAAGAATGAACAAGGTATAACCCACCGTATATCTCTTAAAAATAATATAACTAGACAAGGCTTGAGATTTTTAGAAAAATCCATGAGTCACCAACTGTAATATCCCCAAGAAGGAGATCGTTGAATTCAAGGAGAGACACTACCACTTCACTTGAACAAATCACTACTAAGGAGAAATTAATGCCAAGGAGCAATGCTGGCATTTAATGCAACAATCATTAAATGGATATGAATGGAAATGTCAAATATAATTATTGTCGAAAGTGAATGGAAATGTTGATAGAATTATTGATGAAAATGTCAATGAAAATTCTGACATAAATGTCAATGGTCACATCTTTTGGTGAATATGTGCCTCTTGGATGGGATGCCTCTTTTGGGAGAAGCTTTTAAAGACTATATAAAGGAGAAGAGATGTGGAAGTATGAAGCATCAAATAATGAATTCAAATATATAACTTGTATAAGTATCTGCATTACAATGGCATTTAAGGATGAAACCCCTTAAATTGTGTAATCCAGATACAGGGATGAAAACCCTTATAATCAAACCCAAGGATGAAACCCCTTGTGGAATTATATTTTATTGTTTGAGATCTAAAAACTCTATATTAAATATGACATAATTATTTAAATTATTATTTCAATAATAAAATTTATATTTTATTTAAACAAAATTATGGGTAATCTAAATTATTGTAAAATATTCTGATTTGGATTATTACAGTGGTATCAAAGCCATTTTCCTACTAGCTTGTGGAGAAAATAAAATATTAGTCAAAATTTTTGATGACGTGTTTGAAAGGTTTGCCCAAGGGAAAGAGAGATTGGCTAATATGATGGCTTGGTTGATTCATACCATATAAAATCTGAATGGTGAAGGAAGCTCTCCAAGGGCAAATAATAATATTCAGCTATCAAGAACCATGAGTGATTCTTCATTCCAACCTACTTTCCTTCTAAGAGAAGAAACCATTCAAGTAAGGGAAACTCAACCTTCCATAGTTGATAACATTACAACAAATCACGTTGAATATAGAGCTCTTCCAGTTGAGATCCGGGAAGAACTATCACTTACCAATTTCATAGAATTGAAGAAAGATCGAGTTGAAATTGGACCAAGGTCTAAACCCCCAACTACCCAAGGAGACTTAGAACATCCCTGGGGAAAGGGGAATCCGTAGTCATCTGATTCCAAATTTCATGTCAAAATGAAGCATATTGAAAAAGGATAGAATGATCATATGGTTGAAGAAAGTGAAAGTGTTGTCAAAAGAGTATTTACATCACAATCATGTGGCAAAGGCAAACTCACCTTAAATGAAGAGTAGACACAGGAGAACCATGAGAACTTCTCTCCTTCCAAGGAACAATAAAAAAACATCACATGGAGTCTTTTTTCCTTGTGAATCATCTCAAGATTTTATATGGGGATCAAAGGGTGCACCTCTACTTATGTATTTAGATGCTCGAATTTTTTGTGATAATCTTAAATATATGATACGAGTTCATCATAATCTAGAAGTTCCTTCTAGAAAAGATAATGATGGGAATGACATAGATAAATTTAGAGTTATTGGCACTACAAATGCTCTGAGCCAAAGGGATCCAAACATGACTCTAAATGTGTTGGAAAGTACAACAGACCAGAGAAATTATTGTGAGAATAAACTAACACAACTTTCAAGAGAATTTTTTTTCATGTCCTCTGGTTCTCATTTGGGTACTTGATCACCTTCCACTAAGTGCAAAGAAATAATATCATAAACCTATACCAAAAGGAAGCTATGTAATGCTGAATATGAGAAAAGGAACATGGCATTTAGAATAATATCCCAGGAAATGATTCCCTCTTCCATTTCAAGGTTATCAAACCATTTTAGTGTAAGTGTTATCATGTTGAAAAAGGAGAAAGAACAACATTTAGTCTATAATCAATATAAAGGTTTGGTTCCTCCATGCTCAATGAACCAAATGACTATTAAGGTGTGGAGCTTAAAAGCTTCACCAAGGAGCACTTTGCAAGGTTGCAGCAGTTACACAGTCACCGGCGTCGGTTAGGAGCGACCGGCGTCGGTCAGGATCAGTTTAGGAGACACCGGCGTCAGCAGGAATCGGCCGATGTCGGTCACAGGCAAGCAGGTAGGAACCAGCGTCAGTTACCTGTGCGTCCAAAAACCTATTTTCGTGGATAGAACCGAGTGTTTGCATGATGAGATTAAGTCATAGTCTTAAGTCCGCGTCTCTATTATTAGTAAGACTATTTTTAGAGCCCTTGTTCAAGAGGCATAACTGTTGGTTGTAAATGCATGCTCAAGTTTCCTAATTCTATATTAAGATAGATCTTCTTAGCTTACAGTAGTACATTGTAATGAATGTTGAAGAACAGTACAGAATTGTATAGGTGAATCATTCTAGGTTGTTAGAGTTGATTGTACTTGAGAGAGAGAGAGCTCTTGAGGGAAAGAGATCTAAAGAGAGATTTGTACATCTAAGAGAGGTGTGGAAGAAAGAAGTTTCTTCAATTGTATTCCTTCTGTAAAGAGTTTAATACAAGTTTTTAAGGTGGTTTCTTGTATCTCTTGTTCTTTGCTATTTATCATTCTAGTTACTTATCTATCTGATTTAATTTCGTGATTTATTGCTTTCATAAGTGTAATCAAATTGTTGGTTGATCCTCAACAAGTGGTATCAGAGCCTTGGTTGTAGGTTCAGAGCTTGATATCCAATAAGTGGTATCAGAGCTCAGGTTCACTAACAGGTGGTTCAGATCTGTGTAGTGTGTATTGATTACAGGTTACTCACAGGGGTTTCTGCAGGGATTTCTGTTTGAGTGGGAGAAACAATGGCAGAAGAAAGTAAACTGAGAATGGAGAAGTTCAATGGCAAAAATTATCAACATTGGAGAATGCAGATAGAGGATTATCTATATCAGAAAGATCTATTCTTACCGTTAGGTGGGATTGCAAAGAAGCCCACAGACATGGATGATGAAGAGTGGGAAGTTCTTGATAGAAAGGCTCTGGGGTCTATAAGACTAAGTTTAGCATCTACTATGATATCTAATTTATCACAGGCAAAAACAACGGTAGAGTTAATGACTACTTTAACAAATTTGTATGAAAAACCCTCAGCTTCTAATAAGGTATATCTTATGAAGCAGTTATTTATTGTGTATGCAGGAAGGTGGATCTGTATCTAATCACCTGAATGATTTCTATGGAATTGTAAATCAATTAAGTTCAGTCAATATTATGTTTGATGATGAAATTAAAGCTCTTTTAATATTATGTTCTTTGCCTGAAAGCTGGCATAGCTTAGTAATGACAGTTAGTAATACTGCATTTGCTTCAAATATTTTAAAAGTAGAGGATGTTGTTAGTGTTATCTTGAATGAGGAAATTCGTAGGAAAAGCATAGAGGAAACATCAGGGAACGCTTTAAGTTTTGAGAGCAGGGGAAGGCAGAAAGAGAAGAGCAAGAAAGGGATATCAAGATCTAAGTCTAAGGTGAGAGGCATATCCAAATCCAGAAATGGCAGGAAGCCATAATGCTGGAATTGTGGAAAGATGGGGCACATAAGCAGAGATTGCTGGTCAAAGCCTAAGGAGGACAATCAACATGAAGGAAAAGAAGAAGCAAAGGTTGCAGGTATTGCACAAGATGCTCTAATATTCTCTTTGCATAATAATATAGAATCTTGGGTGTTAGATTTTGGTGCATCTTTTCATGCTACCCCTAATAGAGAATATTTTAGTGACTATGTCCATGGAGATTTTGGAATAGTGTATCTAGGGGATGATGAGCCTTGTAAAATTATTGGCAAAGGTAAAGTGTAGCTTAAAATATAGAATGGCAACACATGGATGTTGAGAGATGTTATGCATGTTCCTAGCTTGAAGAGAAATTTGATTTTTGCAAGAAAGTTAGGGGATGAGGGTTGTACAGTAACTCTCACAACTGAATCTTAGAAGGTGACCAAGGGTGCACTTGTAATGGCCAAAGGTAAGAGAGTAGGTACTCTCTATTTATGTAATTGTGTTACTAACAATTCTCCTTCTGTATTATCTACTTCAGACATGGATGCAAAATTGTGGCACTCAAGGCTTGGCCACATGAGTGAGAAGGGAATGTCAATTCTTAAGTCTAAAGGTAAGCTTTCAAATTTGAAAAGCATAGATCTGGATTTTTGTGAGCACTATGTTTTTGAAAAATAGAAGAGAGTGAGTTTTCTCAAGACTGGGTCAACAAAGAAGAAGCATAAGTTGCAGCTTGTTCACACAGACGTGTGGGGACCGGCTCAGGTAGCTTCTATTGGAGGATCACAGTACTATGTTTCGTTCATAGATGATGCTACAAGAAAGGTATGGATCTATTGTATTAAGAAGAAATCTGATGTATTTGAGACTTTTAAGATTTGGAAAGCTATGGTTGAGAATGAAACAGGCAAAAGATTGAAGTGCCTAAGATCTGACAATGGTGGTGAGTTCTGCAGCTATAAGTTCAACTGGTATTGTTATATGCATGGAATCCACAGGCGAAGGATGGTTCCAAGGACACCTCAGTAGAATGGAATTACTGAAAGGATGAACAGAACAATTATGGAGCGTGTAAGGTGTATGAGATTGCATGCTGGTTTGCCCTTAGAGTTTTGGGCAGAAGCTGTTGATACTGCAGTGTACCTGATTAACAGAGGACCCTCTACAGCTCTAGATGGTGGAATTCCAGAAGAGGCATGGATAGGTAAAAAGGTAGATCTATCATTTCTCAAAGTTTTTGGTTGTGAAGCCATTGTGCACGTTGATAAGGAAAATAGAAAGAAGCTGGATGCTAAGTCTATGAGGTGCACATTTATTGGCTATGGCTTCAATGATTTCAATTTCAAAATTTGGAATCTAGGAACTAATAAGATAATTAGGAGCCATGATGTTATTTTCATTAAAAAAGTGATGTATAGTGATCAACTGAAGAAGCTGAATCAATCTGGGCAGAGCAATGGAGAATTGGACGAGGTGACAATCCAAAATGAGCTCACGGGAAGAAGAAATAATCACTTGCAGGAAAACACAGAGACCAACGTCGGCCAGGCAAAAACCAATGTCGATAGGACAGAAACTGATGTCGGTCATATAGAGACCGACGTGGGCAGGATAGGCACCAACGTCGGTCAGGTAGAACCGACGTCGGCCAGTAACAAGCCTGGAAGTGACCGAGGTCGGTCACTCTCAGAGAATTTAGGCGAACAATGTGTTGTGGATGAGTTTGAGACGCCCATCAGGAGGTCAGAAAGGATAAGTAAGCCTCCAATTTGATATTCCCATTTATTATTCTATTTATTGCTAACTGATGGTGGAGAACCAGAGAGTTTTGAAGAAGCAATACAGGTGGAGTCCAAGAGTCAGTGGGAGTGTGGCATGGTTGAGGAGATGGAGTCCTTGAAAGAGAACCAAAGATGGGATTTGGTTGAGTTGCCAACAGATAAGAGGACACTGAAGAACAGATGGACCTACAGGTTGAAAGAAGGTGAGAATGGACATATGAGATATAAGGCCAGGTTGGTAGTGAAAGGATTTGCACAAAAGCCAGGTATTGATTTTGGTGAGATTTTTTCTCCTGTTGTTAAAATGACTTCTATACGGACTGTACTGTCTTTAGTTGCTATTAAGGATTTGCATCTTGAGCAGCTTGATGTTAAGACAAGGTTTCTTCATGGAGATTTGGATGAAGAAATATATATGGAACAGCCAGAAGGATTTGAGGTCAAAGGTAAGGAGAATTTAGTGTGCAGATTGAAGAAAAGCTTGTATGGCCTCAAACAAGCTCCTAGACAGTGGTATTTGAGATTTGACAGGTTTATGACTGAGCATGGCTTTAGTAGGTGTCAATCTGACCATTGTGTGTATTTTAAGAGATTGGATAATGGTAGATATATTATTCTATTGTTGTATGTAGATGATATGCTGGTTGCAGGATCACACATGCAAAATATCTCTGAGCTTAAGGTGAAATTAGCTCACATATTTGCCATGAAGGATTTGGGAGTAGCAAAGAAAATCTTTGGCATGAGCATTAAGAGAGACAGGAAAAATCACAAGTTGATTTTGTCTCAAGAGGATTATGTGAACAAGGTGTTGAAATGGTTCAACATGCAAGATGCAAAACCGGTAAGCACACCTTTGGCTGGACATTTTAAGTTGAGTAAAGAACAATGTCCTAATTCACATGATGAGGTAGAGTACATGAGTAGAGTTCCATATTCTTCCGCAGTAGGGAGTTTAATGTATGCAATGGTGTGTACTAGACTGGATATTGCCCAAGCAATGAGAGTTGTAAGTATATGGCCAATCCAGGAAAGGAACACTGGAAAGCAGTTCAGTGGATCCTTAGATATTTGAGAGGAACCAATAGTAGGCATTTGTGCTATGGAGGTTTAGATACTTCTCTACATGGTTATGTAGATTCAAATATGGCAGGTGATTTGGATGGCAGGAGGAGCACCACAGGGTATGTTTTCACTGTTGGTGGAACGGCAGTTAGCTGTATATCAAAGTTGCAAAAGGTTGTTGCCTTGTCAACTACAGAAGCAGAGTATATTGCAGTCATAGAGGCTAGCAAAGAGATGATATGGATGACACGGTTCATGGAAGAGCTTGGAAAGGAGCAAGAGAGTTGCAGATTATACAGTGATAGTCAGAGTGCAATTCATTTGGCTAAGAATTCAGCCTTTCATTCAAGAACAAAGCACATACAGCTCAGGTACCACTTCATAAGACAGGTATTGGAGGATGGTGAGTTGAAGCTGGAGAAGATCCATATAGATAAGAATCCTGCTGATATGTTAACCAAGCTAGTTACAAAGGAGAAGTTGAATCTTCATTCAACTTCTGTTGGTCTTCATGATTGAGTTGAAGATGGTGGAGCTAGAAGATGTTGCTGTACAGGTACTGGTGTAGCTGTTTATCTCCAAGTGGGAGATTGCTAAGGTGTGGAGCCTAAAAGCTTCACTAAAGAGCGCTTTGTAAGGTTGCAGCAGTTACACAGTCACCGGCATCGGTCAAGAGCGACCGACGTCGGTCAAGAGCAGTTCAGGAGACATCGGCGTTGGCAGGGATCGGCCGACGTCGGTCACAGGGAAGCAGGCAGGAACCGACGTCGATTACCTGTGCGTCGATTACTATATGGTCACTTTACATTATCATTATTGAGCTTAAATATGTACTTGAACATGCCTTTATGCATGCTTATATATTTCATATTGTACTTGATATGATATTTACTTAAGATTTTTTGCTAACACATTTATCCAAGAACTAGTATGATATGCTTATACTAGTTTCTTATGCCTTCATTTATGTACTTCATTGAGTGTCTTGCATTGATATTATATTGCTTGTTTAAGCATTTGAACATGCTCCATTATTTGTGTCCCCCATGCCTTTATTTTACTCTTTGAGTTTTGAACGTGTCATTGTTCATTGTATGTTGACATTTGAATATGTCATTTTTGTTTTGTGTACATTTGACTAAGGCATGTCCCTTTGATTGTGTGGCATTTGAACATGCCCCTTTTTTGAGGTCTATTTGGATCATTGTCTTTTGATTTGATTTTGAGTGCTCTTGTGTGTGTCCTTGATTACTTTTTGAGCTTGTGTTGTTACTATCTAGATGATGCAATGATCCACATCATGCATATTAGGACTTAGTGTGATCACATTCTTTGTGCTTCAACAATATATCTACTTAAACATGTTCCCTCTATATGTTACATGGTAAATTCGTAGTTTACATGGTTATCTTATATTTTTAAGGAAAGGTAACTTCTAGTTGCTACTTCCCCTCACCTCAAAAGTGGGGGCATGCCATGGAGGCATGAATTCCACATTGCTTCACCAATTCAGATTGTAGAGGGGGCATGTTTTGGAAACATGTTCTTCACACTTATTCAGTATTCAACATACCTAGATTATAGTGGGGGAATGTTTTAGAATCATGTCCTCCACATTGGTACTTATATCAATTTTCATATTATAGTGGGGGCATGTTTTGGAAACATGTTATCCACACTTACATAGTTTCAAATTGGTCAAGTTGGATAGTTATATGATTCAAATACACATTTATGGTAGAATTCTATACATTGGTACCATTGTTATACACAATTTAAACATGAGATATATCTAAAGTGCATATACTATGTAACGTCTGCCTAATATTTCAAAATTAAATCAATTTTAGATTTCAAACACTTTCAAGTACTGTCACCACCCACTAGGTTGGATTGTTATGGACTGTATTGAGCCAATCTATTGTAGTAGTTGGTTTGATTTTTGGTATAGTTGTGGTGGTTAAATCACTCAATATTTATAAGTTCATAGGTTGGACTTGATTACATCATCCAACCTCACTAGTTTTATAGTGTGAGTTGACTTGGTTCACTCACACTTACCATGTTATAAGTATGATTGGGTTGCACGGTTGAGCAAATCTCAACTACCAGGTGGAAAATCTTATTTTCTCTAAGCTTGGGGGCATGCATCCTCTAATATTTCTCTATCTCTTTAGATATATGCACTTTCCAGATTTTATATTTGTCCTAATCTTAGTTTCTGTGATTCACAATGATACATCCTTCAAATCAAATTTCCAAAAGGCAAGATGATTGCATCGATACATAGGTGTACTCCTAAACCCTGATCTCTTTCAATTTTAATCATTTTAATGCTTTCAATTTTAGATTTTATGCACTAATTATATACTATAACATGTTCTTGGTTTTAGGTCTATCACCAACAAAGCACTCAAATTGAGCTAAAGTAAAGATAAGGTGTGTTATACTGATTTAACTATTTTGGGAATATTAGAGTCTTATTCCTAATTTAGTTAAGGGTCTAAGTTGACTAAATTAGTCTATAATATTGCAATGATTTAACAACTAATTTGTATAATTTATTTGTATTTTTATCCTTTTTATAAATAACAATAAATATGGAGAAAATAAGACTTAGCTAAAAATACAATGAAACAACTAAGCCAAGGTCCAAAATTTATTGTGCAGAACTAGGATAGTATCACAAATCAGGATCTGCCTTTTGTTTTGTGAAAGGATATGAACACTAAAATAGGACACCCTAAGGTATAGTACTATAGTTCTTTTTTGTTGTTATTATTCAAATTGCACATAGATACCTAAGTTTTTTGGGTTTTGTTCGCTATCCCTATATGTGTCTACCTATGAAATCTCAACTATTGAAGGTATGTAGAACTCATTATAGAGCTGATTAGTCTTCAAACCCTAGACTTCATTGTGCTTTAATTAATCTTGAGAAGAAAGGGGGGGTTAGTGTGTGTAAGATTCACTAAATGTGTATCCAAACCCCTTATGTGGGCACACTTCCTACATACCAATACTTTGAAGACGGATTAATCCATTTGTAGTTTTCCCACTTGATGTGCTTTATGCAATAGTGTTATGTGGATGCAAAAATTCTAAACTAGTTGTGCTTGAGGTGTCTAGGGACTGGTGTGAGGATTTGGATATGCTTGTAGCTATATTGGATGGTTGTATGTAAAGAATAGAGAAATTTACCTTAATGGTATTACTTGTATTCTTGCTTGCTTTTGTAATATTTGCCAACCCCTTATAAATGAAGTTTGAATGGGCATTTATAGATATTTATTGGTCATCTGTTGAATGTATTCATGCTAGGTTGACAAGATGAAAGATCGGAATTGAAAGGAAATGACCATTAGAGATAAAAATGCAATTGGATAGGAGCACGAAAATTAGACACCCTAGGGTCCGGTGCTATAGTCCAAGTTGGGTGCTATTATCCTATAAGTGTAGGACTTGGGGGGATGGAATTAGCATGGGAAACATATCCTGGTTGAGATATAATTATATTTTGAAAGTCTATGGAAGACTGAGAATAAGCAAAAAGGTGTCTAGAAAGGTCATGATAGCATGCAAGAGGAACCTATGGGTTGGATGTCATAAACACTCAAGCTACCAATTTTGATATTTTATATGACTACATTTAACCCCCCTTTATTTTAGTGATGCAACAAAGTGAAATAATAAGATAAAGGAAAAATAGAAAGTGCACCTTAACTTACCTGCAAGGGTGAAGCTGTGTGATACTGGGTGTACATAGAGAGAGCACATTATGAATTATAAATCTATAAAAGAAAACAAAGTGTAGATTAATTCTTATTAGATACGCTATATCTAAAATAAGAATGTACAACACTGGGTAAGAGAGAGAGGAAGATAAAGGAACAAATACACCTCACTTGGTACACAAAGAAATACAAAACATATTGTGATGCTGAGTGATGTTGGGTATGTGTTAAATGATGTTGTACCAAAAGTAATATCAAGAATGGAGCTGAGTGCTCAATTCCTTGAGAGTGGATCAAGAATGCAAAGGCTAACCCTTTGACTCCATCGCTGCCCACTAAGTGAAGCTATGTGATCATGCATGTGTTAATTGATGTTTGGACTATGTGTCTAATCCCTTTGAGTAGGTGGCTCAAGAATACAAAAGCTATCTATTCCTTTGGCTCCATCATTTCCCCATGAAGTGAAACTATGAACTAATACTAGTATGATTGTGTGTCATATGAGATGGCTCTTTAAGCCCATGAATATCCTGTAATATGACAATGTGGCATGGATAGCCGCATGTGTGCTAAAAATTAGGCCACTCTTGGCTACTCAAAAAAGGTGGAGATTAGGCTTGCATAAAAACCACTCTAAAATTAGGCAATGGGCTTATATGAAAGCCACTCAAAAATGATGCCAACCATCTATAGATGGAATAAGGCACGTAACTATTAAGAATGCTTAGGTAATGTACTAAACTCAGAAAGAAAAAAAATTAAATGTGCCATGCACATTGCCCCCATTTACTAGTGTCTAAAACATGGGTTCTAATCTAGAAGTTATATTGATTTCCTAATCTAAAATTGGAAGCAAGAGCCATCATACCCCACATGATGCCCCCTATATCTAGATTCTCTAAGAAAAATTATATTGAAGCTGTTGATTCTAAATTGAATTGTTGCTGACAAAATTGTAACTAGTCTTACCTTTATGTTTATTTTTGGAAACTATGATTTTTTTGTTGTTAGATAGGAGTAGTAAAATAGGACACCCTATTGTCTAGTGCTATAGTCCAAACTTGGTGTTCTTGTCCTTTGCTGATTTTGAAGATTGTTTTGTAATTATCACTATCTTTCTGGTCTTTTCTACCTAGTTTGAAGTCTGAATACTATTCTAGGTGTTTTGAAAGATGATTTTTTGATTGGTAGGATCTATAACCTCTGAGACAAAACCCTTGTTTATTTCCCCCTCTTTTGAGGGTAAGAATGAAGACCCTATAATGACTATCCTTAGAAGAAATAGCCTTGAAAGTGTGTTATATTGTGAGAATACATGATATAACAATGATAATCAATAAGATATCTCAAGATATAGCATGGTTTGTATAGGAGATTGTTAGATCAATGAGGGTATGCCTATATAGATATAACAATGTAATAGAATGTGCAATATAATGAACTAGAATTGAAAGTTTAGTTAGTTGTTATTTGTCAAAGAGGGATGGAGCATGATGTCCATCATGGCATCTAAGAAAGCAAGATAATGCATGACATGGATCATGGCATTGCAGATAGTTGATAAGTAATCAAGACACAAGCACACAAGGCAAGAAGCAAGAAGCATACAAGAGTAGCCAAGGGGCCAAACAAACAAGGGATATGGGCACATGTCCCTCAAACTAGAAAAGAAACATACAAGGCATGTTCAAATGCCACATACACATACAAATGAAACAAACAAGGTTGGCACAAGGGCCATAGGCACATAAAAGAGTACAAGTAAAGGACATTGGCAAATGTCCTAAGCCACATACAAGACATAAAACAAGAACTGAGAAATGTAATCACATCTAGCCACACAAAATAAGAAAGAAAATCATGCAAATACTTAATAATACAATTGCATCTAACTAATCAAAGCAAGAAGTGAAAGTATGCAAGACATGTAGTATAAGACTAGGTATATGCTAAGAAATACATAAGTGCCATATACAAGTGAGTATCAATAGAGTAGTTTATGTAAACTAGTAAGTAATATACATCGACATGATAACTAGAGTGTGTGGTGTAGGAATGACATAACCTGAATGGTGGTCATGTAGAAGATGCCCCCAGGGGGTAGATGTATCAATGTATATCTTGAATACAGAAATGGGATGCCCCTCAATGGGTAGAGTGAAGCCATCATGGATCTGGATGTCACTGCACACACTCAAAGAAGATCAAGTAAAGCATGGTAATGTAGATAAATTGACAAATAATAGCATAGAACAACAAAATGTAAGTCTAGCATGGTAGTAGAGATGTAAAGCATGAATGATGCATACAATTGAAATGTTTTTGAATTTTTGAATGTTTTTGAGATATTGACATATTTGAATGTTTTTATATTTTGATATATTTAAATGTTTTTGTATTTTGACATATTTAAATGTTTTTGGTATAAGCTATATATAATCAATCATAAAAAAGACTATATACAAGTAATTTGAAAAGAAGCTATGTGCAATCAAGACTGAGAAGAAATGATACTAACTGGTGAGTCTCATGGGAGACTCTCTATCATGGTGTCTTATATTGAGGAGAGGGATTGTGCATGGTCATGAAGCATGATAGAAGGGCTAAGACTGTGGCTCTAAAAGCTGTGTATGCTATAAATGCTCTAAAATTTCTAAAGTATAAACCAGCTGTGGGGTCCACCTATAACTCCAAGAAGTAGATGTAACTGTGGGGTTCTTAGAGACCCATATAGTGGTAGGAGAAGCTCTCTAAACATGTTCTTTGTGTGTAGAGGTATGAGACCTCAACGATACTACCCTAGGTGTGAACACTATAGTAAAAAGCTGTTTAGAATTCTAAAACTATGGTTGCTCTAAAAGAGGCTACTGTGGAAGTGTATGAACTCTCTGTGATGGCGATGGAGGCCTCAATTATGTCTGAATCTAAACTGAAGGAAGAACTATAATCGATGGAGAAGCTAAAATTGATGACTGTAAAGTAGAAGATGGCTTTGAAGTGGGGAGTGGTAACTCATATGGAACTCTACCAACTATAAAAATTTAATTAACATGAATGAAATTCATTCATCTATGAATTATAAAAAGTACTGTTTGAAGTTTCTAAATCCATGGTCAACAAAGTAACATATCAGAAACTCCTACACTATGAACAATAGTAAATGGTGTGGCCATACGTGTTGGACCAACCGGTAGAGGAAGTACAATCTCACCTAATAAACTCTGTATGTGCCCACTGAATCTGTTGATAACTTTGTCTGTTAGGGTAATATCCTACTCTAAATATCCTAAATGCTGCAATAATGTCATAGTGCACATGTTCACACTAGATCCATTGTCTATGAGAACACTATGAATAGGATGATTATGAATGTAAGCTCTAATAAAGAGTGCATGATAATCCGAATCATCCTCAACTATCTCTTGCTCTAAGAAGGAGATCAAAGGTCAAGTTAGAACTCTAGAATTGTACACACCAATCATATTACTCAAAAGATGTGACTCAACTGAAGGTAACCTATATGTAGCTAGTGGCAAATGTGCATCATATACATGGTGAACCCCTTATGTGTCCCTTGTTTCTTGTTTAAAATGTTATGGAAAAAGATATGAGAATTTTTTTAGAGATTTATCTTGTGTTGACTTTGCCTGTGGAGGCTCAATTAGAGTGTCAATGTCAATAAGATTTCCATCTATCAGGTCATGTATCTTATGTTTCAAACTAATGCATCTATTTGTTGTGTGGCTTGGTGCCTTGTAAAAGTTGTAAAATATATTCTGATCATATCCCCATGGAAGAGGATTTTTTGGATCAACTTCCTAAATAGGAGGGAGACATATGATATTACATTCCAAAAGTTGCTGTAAAACTTTGGTTTGAAAAACTAGTAGATTGGTAAAGGTTCATTGAGGAGGTGCTGATAAAACCACTCACTGAAGGGGATCAAAAGCTGCATTAGCTATAAGTTGATTTTGACTTTTTCTATTATTGACCTTTACTTTGTATGGGACTTTATTGTTACTCTTGTTTGTTGTTTCCGATATACTTGTGTACTTGAGTTTGGCCATTAAAATTAATTTGACTTCCCTTTCCTTTAGTGTATGACATAACTTGGTGAAGGAAGAGAATATTTTGAACATTATTTATTCATGCAAAGCTGGTAGAAGACTCTATTTGAAGAGATATTGTAACTCTTAATCAACCATGGGGCTAGTCATCTTAGCCATGATAGTCTTATATCAAACAAAATAATCTGTGAGATGGTCATTTGACCTTTGTTTTTGTTGTGTAACTTGGGAATAGGAAACCTTATCACTAATGTTAATGCTAAAATGAGCTAGGAACATGTCAGCTGAAGGATTGAATGTGTTGATCAACTAATTTGGTAGACTGTAAAATCATTGTAAAGCATAATCCTTTAGACTCTGTGGAAATAACTTGGTTAGTATCTAGTCATTTGGTACATAATGCAAGCATGCTGCATGAAAAGCTCTTACATATGTCTCTAGATCACCTTTTCCATCATATAGAGTGAGCTTGGATTGAACAAAACCTAGTGGCAAGGGTGTAAAAGCAATATGATGTGCTAATGGTGTATGCAGTAGAGCAAAAGAATCCAAAGCCTATGTTAGTCTAGAATCACCTTGTTTAAGATGTAGTGTTTTGGATTAAAGAGATTTTATCTCTTGCATGAGGGCTACCATATCAAGAGACAAAGATGTACTAGCCATAACTAGTGGTGCCTCATAAGAAGGTTAGGCTCCTATAGGGGGTTGTTGTGACATAGTTACCCCTGTAGTGTCATTTACAACTGGTTGCTCTGAAGGAATGGGAGACTCAACTTGCTTATCCTTTTTAATTTCCATGTTAGATTGTAAGACAAGAGTATGATCTCAGGGTTGTTCCCAGAGTCTTTCTCCAAAACTTTATAGAATCAAGTCTTTGTTGATGACAACATCATTGTTAATGATAAGTGAAATTGGATTAAGAACCCTGTTGGGTGAATATTTTGTCGTCAACTAACTGATGACAAAATGGGTATATTAGCCACAAGACAAGGAGATTTATGCCACAAAAAGTGTGGGTTTACCACATCTGGATGAGGTAAATCTCTCCTCTCATTAAGGGGAGGTTCCCTATGAATATTTATATGCTATATGTATATATATAATTAAGCAAAAAATAATACTTGGGGTGGTATAACAACATCCACCTCTCTTTTTTCAGAGGTGATGTCCAAGGAACAAGAGAGAGAAATCTTGGTCGTTGGCTAATAACATTCCTCTTCTTTCAGGAATGGTATCTAGCCTAGAGTAGAAAATCCCCTGAAGTAGGTAACCAAGTTCATAAAAAACCTACGTAAGCACAAAGTCTTCTGTTGCCTCCTTCACTGATTCGAAATACGCGTAATCGTAGAGTGAAATGAAGCACAAAGTCTTCACCTAAAACTAAAAAAGATAAAAGGATCACCAAGATAAAAGTAGCTCAAAGTCTTTCTTCTATCTTTTAAAAATGTCCTTAGATAATATCAACACACACACTTTGCTTATTAAATCAAACAGATAAGAGATTATCAGGAAAGAAGACATAAGAACCACTTCCTAAATAACACAAATTATTTCAACACAAAGTCTAAAATAAACCTGCTTCTCATTCATTTGATAAAATATGATTTACAAGTTGAGCACAAAGTCTCAAGAAGTGTCTCAATTTCAGTAGAGTTTTTGCTCTCAATTATCAGAGATATATTTATAAAGAGGTCCCCTCTATATATAGGGAGAAACCTTTAAAATTAAAAAGATTAAAATATAAAAATATCTTAGTCAAAGATGAGTCATCTTTGACTTTTCAGATATTTTTTTGGATTTTTTACATGTAATTACATATTAAAAAAGTACACATGAAAATGTCCCAAGTCAATTACAAAGTGCATTTTGAATAAGGCATAGAAGAACAGCTTCAATCTTTATTTCCAGTCTTCTTCAGAGAAACTTCAGTGATATGAAAAAACTTTTGTTGAAAAAGACATTGATGAAGAGGGATCCTTTAGAGAAAGTGTAGTAATAGTCATGATTGTGCAATTAGGGGAAAAATTAACAATCTGGGAAAA
Source organism: Torreya grandis (assembly GCA_037957365.1). Taxonomy (NCBI): domain Eukaryota; kingdom Viridiplantae; phylum Streptophyta; class Pinopsida; order Cupressales; family Taxaceae; genus Torreya; species Torreya grandis. The sequence continues at coordinate 436,773 of JARHVA010004742.1, forward strand.
TTGCACATTTGAGTGATCATGACTAGGGAAACGTGCTTGAAAAGGCTGAGGTGAGAGCGGATCAAAAAATAGAAGAAAAGGGGAGCGGGTGCAAAAAATATAAGGAACGAAGATTTCTCTGGAGTTAGAGAAATCAGAGAAAAAGATGCAAGGGTGGCAAAATTTGCCACTTATGCATATGAGGTGAAAAAGGGCACAGGCAGCAAATTTTGCCACCCGTACATGCTTTGCAAGAAAGTGTGTAAGGGTGGTAAAATTTTCTGCCCTTGCAAGTGTAACGGTGGCAAAATTTGCCGCTCGTACACATTAGATGCACAGACCTGTATCGGTGGCAAATTTTGCCACCATTAGAGGTGAGGGGAGGGAACATACGGTTAGGGTGACGAAATCTGTGGGAGAGGAGGATCGCCGATGGGGAGAAAGGGAAGAAGAGAGGAATGCAGGGATGCATGGGTGGCAATATTTGCTACACCTGCATGGAAGAGACCAAAAGATGCAAGGGCAACAAAAATTGCCGCTCTTCCATGTTGGATGCAAACACTTGTCACATTATGCTAAGTCATAACAGGACACGTGACATATTTCGCTTAAATTTTAAAAGCTTTAGAAACCTTTTGAGAGTGTTGTGGAAGATGACATGTGGGGGCTTCTGCTCTGCTTTGTCTTTTTCTATTGGGCACTTTTTTGTAGGCTTTTCTCTTCAGTCAGGGTTTTCCTTTGCTTTCTTCAGGATCTGTTCTTGGGTAAATTCCTTCAAACTTTGGTGATGAACCAACTGTTGAACCGTTCCATTGAACCACGGCTTTGAATTGATTACTGAACTTGCCTTTGAACCATGTGTTTGAACTAACCGTTGAACCAAGTTTTGGTTCAATGGTTCAAACAGAGCCTTGAACTGATTGACGAATTGTTTGATTGAGCCAAAGGATGAACCAAAGCGTTGAACCGCTTGGTTGAACTGAGACATTGAACCGATTGAACTTGGCACTCATTGAACTTGTAGAAATGAACCTATTTGTAGAGTCCGTAGAAACCAAGTTCATAGTTTTCTCTAACCTTGAAAGAGTCCATAGATTTCAACCTGTAAAAGCCCATTGAACTTGACCTGCTGAGTTTGTAGATTTTTGAGAAGCTTGAAAAATGAGGAATTTGAATGCTCAGGACAAATTTTGAAAGGGGAAGAGAGGATTTTGATCTATAGGACCAAAATAGTTCAAATGTTGTCCCAAAAATGAGTGGCATTTTTTAGAGAGAATAGTTGGCTCCAGTTGGGGAACTTCCTTCTATTGCAAAAATCGATTGAAAGGAGTAGAATCTAGAATCTCTAGTGCCTTGAAGTGTGCCATTGGGCTACAGAGTCATGCTACCCAAAAAGAAAGGCTCCAAAAAATGAAAATGAAAAGCATAAAATAGAACTAAAAACTATACAAATATACATATGTATAGATGGTCTTATTTGATGCCTCAAGATTTGAAGCACTTCAGATGCCATCCATTGTGAGATAGTGAAAATAGTGTGCCATCCTGAAAAACTAGTAGGAAACCATTTTGTCTCTAGAATTGGTGATGAGAAAATGGAACTCTCCACCAAGAATTCAATCTCCTGTGTCTTCCTCTTAGTTCTCTTCTCTTGCTGCCCCTTGGCAAGACTTGCTTTCTAGTCCAAGAACCATGAATCTTGGTTCTCCTTAAGAGTCCCTTTTTCTGATTCCAATGGGCAACAGCCTGGTCTATTACCATAATTTACTATTCTGATAGTTTAGTCCAGCACATGTCTTGATTGTCCCCTTCAGACACCTGGCATACCACCGGCTCGGCATCTCCTTTGTCATGAGTAGCTCCCCATTCGAGTAATAAAGATTCATACTCGATAGTGTTGTTGGTGTTGCTGAACTGCAACTCATGTAAAGAAGGAAGAATATCCCCTTTAGGAGATATCAACACCAACTTGGTCCCAACACCTATAGAGAAATTACTGCCATCCATTTCCCAGATCCAAACATCATCAAAAATGGATCTTCTATCAGATTTCTCTTCATTAGAGATAGAAGACCCTTTTTCATTTGTACTGCACCTTACCAATCCTTTTGATGTCTAGTTTGAATAAATTTCTGGATCACCACCTACCGGACTTTCATCTCCAAGAACATAGATGTCCTCCGTGGTCAAGAAGTAATCATCTTTGCCTGAAAACTCAAACAAAATTTGAGCTTCAGGGGCTGACGTTTGGGTCTTAACATCTTGTACCAACTTGTCCAACTGATCAGGGTTGGACTACAAGACTTTGAATTTAGTCATTTGAATTTTGGTCTTTTTGACATGATCAGTTATGTCAAATGACTCAATTGGACTAGGCACAGAGGGTGGGAGTTCATCTTTTTGGTTTATGGGAGGGGTGGGAGGATTGGCTTGCGAATTTGAAGTAGAAGGTGCAGAAATGTTTGGGATACTTTTTTAGCAATCACTGGGTCCTTTGGCTGAATAGGCAGAGTGGTCCCGCTCTTAGCAATCAAAATTACAGGCTGAGGTCACTCCTCTATTTCTCCCTTATCATCTTGTTGAGCTGACTGATTTTGGGATTGGGTGATCACAACATATGATCCCTCAGATGCTCAACCTTTACTTCTGGGTTCATCCTGGTAGTTCAAGAAACTGATGTGGGAGTCACCAACTAATTCTTTTTGATCAAAATCAAGTTGGAAAGAGAAATCATGTTCTTTTTCCAAATATCCAACTACTGAGTTGGTTGGAGGTGCTTCAAGGGCAAGGTTCTTTTGCGGGGGAGAAAGGCGATTTGGCTGCCCTTAACTTCTGACAGTGTTGCCTTGATATGGCTGATTGGGAAATGTCCTCCTTGATATATCTTTATATAGAGGAGCAAAATACATATTTTATGCCATTTGCCTTTTCAAGGCTAATAATTTATTTACCAGCTTTTGCACCATTAGGTTAGTGGTGACTACAGGTGAATACTCAAAAGATGAAGAGGATTTACCTTTATTAGGGTCTCTTCTTATCTTTTTTGCCAAGATAAGGTCATCTTATACCTCAGTAGCCAAGTCTTGAGAAGCCTCAAGGTCTATATATCTAGCCCATCTCAACAGAAAACTCACTTCAGGCAGTTGTGAGTTGATGAAGAAACACATGAGATTCTAAAGTGTCGAATGGGTGATCATGGGAATTCTGTGCCTCAGCGTGTTGAACTTGGCAATAAAATCTCTCATAAGCTCATGAGGATTTTTCTTCATCTGAGTGAGCTAGGCCAACAAGGCATGTGCATCTTCTGCAGGCTTGAATTTGAGTTCAAATTTATCTTTCAGGGTGTCCCAGTCAGTCACTGGTCCAGTCTACAAGTGGTAGAACCAATCTGTAGCAGCACCTTGTAGTATCTCCATGAACAACCTGACTATTATGTCTTCAAATTCCATCCCTATTACGCCACAGGATATGCTGAAAGCCACAATGTGTTCATCAGGATGAACTTTTCCATCACCAAAGAATTTGGGGAATTTTTTTCTTAAACTACGTGGAAGCTCATGTAGAGGTGGAGTCAAGTTGAGTGGCCCAAAAAAGTTACCCAAGGGGCCTTGAACTTTCATGATTTAGTTATAAAAAATAGGGATAACAAATTTGGGTGGAGTGGCCAGATTGCAGAACAAAAATGGAAAAGAACTGCCCCTACTTCAGCTTGAGGCTTGAGGCTTCAAACACTCTTTCTCAGCAGCTTTGGTTTTGCAGACCAGATAAAATAACGGAAGTGGAGGAAGATGGTAAGGCTATAATCATAATGGAAAAGACATAGAACAGAGTCACCAAAATCTATAATGGATAAGGGTTATAATGATTATGGGTAAGACATAGGTGATGTTTCAATCTAAAACTTGAGGTTCCAAATTACACAAAATTACTGTGTCCCCAGCGGAGTCGCCAAAAACTGTTGGGTGAATATTTTGTCGTCAACTAACTGATGACAAAATGGGTATATTAGCCAGAGCACAAGGAGATTTATGCCACAAAAAGTGTGGGTTTACCACATATGGATGAGGTAAATCTCTCCTCTCATCAAGGGGAGGTTCTCTATGAATATTTATACGCTATATGTATATATATAATTAAGCAAAAAATAATACTTGGGGTGGTATAATAGCATCCACCTCTCTTTTTTCAGAGGTGATGTCCAAAGAAGAAGAGAGAAAAATTCTAGTCATTGGCTAATAAGATTTCTCTTCTTTCAAAAATGGTATCCAGCCTAGAGTAGAAAATCCCCTGAAGTAGGTAACCAAGTTCACAAGAAAACCTACGTAAGCACAAAGTCTTCCATTGCCTCCTTCGCTGATTCAAAATACGCATAACCATAGAGTGAAATGAAGCACAAAGTCTTCACCTAAAACTACAAAGGATAAAAGGATCACCAAGATAAAAATAGCTCAAAGTCTTTTTTCTATCTTTTAGAAACGTCCTCAAATAATATCAACACACACACTTTGCTTATTAAATCAAACAGATAAGAGATTTTTAGGAAAGAAGACATAAGAACTACTTCTTAAATAACACAAATTACTTCAACACAAAGTCTGAAATAAACTTGCTTTTCATTCATTTAATAAAATATAATTTACAAGTTGAGCACAAAGTCTCAAGAAGTGTCTCAATTTTAACAGAGTTTTTGCTCTCAATTATCAGAGATATATTTACAAAAGAGGTTCCCTCTATATATAGGGAGAAACCTTTAAAATTAAAAAGGTTAAAATATAAAAATATCTTAGTCAAAGATGAGTCATCTTTGACTTTTGAGATATTTTTCCAGATTTTTTACATGTAATTACATATTACAAAAGTACACGTGAAAATGTCCCAAGTCAAAGTGCATTTTGAATAAGGCATGGAAGAACAGCTTCAATCTTTATTTTCAATCTTCTTTATTGTCTTCGACTTCTTCAGAGAAACTTCAGTGATATGGAAGAACTTTTGTTGAAAAAGACGTCGATGAAGAGGGATCTTTTAGAGAAAATGTAGTAATAATCATGATTGTGCAATTAAGGGAAAAATTAGCAATCTGGAAAAATTGCATATTTGAGTGATCATGACTAGGGAAACGTGCTTGAAAGAATTGAAGTGAGAGCAGGTTAAAAAGCAGAAGAAAAGGGAAGCAGGGATGGAAAATGGAAAGAATGAAGATTTCTCCAGAGTTAGACAAATCAGAGAAAAAGATGCAAGGGCGGCAAAATTTACACCCTGACATGTGGGATGGTCCGTATGCGCAGGCGACAAAATTTGCCGCTTATGCATATGAGGTAAAAAAGGACACAGGTGGCAAATTTTACCGCTCATACATGCTTCACAAGAAAGAGTGTAAGGGTGGAAAAATTTGCTGCTCGTACACATTAAACGCATAGACCTGTATCAGCGTCAAATTTTGTCGCCATTACAAGTGAGGGGAGGGAACATATGGTTAGGGTGGTGAAATCCGTGGGAGAGGATGATGGTTGATGGGGAGAAAGGGAAGAAGAGAGGAATGCAGAGATGCATGGGTGGTAAAATTTGTTGCTCCTGCATGGAAGAGACCAAAAGATGCAAGGGCAACAAAAATTGCCGCTCTTACATGTTGGATGCAAACACTTGCCACGTTCTGCTGAGTCATAACAGGACATGTGACGTATTCTGCTTAACTTTCAGAAGCTTTAGAAACTTTTTGAGAGTGTTGTGGAAGATGACACGTGGGGGCTTCCGCTCTGCTTTGTCTTTTTCCATTGGGCATTTTTCTGTGGGCTTTTCCTTTGCTTTCTTCGGGCTCTCTTCCCAGGTGAATTCCTTCTAACTTTGGTAATGAACCAATTGTTGAACCATTCCATTGAACCATGGCTTTGAACTGATTGCTGAACTTGCCTTTGAACCATGTGTTTGAACTAACCGTTAAACCAAGTTTTGGTTCAACGGTTCAAACAAAGCCTTGAACGGATTGACGAATTGTTTGATTGAACCAAAGGATGAACCAAAGCATTGAATTGCTTGGTTGAACTGTGACATTGAACCGATTGAACCTGGAACTCGTTGAACTTGTAGAAATGAGCCTGTTTGTAGAGTCCATAGAAACCAAGTCTGTAGTTTTCTCTAACCTTGAAAGAGTCCGTAGATTTCAACCTGTAATAACCCATTGAACTTAACCTGTTGAGTCCGTAGATTTTTCAGAAGCTTGAAAAATGAGGAATTTGAATGCTCAGGACAAATTTTGAAAGGGAAAGAGAGGATTTTGATATGTAGGACCAAAATAGTTTAAATGTTGTCCCAAAAATGAGTGGCATTTTTTGGGGACAACAAACCCGATGTGGTGGGTCATGAACATTGTTGTTTGTATCATCATTGTTATTCTCATACTGCTCATTTTCGAAGTTATCTTCATAGAAATTTGTGTAATCTAGATGTATAAGATCTATAGCAGGAAGTTGAGTTGGTTGTTTATCTATGGTATATGGTCGGGTTGAAGAAATCTTTGTTAATTCATAAGGACTACCACTAAGTCTTGCACTTTGTCTCAAAGGAAGAGATGAAAGGAGCTTAGATGGCATAAGGAAAATAATTTGAAAAATGAAAAAGTAGATTAAATAACTATAATCTAAACAACAAGCTAAAATATGCATAAAAAAGATACGAAGCTCACAAACATGTAAGGTGATACCTCAAAAGCAATGGGACCTAGTATAAGCAATTAGGGTTTTGAAAAATGATTAATTTTAAAAATTACTATGGAATTTTAAAACTTAATATGAAATTTTTATTTAAATATACAGATAAAAAACTAGAAAAATATTAGAAAATTCTTGATTTAAAGAGACCTAGTATATGGAACTAGGGTTTTGAAAAATGATATTTAATTTTTTTTGTTAAAATTACCAAGGAATTTTAAAATTTAATGCAAATTTTTGATTTTAATATGGAGATGAAAAATAAAAAAAAAATTGTAAAAATTTTGATTTAAAGGAACCTAATATATGCAACTAAGGTTTGGAATAAAAATTGATTTTTAAAATTTACTATGGAATTTTAAAATTTAAATTGAATTTTTTATTTAAATATGCAGGTAAAAAATCAAAAAATTATTGGAAAAATCAATAAAGAATTTACCCTAGGGTTTTTACAATTTTATGCATAAACAAAGCAAGTTAGGTTCATCAAATGATTTAACTGTTTTAGGAATATTGGAGTCTTATTCCTAATTTAGTTAAGGATCTGAGCTGACTAAATCAATAAATAATATTGCAATAATTTAACTACTAATTTGTATTTTTTTTAATTTTTAAACTTTCTATAAATAATAATAAATATGAAGAAAATAAAACTTAGCTAAAAATAAGATAAAACAGTTGAGATAGGGTCTAAAATTTGCTGTGTAGGACTGAGACAGTGTCACAAATTAGGATCTGACTTTCATTTTATGAAAGGAAAGGGGTGCCAAAATAGGACACCCTAGGGTTTAATGTTAGTCTTTTTCTACTGCTATTTTCTAAATGGTTCACAGAGATACGAGTTTTTTAGGTTTTGTTCTCTATCCCTGTGTGAGTCAGCTTATGAAATCTTGACTGTTAAACGTCTGTGGAACTCTTTGTAGAGCTGATTTAGTCTTCAAATCCTAGACTTCATTATGCTTTGATCAATATAAAGAAAGAAGGGGGGGATTAATGTGTGTAAGATGCACTAAACATGTATCCACATCCCTTGTGTGGGCATGCTACCTACATACCAATACTTCGAAGAGGGATCAAGCCATATGTAGTTCTTCCACTTGATGTGATTTGTGCAATAGTGTTATACGAATGCAAAAATGCTAAACTGAGTGTGCTTGAGGTGGCTAGAGACTAGTGTGAGGATTTGAATATGTTTGTAGTTATATTAGATGGATGTATGCAGATAATAGGGAAATTTACTTCAATAGTATTGCTTATATTCTTGCTTTCTTTTGTAATATTTGCTAACCCCTTTTAAATAAACTTTGAATGGGCATTTAAAAAGATTTATTGGTCATGGGTCGAATGTATTCATGTTAGGATGATAATATGAAGGATAGGAACTGGAAGGAAATGATCATTGGAGCTAAAAATGTAATTGGACATGAGTGCCAAAATTGAACACCCTTGGGTCTGACACTATAATTCAAATTGGGTGATATTGTCCTACAAGTGCGGGACCTGAGGGAATGGAATTAGCATGGGAAATGTAGCCTGGCTGAGCTAGAATTAGGTTTCAAAAGTTTATGGATGACTGGGAATAAGAAAAAACATGTCTAGAAGGGTCATGAGAGCATGCAAGAGGGACCTATGGGTTGGGTGTCACAAGCTGCACTCAAGCTACCAATTTTGACATTTTATATGACTATATATACACACTCAGGTACAATTTGTTTCTCCTTTAAACCAACAATTTCATTACTAGATTAAAGGGGGTGAGTAGACACCATTTATGAATTATATATCATCTTAGTCATGTACAATTGGAAAATACATATCATAGATATAACTTTAACATCTAGACTTATCCTGTTGCCAAAAGCCTTGCATACACTATCTCTTTGTGCCTAATTACTTATCTCTTAGTCTAACTAATTTTATTATGATGACTTAGACTTTTTATCTTACCCAACATGTTATAAACTTGCTTATCTTCTATCTCTACAAGTTCTAGACCTATGCATATTTTCTAGCTACCTGGACACTTGCATCCCTGTTAGATGCCTAAATCGACACAAGTGTCAAGTGCCAAAGTCATAAAATTTGTAAATGAAATGTATTCCTATGGTCAACCTAATTAATTTAATGCAAGATATTATCCAAAAGGATTTGTATAAATATAAGATCAACCCTCATTCATTCTTCACTAAACACATACCAAACAACTCATAAGGCAAATTTCAAAAGGCATTCAATCAAGCACTCAAGAGAGCAAATTTTTCCTATTTTATCCTATTTCCATATTAGTCATAGGGATACCACATCTATAAGTCTAAAGTATTGAAGGAACACTCCAAGACAATATTTGTCAAGTTACATCCTAAGTCACTATTGTACTTACTTATCACACATTACATGATTCACTCATAAGCCAACACGCAGGGGGGAGATACATAAATCTAAGGCCCTATTCGAAGAATTGGATATGTAAACAACACTCATTAAGAGAGGTGTATTTGGGGTAACTCGACACCATGTGCCTATTAACCCATTTTTCCCATAGCCATTGTGAAGATGAAAAACTCAAGTTTTTTTATTTGACAATGAGCGACAGTCCATGACTTAATTATGAATACATAAAAGTGGAGGTGATACAAAACCTAGAAACATCTTGATGGTCGCATATAGTTTCAAAAAGTATTTTGTACTGGAAACGTGTCTAAGTCAGATTATTATGTTGATGAAACAATCATAGGTCAATGTAAGTGTTCACAACTATAGAAGTCAAATTTTTACAATCATATGACTAATCTAGAATCTAGATCTAGTCTAATTTATGCTTGTTCTAGATCCAAATCTATGTTAGCATCAAAACCAACTAAATATCTTGTTTTTCTTATCATTACCATATCTAGCATAGTTGTACTTTTTATTTTTAGCATCTCAACATAATAAATGATATATATATTTTATCTAAGTTTCACAAATAATTGGCCTACTTTAGAGATAGTTTATCATCCTTGTGCTCTAGTATATATCTACCCCTTTAACCCCAGATTCCACATATATATATTTTAGGGTTAAACATGAAGCTAAAATTGACCAAAATTAATAAGATATATATTTTTTCTCATGAAGACAAAATGGTCCATATTTTCAATGTTATCATTAGTTCTTATACCACAGATGTAAATTGTTAGGAAAAATATGTTATGTACCATTTCCACTTATCCATTCATGATTCAACCAATTTAAATGATCCAACATAAGGCTGCAAGGTATCATATTCCAAAAATACAAAAAAAAAAAAAAACAACCTTCAATAATCCATTTTTTTTTAACATTTACATGTTATATTGACTCTTTGGCATCTATGTTGTTGGTTCCATGTTGGTATATGGCATATTAATACTTTTTATATACACATGTGTTTCACACATCATTTGAATGTGGTACAGGCATACACAAATACTTGATATATTCCTATATGAATGTTGGGCCTTCTTTATACTCATGTCATATAGATATTGGGTGTATCTGATTATTTGATCTTGATACACATAGTTTATAAGGTTATGTGATCACTTTCTATTATCTTTATTGAGCGTATATACTTACACATGCCTCTATCCATGCTTATATCTTTTACAATGTACTTGATATGTTAAGTACTTAATGTTTTTTTGATAACACATATATTCAGAAGTTAGTATGACATATCTATGTTGGTTGTTTATGTTTTGTGTTTTCCATTTATGCACTTCCTTGAGTGTCTTACCTTGGATTGTACTACTTATTCAAGTTTTGAATATACTCCATTGATTATGGCCCCCGTGTCTATGTTTTCCTTTTGTGACATTTACATATGCCATAGTTGATTGTATGCGAACATTTAAATATGCCATTACTAGCCCTGTGGACATTTGACTAAGTCACATCCTTTAGATTATGTGGCACTTGAATATGCCCCTTATTTGAGGTCTTCTTGTACCATTATATTTTGATTTTATTTTGAGTGTTCGTGTGTGTGCTTGATTGCTTATTGTGTTTGTATTTTTTATATCTAAATGTTGCCATCATTCACATCATGCATCTTAGAACTTGATGTGATCACATACTATGCACCCCATTATTATATATACTTAGAAATCCTACTCATCAATGCTACATGGTTCATACATAAATTATACAATTATCTTATCCTTTTGAGGTAAGGTAAATATGAGTTTCCGCTTCCCCTCACCTCAAAATTGGGGGGGGGGCATATTAGTGGTGGCATGTCATAAAGACATGGCTTCCACATTTTTCATAGTTCACAAATTCATATGTAGAGTGGGGGCATGTTATGGAAACATATTCTTCACATTTCACATATTTAGATATACAATGGAGACATGTTATGGAAACATGTTCTCCACACTTATACCAGCTCTCAGTTTCAGATTTCAATGGGGGCATGTTTTGGAAACATGTTCTTCACACTTACACAAATTGTAAATTGGCCAAATTACATAGTTATATGATTCAGATACACATCTTTGGCATAATTCTATACATTGGTACTATTGTTATACCCAAGTTTCAGCATGAGACATATATAAGGTGCATATACTACGTAAAGAGCACTTAAATTACAAAATCAAAATCAGTTTCAGATTTCAAAATACTTATATAAAGTTTAGCTCACTAGGTTGGACTGTTAGGGACTATTATTGAGCCAATCTATTACAATATTTGGTTCACTTTTGTTATGGTTAAGGTAATGAAATTACTCAATCTTGCTATAGACACCCTAATTTGGTCAAGCAACCATAAGTACTATGTATTTTATTGCTCTTTCACACAAAGGGTCTTAGTGATGGTTATATTTCTAGTTCACATGGTCACCTTGAGTCTTTTGATCTTTATTATGCCTTGTTCTCACTATTTTGACACTTTTAGTAGTCACAAGTCACCTTTTCCTAGTCCCAAGGCCCCTAGCCTATCATCCATGCTTTTTGCTTTTTTCTGAGTGTTTGGACATTAGCATGATTTTTAGGATAGTAATGCCACATAACGCTACTATCTACTTTTGCCTTCAATGTTCGATGGGTCCTTTCACCCATGTTTGAGTCTTGACCCCTCTATAACCCTTCTCTTATGTTTTTTATATATTTTTCATGACTTGTCGATGAGCGAATAAGGTATTATATTCCAAATAAAGATCCTCATATATAAAGAGCCTCACAAGGCATTTTACATCTAACACTTACTATTTTTCCACTTATTACATAAAATAAATCAATAGTATAGGTCAAATACTTTGCATACTACTCAGTATTCACACTTAGACATTTACATGCTTGATCAAAGAAGGGCCTAATCAAAATTCATCCTAGCATATCATGTAATTTGATGGTGCACATTCCCTAAGGGAGAACTATATACGATTTGAGACCCCTATCATTAGGGTGAATGTAGGCAACGGTCAAAACAATAGGGGTTCTACTTTGTGCGATTGTAATATCCCACAACCTAGTTTTTACTTTCCTTTTGCATTTGATTATTTCATTGTATCATATGTACAGGTATTCATTACGGTTTTAGAAAAATAATCAACCAAAATAGTGACATAGATGAGCCCCTATGCAATAAGAAATCACCTACAAGACCCTTAAGTACTTTGCAACTTCTCTGAAAGTTGTAAATAATCACTATAGGGGGGATGCTAGTGCTAGGTTTGGACACTAGCACCACATGGTGCTACTATCCTAAAGGGGGTGCTGATGTTCAAATCAAGATCTTGAAAAATAATCTACAGAAAAATTCCTTGCTGTTTACTTAATCATCTCCAATATTCATATCTGTGAGAAACTCTATGTATATCTAGATAAGTCCACCTTCTCCTTGTATTTAATATTTTTGAAAAGTTACATAGAATCAATTAATCCCAATTTTATTCCAGATTAACAACAAACCCAACCCTTTAATCTAACATTAGGTTTCACATAGTCAAACCCTAAAAAGGTTAAATCATTTTGTGAACCTGACTTACTTTGAACATAGCTTCAAAAAACCTAATTTTCCTGAGGGTTTACCTCTAAATTTTTGCACATTAAATCAGGGTTACAAAAATTTGATTTTTTAATTTTTTGGATTAACCTAGCTAATTTAATTAATTCAATACTAGGGTTTTATTTTATTTAATTCAATTTAAATATTTACAACACAACCCTAAACCCAAACCCTATATCCATATACACACAAACATTAGCAACTAGGGTTCTAAAAATCCCTATTTTCTATTACAATATCTGTTCAATGCATTCAAATTTTGCACACATACTTATGTTAGATTATATTCTACCTCTTATGCGTTTATTATTCATTATTTACACTATCTTCTTTGCCATGTTTAAAATGGCATCTCAAAAGTATTCCACCCCTCATCCACTTGATGCAATCTTGAGTTTTTCTCATGATTATAACAATGAATGGACTCATTTTCAAGATTGTACATTAGAGCATGATAATGATTTCATTTATAATGGCGATGTCTTTTATTTGTACAATGATGGATATGAGGATTATTATGCACACGATAATACAAATTAACATGAGGATGTATCAGATAAATCATTTTATCTTTCTTCTTACTCTTTTCTTATTCCTAAAACTCAAAATAACAACATAATGCCAAAAAAACCTCTTGTTGGTAGTGTTTTATTACAATGTGATCCTATATTTTCAACTACTTTTGCTACTTCAATCTTCAAAATAAATTGATATAAGTGCACTACATGAAAATCACTTTTACATGCTTCAAAGAAAGTAGATCAAAATAATGCATCTTCATTACCCTTCTCAATTACATTTCAAAATGTAAATACAAATAATGTTACACCTTTTAGCAATGCACAAACTAACGTAGATTGAATTCCTTTATCACCTTCATTCACATTTCAAGCTCAATGCAATGATTCTTTGCCACAAATAGATAACACACATGTTTCTAACCATCTTCCTTTATGTCATAATGTACAAAAATAAAACATGGTTGTTACTCCTTCTTCCCTTAATTCTCAAATAGAAAATGAAAATCATGCTTGCATTTCAAAAATTCCTAGTGAAAAGATGCCCTGCATTACACTTATACATGATGATACATTGCATAGTAGTGAAAATTTCAAATCTTCTCCTTCTCCTCGTCTTAGTGAGCATGTGAATGATACTTCTTCTACTCTTACCTCTAAAAATGAATTATATTCTAATTTTGAGGAACAATGGGATAATGATGATTACTGTGATATGATGAAGATGATAGAATCTACAACTTCTACTTATTCTCTTACTTAACATATTTCTCTTGTTTAACTAGACATTAGATCACATGTTAAAAGACAGACACACACTTATTCTTATGTGTATAATTTTCATTCACTACAAAATAAAGTACCTTTTATTTGACCTAATAATATCAAAGATACCAATGAATCCCCCTCAACACCCCTTACTATAGTAGAACCTAGTTCTCAAACAAACCCAAACGAGGGTGATAACTTATTTTACTATAACTAGGTCCAAGATATTACACCTCCAAAGGTTATTTAGAGCACACTGACACTTCCTAAACAAGATTTACAATCTAATATACCAATGGCTAAAATAAATAATAAAATTCAAGCATTAAATAAACTCGTTGATAATGATAATATACCTTCACAAGTGTTTATTTAATGCATGTTGTGGGTACTTTTCAAAAACAAGTACATCATTTCACCTTGGAGAATGAAGCATATAAATCTCATGTTGATGCCAATGTTATCCATAATAATTGTATTCCATGCAGAATTTCAACTATGAGGTTGCCACATAACTTTCAGATACTTGTGTTACCTATTTTTAATGGATAAGGAGATCCATACTTACATCTTCAGGCTTATGAGAAAGCCATGGCTCATGTCACAAATAAGTTAATTCTACTACAAGTGTTTCCAAAGTCACTAAAGGATAAAACACTAGATTGGTTCCACCATACACTCCCTAGTGCATCTTTACATACATATGAGGAGCTAAAGGTAGTCTTCCTCAAACATTATACATATAATAAGGGACCTTTGGACACACATGAGAGGTTACCTTCACTACACTAGGGCAAGACAAAGCCTACCTCAGAGTACATTCTCAAGTTCAAAGCCTGTTTGCATCAATTAATTTATTAATCTATGGATTTAGAAGTGTAATATATCTTTGCTAGAGTTTTAATCTCTCCTATCAAGGATAAATTACTATATCAATCATCTAAATCATCCATACATATATGCAATGAAACTATATCATTAGAAGTATAGTTGGGATTAGCTATTACATAATAGAGGTAGATTTGGTTATTTATCCTTCAGAACCTCAATCATCAAATTTGATATAAGAGCCTACTCCACTTCTAATTCAAAAAATAGTAAAACACAAACAACCAATAAAAATACTAAGGACAAAGAGTCACTCTATACATCACAATCTACATTGAGTGGCATACAAGATATACACATATGGGTTATACAGTTTTTAGAAAAGGTCAGGCGTTATGACATTTTTTTGACACTACTAAATAGGGGATGATCACACTTCCTTCAACTGATCATCATTGACTACACCATTTATACTAGGTATCCCATAAGCATTATTATCATTTTCATCAGATTAATGGACATTCAGATGATCATTGCTATGCACTCAAAGCTTGCATCAATCAGTATGTTAGCATATGCATCATAGTGTTCACACAAGGGGAATTAGGCCCTAATTCACCATAATCTCTTAGATCACACTCCTCTATGACATAATTATCATAGGGTGTTCCTTTTAATGAACCATTGGTTACTCATCATACAAACCCTGAGACTTCTAGGACAATTATTTATCAGTAGTCTCCTACATCACAGCCTCAACAATAATGGCAACCAATTTATAGATTGAAATGTACCTCAAGTGTGTCTACTAATTAAGCTATTTGGGAACAACTACAAACCCAAAGGCACAATTTTGGTATAGACACCAATCAATTTTTTTGGAAACAATTATAGAGTTTAGAATGAACCTCCAGTGCATACACCGATTAAGATATTTGGAAATAACTACAGACCCAAAAGCACAATTTTGATATAGACACCAATCAAGATCTTCAAAAATAATTACAAAGATCAAAATGCACCTTTTATGTGTACACCAATTAAGATATTTAGGAATAAATATTAACCCAAGGCCACAATTTCAGTTCGATAATTGATAAAAATTTATGACATTCAAGAAGAGATCATAATCCAACTTTAGTTCCAACATCAATTAAAATATTTACAAGAAATCAGGCAACTCAGAGTACAATTTCAAAGCAACAACCAATCATGATTTTTTCATCAGAGTCTACATATTTGTCTACTAGTAGTGCATTATAGGGAGCTCTACTTTCACAGTCTATGTCTACACCAACACAACATGATCCATATGGCCGTTGGTTCTCCGTGTCATTAGGATTCCTATAAGACATCTCACCATTATAGGGTATACACATAATCATCTTATGAGATATAATCAATTAAGAAACAAACACCATATATCAATACAAAAGCTTAATTCTCTTGCACATATGCCTAAAACATTCATACCACATATCCAAATCAATTAAATTTTTTCTAATGGAAAAAAAATTACAAACATTAAACATTTCAAATAATTAACCAAACTTAAACACATTACAAATTACACAATATAACCAGATCTAGATGCCAATAAATAATGCCAAATTACATAACATCCATCTCTCTCTCTATATAACTCAACACCATTTCAATAAGAATATGATGCATCACTCAATGATACGAACACGACTGCTAAGATAAGCTCCCTTACTCTCACTCTCACTCTTAAACACATCAACACTAGAAGTAGAAGCCCCACTATCTCCACAAGACCTCAATCTATGGATATGCCTACTCTCTCTCTCTCTCTCTCTTGGTACATAGCTAACTCATCCCTACACTCATCATACTCCTGTTGATCTCATATATAGTCATATACCATATGACTACTCACCTCACCTAGAGCATCAGGAGAAGGCATGGTTTGCCTCTAGAGCTCTACACATAACTCATCTCTATCTGTTGGTACTCACTTGTATGTTGTAGTTATTAATACCACATGATCAACCAAATAAACATGCACTCTAGCTACATTGGTGGCTAACTTCACCAATCCATCATCCATGACATCATTTGGAATATGTCGTGCCAAGTCATGAAGTGTTGACTCGATGGTGACCTTCCAATACTCATCCTCTTCTGCACCTATAAATTTTCATATAATTAATGAGAATCCTATTTTATCAAAACACATGATCCATAGTATACAAAACATACAAAAAAACTATCTAACTTACCATCCATAGCCCTTAGGGGATCTACATCCAATACCTCCTCTGCAACCATCCCCTTTCTTAGGAATAGAGGTGCCCACCTATGTTCACTCCACCAGGTTGAGTAGGCCTTAGTCAGTTTAGCATCATCCACATCTTGTAGTTCAATCTTTGGATCTCACTTAGTATAGGAGCTAGCTTAATAATTGATGGCCTAGGACTATTCTTTGGCCTCGTAGGAGCTTGAGAACTCCTTAACCACATTACCGATGTTAGGGGAACATCCTATACGACATTGAATTTTAAAGTAACCCTCTCATACTAGAACCGCTCATATACATTATCCCACCAATCATATATCCAACAACTCACTCGAATCCACCTCAATTGTGTGTTATCCTTAGGTCATCCCTGATAACCCCTATAAGGTCTCTAGACAATGTCTTCTTATTTTAGAGTGTCTAGTAACCATCAATGATAGGTAGTAATCCTCTTTCGAACATGCCCTATCCCAGTCCATTTAGCTATAAATACCTAGAGGTGAGACCATCCATACCATGGATTTTCCATTGGCCTACTCAGAATTATATGCTCGTATGACCAATAATGAAATAGTGTTGATGCACTGATACCTCCACCATTGATCTCCTATGTAAAGTAGTATAAGTCCCTGTATATATGAGCCTGCATAGTTTGACCTGAAGAATATACTATGCCATGATGCTTAATGTCATACACTATCTCATCCATCCTATATGAAATGGAGACACCACTCCCATCCATGGCAATAAATGATGATAATAACACTGCTAGAAATTTCTACAACCACATAACATTGGCCATAACAATCAAGGTCAATAATATGTCACTCTGACTACCTGTGTAGTGAGTACCCATAACCATAGTATAAAAGTGACTAGATACTCATCATATAGCTCACACACTAGTGGCCTGCTATAATAAAACATGTTACCCAAAAATCGATAATCATAATATCCAATATACATCCTCTAATGTCATGGTCATCTTGCCCATAGGCAACTAGAATGTATACATGTCTGCATTCCACCTCTTGCATAGTGTAGTGATCATATGCTTATCATAGAACATTGGCTCAAAGAAATCCACATATCATAACCTTTCTCTATCAAACACATCTATCTCTACCTCAAATAGGGGCAAACCCCAAATAGTCTCCATCATCTAGCCAATATGAAACTCCCTCATAGGGGTATCAATATGTAAAAATTTCAACCAAATCTGACATCAGTGAAACAAAAATTAGTACCATAAAACAAAAATAGATTTTAGAAACTAGTCAACAACCTTGAGCACCATATCTAGGGCCTTAGACATTGACACTACATAGAGGACAATGACATTAGATAGTAGTGCCACACTCTAGACAATAGTGCTATAAACTAGATGTTAGTGCCTAGAGTGGGATAATAGCACCACCTTTTACAAAATAGGCCAAAAACAACCTTTCTCTAGAAAAATAAATAATACATACAAATGAAATGATAAAAAATAGTAAAATTTAGGGTTCCTTACCAGGTGAACCTCCTCCCTGGCTTGAATAAGTGCCTCGACCTCCTCATAGTGTGAGAACCTAACATCTCATCCCCTTGACATGTTTTTCTCTCACAGATTCAAACTTCTTCCCACTCAAATGATTCAAATGAATTGTTAATGATTCAAAATGACCTATTTAATTCATCACTTACTCAATTCTATCCTATGAAGGTTAACCTTGTGTGCTAATTTTGCTAATTAATATAACCATCTTGTTATTTACATATCTTGAGAACCGTAGCTCTCATTCATGAATTGTTTCTTACACATGGGACTTGATACTGATACAATCTATCCCATATTGATCAAACCAATCATCTCATCACTTTTAAAACTAAAAAATGACAAAAACAAATATATTCTATTAACCATAAATAGACTAAATACCTATACAATTACACACTAAGTTATCAAACTCTGACACAATAAATACATTTTTCAAACCTAATATAACATCACAATTGCCAAGTAAACACTAGTACAATCGATCTTTACCAATTTTGTTCACATATCCTCATCATAGTCTTGGATCTCTCGCCAAAAGGGGGTAAATATGCATAAATTACTTCAGACACATAGTTACACTCAGATTTTTAGACACGCAGGCATTTAGTTTCATAGATTTTTAGAGATATAAACATACAAGTCTATACAAGTTTACTTAGGCATTAAATCACACATCTTATTTAGATGTACATGCCTACATAGGTTTACACAGGCATTCCATTACATATATTATTTAGATTATACAAACATACATGTCTACACAGGTTTACATAGACATTCAGTTGTATAACTTATTAAGATTATACATACATACAGGTCTAAATATGTTTACTTAGGTAGTTAGTTACATAACTTATTTAGATCATACCAACATATAGTTCTGTATAATTTTACGTAAGAATTCAATTACATAAATTTTTAGACATACAAGTCTACACTGGTATTTAGATATACACTCCACACAGATATACAACTTTGACACATGTATACCAGTTTGATTAGATATTCACATA
Organism: Torreya grandis; assembly: GCA_037957365.1. NCBI lineage: Eukaryota > Viridiplantae > Streptophyta > Pinopsida > Cupressales > Taxaceae > Torreya > Torreya grandis. The sequence goes on from JARHVA010004742.1 coordinate 456,416, forward strand.
CATAGCTACATCACTCAGATATTAGGATTAGGGGGAAAGATACATAACACATGTTCTTGGTTCCCATTTTTTATATTTATCAGATTACACCAATATGTCACAAGGTTTTCACCAGTTTGGGCCACATGGCTATCTACAGTAGTTGATCTATAATAGTACATTAGATTTAATTTACATTACTCAGATTTAGAGTGTGGGAAAGTGAGCCCTATTTTTACACACCTTTAGTTTACATACTCAGATTCAGAGTGGGGGCAAGTGATCCTTTTTTATCCACACCTTTAGTTTACATACTTAGATTTAGAGTGGGGAAAAGTGAGCCTTGTTTCTCCACACCTTCAATTTACATACTCAAATTCAGAGTGGGGGAAAATGATCCTTGTTTCTCCACACCTTCAATTCACATTATTTAGATTCAAAGTGGGGGGAAGTGAGCCTTATTTCTCTACACCTTTAATTCACATTATTTAGATTCAGAGCGGGGGCAAGTGAGCCTTATTTCTTAATGCATTCGACTTACAATACTCATATTCATAGTGGGGGCAAACGAGCCTTATTTCTCTATGTGTTTAGCTTACATACTTCGTTTTAGTACAAGGGGCATTTACAACATATGATTCTTTTCACATATTAGACTCCAATTCTTGTCCACTTCTTTGGCCAAGAAGTGGGCCAAATATAGATTACATTCACATAAGTACATGTAGACATTTCTATTTTTTTTACTCTAGTACTTCCATTTCATTGCTTTAATAGAATAAAAGGGGGGGAAATGTAAACACCCTAATTTGGTCAAGCAACCACAAGTATTATGTCTTTTGTTTCTCTTTCACACAAAAAGTCTTAGTGATGGTTATAGTCATCATTCACATGGTCACCTTGAGTCTTTTGATCTTTCTTATGCATCTTTCTCATTGTTTTGACACTTCAAATAGTCATAGGTCACTTTTCCCAGTCCTAGGGGCCCTTATCCTAGCATCCCTTATTTTTAATTTATTTTGAGACTTTGGACATTAGCACCATTTTTAGGATAGTAGCACCACATGGTGATACTATGCACTTTTGCCTTCAGTGTCTGATAGGGATTTTCACCTGTGTTTGAGTATTGACCCCTTTGTGACCCTTATGTTATGTTTTTTATATCTTTTTCACAACTTATTAGCCATCAAACAAGGTATTATATTCCAAACAAAGATCCTCCTATATAAAGAGCCTCACAAGGCATTTTATATCTAACACTTACTAGTTTGGCACTTATTACATAAAATCAATCAATAGTATATCTCAAATAGTCAACATATTACTCAACATTCACACCTATACATTTATGTTCTTGATGAAAGAAGGGCCTAGGTGAAATTAATCCTAGCATATTGTGCAAGTTGATGGTGCACATTCCCTAAGGGAGAACTACATGTGATATAAGACCCATATCATTGGGTTTAATGTAGGCAATGATTAGGACAATAGGGGTTCTGCTCTGTGCAATTATAACATCCCACAACATAGTTTTTCCTTTCCTTTTGTATTTAATTATTTCGTGTGTACATGTATTCATTAGGGTTTTGGAGAATAATCAATCAAAATAATGACATAGACAAGCCACCACACAATTGGAAATTACCTAAAATACCCTCAAGAACTCTTGCAGCTTCTCTAAAAGTTATAGATAGTTACTATAGGGGGGCCACAAGTGCCAAGTTTGGACACTAGCACCACATGGCACTACTATTCTAAGGGGGCACTACTGTCTGGAACTAGATCTTGAAAAATAGTCTACATAAAAAATTCCTCTTTATATGCTTAGTTGTCTCCAATATTACAATCTATGAGAAACTTTGTGTATATCTAGATAAGTCCACCTTCTCTTTACATTTACTATTTTTGGAAAGTTACATAGAATCAATAAATTCCAATTTTATTCTAGATTAACAACAAACCCAATCCTTTAATTTAACATTAGGTTTTACATAGTGAAACCCTAAAAAGGTTAAATCACTTACCAATTTTATAGGTTATACTTGGTTACATCATCCAACCTCACCAAATTTATTACGTGGGTTGAATTATATCAACTCATGATCACTAGGTTATAAGTATGATTGGGTTGCATGGTTGAGCTATCTCAACTGTCAAGTGGCAACTCACTTTTTCTCCAAGGTTTGGGGAAAGTTTATCCTTTAACCTTTGTATATATATACACTTTCAGATTTACATTTGTCTAAATCAAAGTTTAAATGGTTCATAATTATACATATTTTCAAATCAAGTTGCTAAAAGGTAACATAAATGCATCGATACACAAGTGTACTCCTAAACCTTGATATTTCTATTTCAATCATTTCAAGGCTTTCAATTTCAAACTATATGCACTATTTATATATTGTAACATGCTCTTGGTTATAGGTGAGTCACTAGTAAAGCACTTAAGTTGGGCTCACATAAAGGCAAGGTGTGTTATACATACCCAGTTACACTTTTATTTTCCTTTAAATTAGTAATTTCATTACTAGATTGGGGGGAAATGTAGACATTAAATCTAAATTATATAGCACCTCAATATTATACACGTGAACAATACATATCACGTATGTGATGTTGAAAGGATCACATACACGATCTCTCTATGCCAAATTATTTATCTCTTGGTTTGACCAATATTATTTTGATGAACTAGGCCTTCTATCATGCTCAAAGTGTTGTAAACATGTTTATCTTATGTCTCTACAAGTTTGGGACCTATGCTATTTTCTATCTTCCCAAACACTCACATCCCAGTCAAATGCCTATGTCAACACATGTGTCTTGTTCCAACGTAAGTGTTGAGTGACCTAAATTCATCAAAATTTTGAATTAAATGTATACTTATGGTCAACCTAAGTGATTTAATGTGAGATATTTCCAAAAAAGATTGGTATATATATAATATCGACCCTCATTCATTCCTTACCTATCACAAACCTAATAACTCACAAAGAAACTTACCAAAAGTACTCAATGAAGCATTCAAGTGAGAAAAGCTTCCCTATTTGATGATATTTCCATATCATTCATAGGGGAAACACATCTACATGTCTAAACTACTAAAGGAGTATCCCATGATTCCTATTTTCCAAGTTACAAGCTAGGTCACTTTTGTACTTGCTTTCTATATATTGTACTCTTATGCACATACAAGTCAACACATTAGGGGAGATACATCAATCTGAATCCTTATTTAGAGTAGAGGCTATGTATCAATCACCCATAGATAGAGGGGTCTTTAGGGCTAGCTCAACACTATGAGTCCATTAACCTATTTTTCCCATAGTCACTATGAAGATGAAGAACTAGGGTTTTACTTTTTGACAAGGAATGATAGTTCATAATCTAGATCTAGCACATCAGAGCAAAGGAAATATAGAACCCATATATATTAGGTGGTTATATCTAGATCTAGTAGATACTTTCTATTGGACATCTGTGTTTAAGCCAGATAGAATTATCAACACAACTATCTGAGGTCGATAGAAGTGTCTAAGGCTATAGAGGGTAAATTTATAGAATTTGATGATTGATCTAGGGCACTGATCTAGTCTATTCCTAGCATGTTTCATATTATATCTACATGTGCATTGTAAATCAACTAAATAATCTTATTTTTAGTTCATTGATATATCAATCAATAGTTGTATTTCCTATTTTTAGCATATCTTAATATTTAAATTCAAAATATTATTTATTTGAGTTTGTAATTAATTGACTTGCTATAGATATGTTTATCACCCTTGTGCTTATTCATTTCTATATTATTAAAACTATACTATATTGACCCATCTCAATTTATGGTTAAATGTTATTTGAAGATCCTCTTTATAAATTTGGATTAGGTCAGGCCCAACAAACTCTCAAGTGGATTTATACATTTCATAAGGAAAACCATCAATGCTCAAGGATTTGTCATTACTCATGTTATGAAGGGCCTAAGAGAGCTCATGAATCATTAAAGGTGCATCACGTATCCTTTAGTCTATAAGATTTATCTTGAAAGGAACCACATCGAGTCATTCATACAAGGCTTAAGCCTTCTACTCTATTTCCTTCTAAGCTTGAAACACTAATTTAGAAGTACAAAAAAGTAGAGGAGATGTTAGAAAGAGTAGTGAGTCTTAAATGGGCTAACATAATGGCCTTGATTTGGTCACAAGTTTATTTGTATATGAGAGACTTAAATAACTCTTTTGAATCCTTATCTCCAATTTTAAGCCAATGAATATGAGTGTGAAGATACGCCCCTTTGGTTGCATGATGATCCATCACTTTGACTTGGTGTTTGAGAGAAGTATCTGGGTTTGTAATTATAAATTAAAAGGGTTACTCTCAATAATAGAGGATATCCTTTGGTATTCTTTGAGAAAAACCTTTTCCCCTTGCTTTAGGACATGAGCAATCTACTTGCCATAATGGCAAAGAAAGGCGGTAGTGTGACATATAGCCTCATTCCACCACTCTATCCAACTAGTCACAAAAGGTGGTCGAGATGCAAGATTCTAAATTTGGTAAATGAGGTAGATGGTGCCCTCATAAAATTATAGGGAGGTGTTAGGGATGAATTGATTACATGGTTTAGACATTCAATTCCTAACACCGTTTGTGTTGAAATTATCAATCTTACTCGAACTGCACTCAAATACACATTTTTGGTCAAAATCCATAAAATGCCCTAAATGGTTCAAACTTGTCACTTAAAAGTGCTAGTTTAGGTCAAAGTATCCCTAAATATGGCAATGCATTTTATGGGCCAACAAACTTTGATCAGATCAATTTGAGTCAAAATGACAATTTCACCATTTAGTACTCTGGATCACTCTTTTCTTCTAATTTATTGATACATGTCATGTACCTTTATTATTTGGTGTTGGAAACATCCTAGATGGGAATATAACTCCAACACATCTAACATCACCTTCCAGTTCCTCTCCAGTCAAATTACAACCTAGTAATATGACTTTCTGATCATTTTGACTTTTTGAGGGCCAATTTTCAAATAATTGCACAAATGTTGATTAACCTTGTTTAAGGCTAATTAATCCAAATCAAGAGCTTAATTGGATTTCACATGAGAGTTGTTGAATATTTATTTTTGAAAATTGATTCCTATTAACTATATCATCAGGGGACATCATTTCTTGGGAAGACATCCCTAGGCCATAAATACCACAAATATCAAGATTATGGGTCACCCATGCCTAGTTGATGTCTTCCATGCCTCTTCAATGCCCCTTCTTCCAAGGTCATGATGAATATAATTATGGATTTAATTCCAAATATTAGGATTATCCATGGCCACACATCTCAATCTTAAGATAGATGGTCATGGTTGATTATGATCAATCTCAAAAATATATAAATAGAGAGGCCATGGACATGAATTTTAAGCTTGAATATTGCAAAATTATAATTTTAAATTATTTCTACAAGGTTTTGCATTTGATCATAGATTTTGCTTGCAAGATTCATTGATAGGCTAGTTTAGTGATTTGGAATCAAGATCCTAGGTTTTATGGAGTGTTTTTGAGGCATTGGAGGAGCTTACCACCATTGTTGACAAAGACAAAGATGCTTGATCAAGGGAGAAAATGTTTTTGAGCCACATGGGTATGGTGAATCCATTTGGAAAGGTAGTATGGTGTTGCTTTGTTTCATTTTTTTCTTACTATCCTTTGTAATTCCCATAGGAATAAATAGGCTTGGTTAGTTAGTTCTTTATGTATGTTTCATTATTTATGGATTAATGCTTGACTAAATTTCTTTGTAATCCTCTCTACATCTTGACACACTCGATGGGATAAGATTCATCTCACACCTAAAGAATATCACTTTGCAACTCTAAAATATCCATTTGGACCCTTAAAACTCGTGCAAATTGATTTTCTAACTTTATTTTTCCATTTTTATTCTCCATAGTTTTACACAATAACTGACATCAATAATTAATATCAACATCAGTTACCTAGCTTAACCAATATTGGTTAGTAAAATCGACATCGATTAGATCTCAGTTAGTCAAAGTAACCATTGTTAGTTGTAATAACCAACATCGGTCATTGTGTTTTTCTTAAAACATAGACCTGAGAGCATTTTGTCAAGAATCTAAAACAACAAACATGCTATGACTCCACTGTTAGGATCTAGGAAGCACAATTGATTATCATGTACAAGCAACTTAACATGTGGAATTAAACCGGAAGTAACAAGTAACTAGAATTTAGAAATAACACCAAATATGAGAGACAATACCCAATTGTATTAATACTCTTCCAAAAGGAAATACAACAAAGAAGATGCCACAGTCTTCTTCCTTACACACCTCTAGGGCATAAACAGTAAATCTCTTCAAGAGCTCACTCTCTCTCTTACGGTCCCAACACACAACTCAAACACAGAGTCAGTGTTCACCTCCACCAGCCAGTAACAACACCGCCAGTCAACCAGTCAGTAACAATACTACTAGTACACAAGTACTCCACGTACTTCAAGTAGATCTCCCATGAACTTGCAATAACCTGCAACTCAAATGATCTTACTTACACCTGTAGAACTTCTCCCTAATCTTGTAACAACTTACAGATCAACCTGTTCTTACAATTGGAAGGATCTACCTTGCCTTCCTCTATTGCTCTCTGATGTGTTGCTGTCACCTTTGATCCTGATGCCACCTGCAGATCTCCTTTGACCTTGCACACACACACACCATGTAGATCTCCAAACGTGGCCTTACACACCTACTGACCAAGATCTTACACACATGAAGAACCCTTCTGATTCTCCAAACCAGCACCCACACTTGGCACTGTTGTGGAGCTAGGAGGAGCTACCCTTGCTCTCTTCACACACAAAAGGAGCTAATCAAACTCAACTCTAAACTAGCACACCTTAAAATATAACCCATGAGTCTCTTAAATAGATCTCATGCAAACAATAATTAGACACCTAATTACAATAATTAGATCCATAACTCAAGTCTAACATTGGCCTTTGACATGTAAACAACTGGTTCGTTAACTAACTGTTCGTCAACTAGCAGTTCTGGAACCGCACAAGCGATCGACGTCGGTCCCTATCTGCCTGGAGGTGACCGACGTCGACCGATCCATGACCGACGTCAGTTTCTCTTCTCACTGTATATGACTGATGTCAGTTGATTAGACTGATGTTGGTTGCTCCGCAACTCAGCAACCTCTCAATAACCTCCTCCATGTTTGCATCAGTGAAGCTTTTAGCTCCACAACCTAACAATCTCCCACTTGGAGATAAACAGCTGCACCTGTACTTATACCAATACATTGTCTAATCTGTATCCTAGCTTGTATCCCTCTTCAATCTCAATCTTGAAGACCAACCACCACACACCCTGTGGTGCTACACCTGTGTCTAAATTTCTCCATTCTCAACAAAAGAAATCAAGAGTGCTCTTAAATCTGACAAGTGGTATCAGAGCTAAGGTTGCAGGGAGTAGGTTTGTGTTTGATTATAGGTCACTCTTAGGGGTTTTTGATTTAGTGGGAGTATAGCAATGGCAGAAGAAAGTATACTAAGAATGGAGGAATTCAAAGGCACGAATGGTCAATTACGGTGTTATGGAAAGAAAGAGTAGGTAAAGAAATATTGTTGGTTGGCAGAAGATCAGCATGAAGGAACTGAAGAAGCAGATGTTGCAGGTGTTTTTGCATAAGATGCTCTGGGATGTTCCTTGGATAAAGTAGAATCTTGGTTTATAGATTCTGTTGCCTCTTTCCATGTAGCCCCAATTAGAGGGGTTGGTGAGCATTGTCAAAGTATTGGCAAAGGGGAAGTGTGGCTGAAATTACAGACGACCAACACATGGGTGTTGAAGGAGGTCATGCAGGTCCTAGTCTTGGAGATGTGGCTAATTTCTTCACGAAAGTTGGGTGATGAGAGAGCATAGTAACTCTCACAGTGGATTCTTGAAATGTTACCAAGGATGCACTTGAATTAACATGTGATAAGAAAGCAGGTACTCTTTATCCACTTGCTTGTATTACTGATTCCATTTTTGTTGCACAGGTGTGGCTTTGTAGGCTTGGTCACATAAGTGAGAAGGGAATGGATGTTCTTAAGTCAAATGGTAAGAGTTCAACTTCAGAGAGCATAGACTGAGATTTTTGTGAGCAGTGGGATGCTACAAGAAAGGATTGTGTTTATTACAGGAAAAGGAAGTTAGATGGATTTGATAAACTTAAGAACTAGAAAGCCTTGGTGTTCTTAGAGAAGATGATGGACAAAGATCAGCGGATGGGGCTAGATACCTCTGAGTAGGGTAGTTTGGACAGGGTTTTAATTCAAAATAAGCTCATGGGTAAAAAGTCATCACTCACAGGTGAACACAGGTATCGGCATCGATCAAGGGGAACCAACGTCAAACAGACAAGTACCGACGTCGGTCATGTGCAGACCAGAGGAGTCAGTGGTGTCGAGTAGGTGGTGACCAACGTCGGTAGTATAACTACTGTTGGTGACTTAGACAGTTGCATGGAACCGACGCCGGTCAGATGCGGATTGTGTGGTGACCAAGGTCGGTCACTGGAATGGATTTTGGGCAGACAGCAAGCTGTCATGGAGTCTCAAACACCCATGGGGAAGATTGAAAGTGTAAGTAAGCCTCAAATTCATTGTTCCTCTTCTTTATACTTGTTGCTCACTACAAAGCAGGAAGGATCTAGGAAACAGTGGGAGCATGGCATGAACAGGATGCAGAACCAAACAGGAGATTTGGTAGAGTTGCCAGCCGATATGAAAGCACTAAAAGATGAATGAATACCTTAGTTAAAGAATAGAGAGAATGGACATGTGAGATGGAAGGCTAGGTCATATGGTCTTGAGGAAGCTACAGGACAGTGGTACAGGTTTTGATAGGTGGATGACAAAGCAAAGCTTTAGTCAATGTCAGTGTAACCATTGTGTTTGTCTTACCAGGTGGATGATGGTCGCAACATTACCCTGTTACTGTATGTGGGTGATATGCTAGCTGAAGGTTCAGACATACAGGGTTTTGCTGAGCTAAAGGTAAGGTTTGTTCAGTGGTGTGCCATGAAGGATTTGGGAGCAGTGAAATTCTTTGGCATGAGTAATCCTAGAGACAGGGAAGATCACAAGTTGATGTTGTCACAGGATGATTGTGTGAAGGTAGTATAGGTTGCAGAACAGGGCAGCACACCTATGGATGGACAGTTCACAGAATAGGGTCCCCAATCACATGATGAGGTTGAGTACATGTGTACTCCCTGAGTTTGCCCAAGTAGTGGGTGCTGTCAGAAAGTTTATAGTCAATATGAGAAGGAAGCACTGGAAAGTGGTTTAGTGGGTTCTCAGGTATTTGAGAGGGACCAGTAGCAGGGATTCATGTTATGTAGGGTCAAGTACTTCAGATGTGGCAGGTTACTTGGATGACAGGTGTTGCATCACAGAATGTGTGGTGGTTGGTCTTCAAGATTGAGCTTGGAGAGGGATATAAGCCAGGAAATAAATTAGATGATGTATAGGTACAGGTACAGTGCAGTTATTTGTTTCTAAGTGGGAGATTGTTAGGTTGTGGAGCTAAAAGCTTCACTCATGCAGACATGGAGGAGGTTGCTGAGAGGTTGCTGAGTTGCAGAGCAATTGACATCGGTCTAATCAGCCGACGTCGGTCATATACAGGGAGTAGAGTAACTGACGTCGGTCATGGATCAGCTAACGTCAATCACCTCCAGGCAGACAGGGACCAATGTCGGTCACCTGTGCAGTTCCAAAACTGCTAGTTGACAAATAATTAGTTAACAAACTAGTTGTTTGCATGTCAAAGGCCAATTTTAGACTTGAGCTGTGGATCTAATTGTTGTAATTAGATGTCTAATTATTGTAATTAGATGTCTAATTATTGTTTACATGAGATCTATTTAAGAGACTCATGGGCTGTATTGTAAGGTGTGCTAGTTTAGAGTTGAGTTTGATTAGCTCCTTCTGTGTGTGAAGAGAGCAAGGGTAGCTCCTCCTAGTTCCACAATAGTGCCAAGTGTGGGTGCTGGTTTGGAGAATTAGAAGGGTTTTTCATGTGTGTAGGATCTTGGTCGGCAGGTGTGCAAGGCCATGTTTGGAGATCTACATGGTGTGTGTGTGTGCGAGGTCAAAGGAGATCTGCAGGTGGAAGCAGGATCAAAGGTGACAACACATCAGAGAGCAATAGAGGAAGGCAAGGTAGATCCTTCCAATTGTAAAAATAGGTTGATCTACAGGTTATTGCAAGATTAGAGAGAAGTTATATAGGTGTAAGTAAGATCATTTGAGTTGCAAGTTATTGCAAGTTCATGGGAGATCTACTTGAAGTACGTGGAGTACTTGTGTATTGGCAGTATTGTTACTGACTGGTTGACTGGCGGTGTTGTTACTGGCTAGTGGAGGTGAACACCAACTCTGTGTTTGAGTTGTGTGTTGGGATCATAAGAGAGAGAGTGAGCTCTTGAAGAGATTTACTATTTATGCCCTAGAGGTGTGTAAGGAAGAAGACTGTGGCATCTTCTTTGTTGTATTTCCTTCTGGAAGAGTATTAATACAATTGGGTATTGTCTCTCATATTCTATGTTATTTCTGAATTCTAGTTACTTGTTACTTTTGGTTTAATTCCGCATGTTAAGTTGCCTGTACATGGTAATCAATTGTGCTTCCTAGATCCTAATAGTGGAGTCAGAGCATGTTTGTTGTTCTAGATTCCTAACACATTTTTTTCAAAGTTCATTGTTTCAAGATAAAAAGAGCTTCAAAGTTAAAGGACATGCTAACATTTTTTCTATAGGACCAAGCTTGACATTTGATAAAAACATGTTTAAATCACTTTTTGCATGCTTAAAAATCAATTAGGAACTTTATTTTGGTGTTTAACAAATAATTTAGATGTTTTGGTGAATGTTTTCAAAAGTTTGCAACTAAGACCAAAGGGTCAAATGAACACCACTAAATATTTTGTTTGGGCTTAAAATTGAACACACTTGTCAATTCTTGTTTTCAATAGTTGTTTATTTACATTTTGTTTGGCAAAAAGAGGACTGTTGTGTGTATGCTCTTCCATTTTCCCCCTTTAGGGAACCCTTGGAATCAAAAGAACTATTCTTATTACAAATAACATAGTCTAAGGCTTAGAAAGAATGTCACCTAAAGCACTCCCTAAAGACTCACCAAAGTTTGAGTGATCTTGAAAATGACCCTAAAGTCTTTCTATTTTATGCTTTTTTTATTTTCATGCAAACTTGTCTTGTGAAGGGGATGTCATTACCTGCCATGAGTTATTTAGGGAAGCTTTGACCTGGGGTTTCACCTCCTAGCATTGATTTCATTTGACTCCTTTGGAGTTGCACATGGGATGTATCTGCATTTGGATATTACACTACATTGAGTGAACAACATGATGTACTAGATGTAAAAAGGACTAGACCTTTTTACAACTAGCTAATGTTGCAGTCACCCAATTTCCATGCTTATCTTTTGCATCATTTGACATGAAAGTCATTGTGCAATTGATTCCCCTAGAATGATCGAAACCTTGCTAGTTTAGTAGACCCCACTTTTCCATACCTTATTAGTTTATAATTTAGATGTTTATTTTTTGTCATTAGCTTACTTGGTCTTGATTTGTGTCTAAAATTGCTTGTTAACTCAATGAACTTAACCAAAACACATTGTCCTCAATCTTCTTGAGCAAGGGAGGCGTTACGGTGTCAAAATGGAAAATTCATTTTTTCTTTGTTCAAATTGTTATCAAATGCTTTGTGTCATGTCATCCAATTTGGCACAGTCATACTGTCCAATTGAGTCTATATATTTTACCCAACTTGTTTAAATCTTTCATTTATAATCCACATTTAAAATTGAACCTTTCTGAGTTCTAAGGGTTGATGTGTCAAAGTGGGTTCACCATTTACGCACTAAGCTTGTTTTAACTTTTGTTCAATTTTCCATTTGAATTGAAGGTTATTTATTAAGACTCAAAATCATATATCATCTTGGTGGACTTAAGTCATCTTTCGTATCAATCACGCTTTGAGTCATAAAACATATTTTATCCTATTGGAGTCATGTGGTGATGTTGTGCTGCCTATTTGGTCCTATATTTATACTTAGTGATTCACGCATTTTTTTACAGCTTGAGTTGCTTAGTCTATTTTGTCTTCTTCGTAATCCAAAAACATTTCCTCTAAACTTCTAGGGTCAACTTTTTAAGATTGAAACTAGCTTTTATAAATATGGGTGTATCACAAAGATCTAGGCTTTGGTGTACTAGTTTTCACCTTGGGTCTTTGAGTTACTTTACTCTCTTCTGATCTATATGATTTCAACTTTACCAAAGGTTGAGTAAACTCAAGAACCAAATCTTTTAAGTTGTGCATGGTTTCAAACCACCCTCCCTTATAGTCTCATTGGTAACTTGGTTATTTGTTTAAAAGAGAGCCAAAACATACTTTGATTGGTTGCTGAACATTGGTCCAAAGTTAGTCGAACACACATAACGGCTCTTTTTAAACATGACTCAAAGGTTCACTTATAGTGGGGCCTCTTATGGTCTTAGTTATGAAGGTGAGCAATTTTATGATGGTCAAAATAACCCTATTATTTTTGATGATATCCTCGCAATAGTAGGATTCAAAGATGATTACAATAGATATCAACCCCAAGAAGATCAAGATGAAGCCCTTCTTAGATTGATAAAATTGGGTGCTAGACTACCTTGTGATTTTCCTATAGAACAATTGCATACCTTAGTTAGAGAATGAGAATAATGACAGTAAGAGCAAGCTTTTGCACAAATGAACATACCTTCTTACTGTAACAAAGGAAAGGAAATACAAATAGTGTTAAAACCCACAAATCTAGGTCTTCTAGCTAAGATCAAGATAATAAGGCCACAATATGCAGATCAACTTGTTGCAAACTTAACTGACTCCCTAGTTACCACTTTAATTCATAACAATTCTTCAAAAGAACAAGGAAATATGGTTGAAAGTACACAAAAAATATTGGATGAGGACATTACCATAGTAGATCAAGGTAATCTAAATGAACAGTTAAAGTCATAAGAGACCTTACAAAGTGTTCCATTTGATACAAAACATACATTCTTCAATCATCAAGAACCTCTTGTTACTTTACAAATTTAGAAACCCAAACATTCAGTTCAAATTGAGGAAATCCCTCAAGACAAATTGGCTAGTTCTTTTTAACCAACCCAAAAATTGGTAAATAAACATAAAAATTTCCAAAATCAACAAAGTAAAAAATAGCTAGATTCAGGGAATGTTTTACAATCCAAGAATCAACAACATATGTTCTCAACTCAAGTAAAAAATCAAAACCAAATCATGGATTGAAAGATGTACACTCCCTATAGATCCACACCAAACCAAGGGCACATTCCACCCCAATAACAACAAAACCAAGGGCACATTCTACCCCAACAACAATAAAACTAGGGGCATATTCTACCCCAACAACAAAAAAAACAGGGTCACATTCCACCCTAATAACAACAAAATGAGGGGCACATTCCACCCCAACAATAATAAAACTAGGGGCACATTCCACCCCAACAACAATAAAACCAGGGGCATATTCCACCCCAACAACATCTTATCCAATCCACAAATTCACCAAACATACAAGAATGGAATTCTATGAAGGAATTTGTCCAAAGATTGAAGATGAATAATAGAGTCAAAAAGTACAAATTCAATGAGATATGCCCATATCTATTCTTCAAAACCCCTTTCCACCTCATTTTGAGGAACCCAAATTTGATAAATACAAAGGGAAAGGAGATCTATGTGAACACATACAAACATTGTTGATCTTGTGTCAAGAGGTTGATTATAGTAGTGATTCCTTACTACGTCTATTTTTGTGAAGTTTAACGGGATGAGATCTTGATTGGATACTTAAACTACCAAAGGGATCAGTTTCAGATTGGAACAACTTATCAGAAAAGTTTGTTAACCTTTTATCATACAACATAGAACATGAATTAAACATTGTTGACTTATGCAAAGCCAAGCAATGTGATGGTGAAAGTTTTGCTACATATCTACAAAGGTGGAGAGCATTGGTAGGTCGCTTTCAACATAATTTTCCAGACAAAAAGTTGGCTGATATATTTGCACATAATTTTCATCTTAAAGTTGTGCATAATGTATGGTTATCTTGTACTAACTAATTTGAAGAAATTATTAACAAAGGAGTACAGATTGAGAAGGCTCTTATTGCTAGGGGCCTTGTTAAGATCTTTGCACAAGGTCAAGCATCTAATCAGACTAAATCATCGGCTCCTCAAATAGTTATGTAGGATAAGTCTAAGGGCTTTCACAAAAATAAGAACATGGTTAGAAATGTGGTGACAAAAACAAGACATGTACAAATGGTACATGCTATGCCTCCTCCAAATGTACAATTACCTCCCTCAAATCCACTACCTACTTTGCATAGACAACCTCCATGAAGGACATTTCATAACAATTTTAGAGTCTTTAGCAAGTTAGAAGAATTGGTTGAAATAGTGTTAGAAAAGCTCATTACAACTAATTTAATTATATGGCCAGTATCAAGGCCATTTCCTCAAGATTAACCAAAACCAGACTAGTACAAAGAGATTGAATGGTGTAACTTTCATCATGTTTTTGGTCATGGTTCATATCATTGCATTCAATTATGTCATATTATTGAGGACTTTATTAAAAGTGGTGAACTAAAAGTTAAGTTGGCCCCTAATCAGGACACAAATCAGGATATAGAAATCTATAAAGACCCCTTTCCTCGACATGATTCACCACCACCAAGAAATAATCAAAATGGTCACAATCTAGGATAGAGGCAGAATCAAAACCAACAACAAGGTCAGAATCATAATGAGCAAAATTGAGATCATAATGCCCATACTAATAATATGGATTATAAAATTGTACCTTACGACTATAATAACACTATGGTATACATTTATGCAACCCATATTGCCATTATTATTATGAAGCTACATGGCCAATCTCATATTTCTTACAACATGGGACCCATCATTATAGGGTCAGCACCCTCTCCCTTAGTAATGCCATGTCGAGTTCACATCATCATGTTTCTACTCCATTTGCATGGGTTACTAATCCTGAATAATAATACCTTTCTTATAAAGGCTCCTCATTGACCTAAATTTGTCACAATATTGTTAATCACCTATGAATCACCATCCAAGGCCTTTTGCCTTCCTCTTCTAATTATAATAACTCCTTACAACCTCTAGGTTGTGCAGTCACAAATAGACACCTACAAGTTACCCTTTAAGGCCCTTTGCCCACTTTTTTCCATAAACCCAATGAGAACATTGTGCCAATGGTTCTAAAGCTGAATACTATCCAAAAAAAGGCTAAACTAGTTCAATCCACAGTTCAAGGGCCTTATAGTCTAACAGATCAATTAGATAAAACCCTTACACAAATTTCCATATTAGAACTCTTACAGACATTTGATGTTCATAGAACCATTTTCAACAAACTTTTACAAGAGTCTATTATGCCTAATGATATAAACCTTAATCAGTTCCAAAACCTAGTTGGACATTTGTCTTCATTTCAGGAAATCACATTTGATCAAAAGGACATGTCCACCCTCAGTTCGAACCACAATAACCCACTATAAATTGAGATAATCATTGTGGATCAGAAGATCAAGTAGGTTCTTATAGATAATGGTTTAGGGTTGAACATCATATCTCTTAAATTGGTGCGATAATTAGGTTACATGGATAAAGACATTCAACCAAAAACTATTATAATCAAGGCTTACAATAACTTCGAGAGGGAGTCATCTAGTATAATTTGGTTGCCAGTCATGGTTGGGTCTATTTCTCATCACACATTATTCCATATTTTGGATATTGAGCTTCCTTATAACATCCTTGAGTTTCCCCATGATGGGATCGAGGTTACTACTCCTGCTGATCAACAACCATACCAATAATACAAACATATTGAAGCAAAGTTTCATTATTATAACTATTAACCAGGTTCTAAATTCATTACAAAGAAGAATAAAGCCATCATTTCTCATCTATCTCCATCTATTTATATAGAACCCTGGTGATCTAGCCTCCACTTCGACCGATCCATTTCCTATAGCTCTAGCCAAATAGGGGATTATTAAAGACACATGCATTTCCATGTACCATTTAAAGGATGTCCTCCATATTACAAAATTACCAAAATCCCCTAAAACATTTGGTAAGCCTAAAACTTCTTAGAATCCTAATAGACCTAATCAGATTTGGCAGCCAAAGAAGAAGCAACCAAAACCTCCTATGATTTTTGTACCTACAATTGCACTAAAGAAAGATCGAGAGGCTTTTACCAAGGGAGATTGGTTATATTCTGAAGGCCTCACTGATTTTTTTAGAATCCAATGTATCCTATCCCTAACAAGATAATGGATCATCTTAACTATATAGGGAAAGGCCTTGGCCCAGAGGCACAAATAATTTTAGAGCCCTTATCAGCTGGAGTTGTCAATTGGAATCATGGTCTCGGATTTAAACCACTAGAGGATGACCTCATAACATTTGATAGTGACTCTTCAGAAGTAACCAGTAACAAGACTCCTAATAGTTACACAATGTCCCATTATAGCCTTTTTAATGAGCTTGTTGATTCAGATTTGTTTGATTCAAGTTCCATATTGACCATAACACCTATTGAAGCTTCCCGTCCTGAAGCAAAAACCCATCCTAGTGGTGCTTCCCTTCCTAAAGCAAGACATTATATATTAACCATGGGTGCTTACCATCCTGAAGCAAACCCTCACTATAACCTATGCCTTTGCCATCCTAACTCATAGATTGGGATCAACAAAATTTGGTCATATGCCTCGATGAGTTTCAAAATGAAGAATCAATCGTAGAATACATGGCCCTACAAGATTCATTCCCCATTGGTGATCAGAAGTAGGGTTTTGATTTTTCATTAATTTTTTTTGCCTACTTTAGAGTGTAGGCAAACTTTCTTGCTCATAATAAAGAACACACATCAAGATATTCAGGTGAAAACCTCTTTGAGACACTTGTTGATCAGGGAAAAAGTAAAGAAAAAGACAGGCAAATGAGTGAAAACCTATTTTAGGTGCTCCCAGGTGGAAAAGTTTGCTCATCCCCTCAGGACATAGAAAGTCCATCTAGCCCAAGTTCCATAGCTAGTAGTAGAATATCTTCAAAACAACATCAAATATTTAAGCATCTTGCTCTTGAGTTTCTAGAGGTTTTTACCAATTAGCCTTTACTTGAGAAGGTAGAGTCTAATTCTTCATATTATCCAGATCTAGCCCAAGTTCCATAGCTAGTAGTATCATCTCTTCAAAACAACATCAAATATTTAAGTGTCTTGCTCTTGAGTTTCCAAAGGTTTTTACCAATTAGCCTTTACCTAAGAAGGTAGAGTCTAATTCTTCATATTATCCAGATCTTTGGGAAGAACAACAAGAAGATGAAGTAGAGGATCATGACCATACATTGCCTATAATTCTAGAAGATGGATCCATACTCCTTATGGGGCGCACAACAAAAGTAATTTTGGGAACCCATGAGGATCCTAAAATTGTTTATCTTGGAGCTTCCCTTATTGAAGTAGAATGTGAACATATTATATCCATTCTTAAGGATTATATAGACATCTTTGCATGGGCATACTCTGACATGCCAGGCTTGTACCCAGATTTCGTTATGCATCATCTTGTTCACCTTGATGCTAAACCAGTCAAGCAAAAGTTAAGAAAGATGTATCCACACATCACCCTTTTGGTTAAGGCCAAGTTAGGAAAGTTGTTAGGAGCCAATTTTATCAGACCACTGGATTACTCTGAATGGATTTCTAACATAGTTCCAGTAAGCAAAAAGACCCCAGGTATATGTGTTTGTACTAATTTTCATGATATCAACAAAGCATGCACCAAAAATGGCTTTCCTCTACCTAACATTGACATGATTGTCGACTCAATTACTAGGTACGGGATGCTATCCTTAATAGATGGATTTTTTAGTTATAATTAAATCAAGATAGCCCCTAAATATCAGCATAAGACCACATTCACCACTTCATGGTGGACATTCTATTACCAAGTCATATCATTTAGTTTGAAGAATGATGGAGCCACATATAATCATGTAATGACTGTCATCTTTTATGACATGATGCATGACATTGTTGAGGACTATGTTGATGATGTACTAACAAAATCAAGAAAAAGAGCTAGACACCCTGACATTCTATGAAGAATATTTGAGAGGCTTCATGCATATAAAGTCTGCTTGAATCCTAAGAAATGTGTCTTTGGAGTCACATCAAGAAAATTGTAAGATTCATTGTATCACAGTGAGGGATTAAATTTGACCTTGCAAAGGTCAATGCTATTATGTAAATGCCTCCACTAAATAATCTTAAATAGTTACGAGGTTTACAAGGAAATGTCTAGTCTGTATGCAGCTTCATTTCTCAATTGGTGGATAAGTGCCACCCATTTACCCATATTTTTAATAAAGGGGTAACATTTTAGTGGGATGAATATTGCTATATAGCATTTGTAAATCTTAAAACATACTTGGCCAATCCACCGGTCTTACGACCTCCAACATAAGGAAAGCCACTGCTTTTTTATATATTAGCCACATAATATACATTGGGGGCACTTTTCATGATGATCATGGTAAGGAACACGTGGTTTATTATTTAAGTCACACATTGGTAGCCTATGAACATAATTATATGCCAATTAAGAAGGCATGTTTATCTATGGTGTTTGCCACTCAAAAATTGTGATAGTATATGCTAAATAACAAAACTATTGTTATCACCAAGGTAGATCCTCTCAAGTTCCTTTTATCTAAAGTAGCTCTTCAAGGACGCATGGCTAAATGGATTATGCTCCTTAGTGAGTTTGATATTGAGTACCAGAATCAAAAGGTAATAAAAGGGTAGGTTCTTGTAGACCAACTTGTAGAAGCTCCTATTACAACCACTCAACCTCTCAATTTTGACCTTCTAGATGATTTTATCATGATGATAGAGCAAACAT
The DNA here is from genome assembly GCA_037957365.1 of Torreya grandis. Taxonomy (NCBI): domain Eukaryota; kingdom Viridiplantae; phylum Streptophyta; class Pinopsida; order Cupressales; family Taxaceae; genus Torreya; species Torreya grandis. Next base: position 475,538 of record JARHVA010004742.1, read on the forward strand.
CACAAGAACCTAAATAGTGGATGCTCTATTTTGATGGATCCTTCACATCTTGAGGGTCTAGACAAGGCATATTATTGGTTATGCCACATGGGGATTTTATCCCCAAAGCATTCCATATACAATTTCAATGTACAAACAATATGGCCAAATATGAGGCATTGGTTACAAGGGTCCGTCTTGCCATACAATGGGACATTCAAAACTTAAAGGTATATGGAGATTCATAACTAATCATAAATCAAACAACTAATTAGTATCAAACAAGAGATGATAAGTTTGTTCTTTACAAGCAAATTCTCAATGACCTCAAAACACATTTTAAATCTCTATAGTTTGAGCAAGTTCCATGATGCAACAATAGATCTGTCGATGCCATGGCAACAATTGGTTCCATGATTCAAATATGCTAAATAACAAAACTATTGTTATCGCCAAGGTAGATCCTCTCAAGTTACTTTTATCTAAAGTAGCTCTTCAAGGACGCATGGCTAAATGGATTATGCTCCTCAGTGAGTTTGATATTGAGTACCAGAATCAAAAGGTAATAAAAGGGTAGGTTCTTGTAGACCAACTTCCAGAAGCTCCTATTACAGCCACTCAACCTCTCAATTTTGACCTTCTAGATGATTTTATCATGATGATAGAGCAAACATCACAAGAACCGAAATAGTGGATGCTCTATTTTGATGGATCCTTCACATCTTGAGGGTCTGGACTAGGCATATTATTGATTATGCCACATGGGGATTTTATCCCCAAAGCATTCCATATACAATTTCAATGTACAAACAATATGGCCAAATATGAGGCATTGGTTGCAAGGGTCTGTCTTGCCATACAATGGGACATTCAAAACTTAAAGGTATATGGAGATTCATAACTAATCATAAATCAAACAACTAATTAGTATCAAACAAGAGATGATAAGCTTGTTCTTTACAAGCAAATTCTCAATGACCTCAAAACACATTTTAAATCTCTATAGTTTGAGCAAGTTCAATGATGCAATAATAGATCTGTCAATGCCATGGCAACAATTGGTTCCATGATTTGAATACATGATAGTGCTAAAGATTATCAGTTTTTGATTGAAAATTTTCTACAACTAGCACATATTCTATCAGATTCAGAGATGATATGCACCATTGCTGATCCTAATCCCTCACCTAAGTTACCATGGTACCAAGATTTTTATAACTATTTCTATAGTCATGTATTTCCTTCCAACCTTTCCAATAACCAACAAAAACTTTTCCTTCATTGATTAACATGTTATATCCTCCTTGGAAACATGATTTATTGAAAATGATATGATGGAATGCTTCTTTGTTGTTTATCTTTTGGAGAATCCAAGCTGTCACTAAAGGAGGTTTATGAAAGAATGTGTGGGGCCCATACCAATGGTGTAGTCCTAGCAAATAAACTTCTTAAAATAGGATATTATTGGCCCAAAATAGAGATAGATGCTTATATTTATGTAAAAAAGTGTGTTCTTTGTCAACAACATGGCAACTTGATACATGCACCTTCCTAACCATTGTATATGATTACAACACCATGACCATTCTCAACATGGAGTCTTGATCTCATTAGAAAAATTAACCAAACATATTCAGATGGCCATAAGCACATTTTGACTGCAACCTAGTACTTTACCAAGTGGATTGAGGCCAATCCTCTCACTTATATTACTAGAAAACAAATAGCTAAATTCATTAATTACCATATCATCTATCGATATGGCATCTTAGCCTATATTTTATCCAATAATGGTGGATCCTTTGTGAACCAAGATGTGAAATATCTTTGTGTAAAATTCAAGATCAAGCACAAGAAATACACTCCATAGAACCTATAAGGCAATGGATAAGCTGAGGCATCAAATAAAACCATTCTAGCCATCTTTAAAAAGATTGTCAATGATGCTGGCTGTAATTGGCATTTATAACTCTTTCCTACCCTCTAAGTTTATAGAACCAATCATCACACCCCAACTAGAGCTACTCCATACTCCCTTATTTTTGGCACTAAAGCTACCATCCTAGTCAAGATTGAGATCCCATCATTAAGAATATCACTGGAGAACATTGAAGATGATGAAGAATATAGAGCCTCACGACTACAAGACCTTGAACTTTTTGCTGGTAAGTATTTGGCTACCCTAGAAAACGTACTGGCCTATCAGAATAGATTGTGGAGAAGCTACAAAAAATGCATTCTCCCTTAAGAATTTGATATTGGTGACTTAGTTTTGAAAGAGAACTATAATAACACAAATATTGAACCCAAAAAGAAAGGCAAGTTTTAGCCTAATTGGTTAGGACCATATGTTGTCACAACAAACTATGGATTAGGAGCATATCGATTGGCTAAACCTAATTGTGAAGTAATTTTAGATCCCATAAACATCATACACCTTAAAATATTCTATGCATGAACAACTTTGAACCATTGTCTATAAGACCCCTAACTTGGGGGCAACTTATGCTATCATAATTTTATCCCACCCTTTTATCTTACCTTGAACACATTTTATAGTACCCTGGTCCACTTTTCATGAATCCTGATAGTAAAGGCTTTAAACCCTTGGCACTCTAAATACATTCTTCATCCCATTATGGATTGCTCTCTTTAAGAAGCATATTCTTTGTTTTGTCTAGGACATGTTATAAGTTTGAACATTTTTTATCCCTTGACCAATTATGATCTCGATTATGTCTCATGAACATTATGAACATCTTCAACAACAGTTCTACAAAGTAGTTCAACCAGGACAATCTTGTATAGTTTTAGACAAGTGAACAACCACATCTTCTCAGTTTAAGTATTTGCTACTCTTTCTTGTTTTATCAATAACCTCGCTCTTGCCGATTTATGAGCATGGGTTGTTGTAGCTAGCTTAGCTGTCTTATTGGAACCTCTATTCTTAGGACGTGCATATCCTCAACTAGATGGTCCCACCTTGTGCATATTTTATCCTAAAAATACCTAAAATATTAGAAATAATTTGAAAATACCAAAAACATCAGAACATGATCCATAAAAGAACAAAAACATTGTCTCTCGCTTTTATACATTTGTACATTCCCATTCCACCATGCTACACTCTTGCCATTAGAAATACATTGAAAATACCAAAAACATCATAACATGATCCATAAAAGAACAAAAACATTGTCTCATGCTTTTGTACATTTGTACATTCCCATTCCACCATGCTACACTCTTGCCATTTTGCAAGCACAAAAACACTAGTTCATTTCATCTTGTCCCATGCACTTGTCATTTTGCAAGATCATTATTTTTCATTTCATTAGCTTTTTGTTTTCCAGACCATTCTCATTTATTTTTCATATCTTTCATTTCTTCTATAACATTAATCATGTTGGTCTGATCATCATTTTTTTTTCTATCCCATTTCTTGGGAGAACTACATTTGGCCTGAAGTTCATGTTGGAACATGCATCCATGGAGCTATGTAGGTAGTGTCTACTTGTCTTATACATCTGGAGTCAGCTCGACCAACCCCTTCCTTTTCTTCTCTTCCCCCATTTCTTCTATCAGTGTTCCTCTTTAATTAGGGAATAATTATTATGTTATTGTTCTTTGTTATGATGTGGTAAAAAGTAACGCCTCTACTGCATATGCATGAACATTTGTCTTTAAACCTCATGCTTAGTTTTTGTTTGTGTGTGTTTTATTGTGTTTTTTTGGTGTTTTGTTGTGATTTCACCTCTCCTTTTATTTCTTCTCAAATTTCTTGCTTTTTGTCTCCATTCTTGGTCTTGTGTTTCCTTGTTTGTTTTTTGCTTATCTCTTTTATGTTTCAGAACATCTTGATGATTCACATGGATCTTAATTATTTATATCTTGATCCTATGTTATTACGTTGTTCTTGGACCATTTTGTTTATTTGATTGTTTTTGGTGTCTTATTTTTCTATTTGATTTTGCTTTTCTCTTTTATGTTCAAGAATGCCTTGATGGTCCACATGGATCTTGATTATTCATATCTTGGTCTCATGTCATTAAAACGTTCTTGAATTTTGTTTTTAAACATTTTTTTCCTACTTAAGATCATATCTTGATTTCAAGTTAGGTTCATTTATGTTTATCTTTTTATTTATTTTTGCTTTTTTGTTTAAATGTAAATTGTTGTAACTCTATTTTTGGTCATTGTTTTACCATTATCCTTAGTTATAAATATTCACATTTGAACTAGCTCAACACAATTGGAATATTATGTCATTCTAACTTATTCATACTTATGATGCCTAATTTATTTTTCTATAGCAATCACTTTGTGCTCAGGTCTCAACATCTTAACATCAACATTAGCTCCGATGAACGATTCTCAAGAACACTTTGCAAAACCTAGGCTCATGATATGGAATTAGGCTTCTAGGTATCATGCATTTTAGGCTTCTTTGTCTATGCTTAGATGTGCATCTCTTCACATACATTATGAGTCTAATCAATTCTTGGTCATTTTTCATCATTTGTCATTCCATTCTCTCCCAAACTTGGGTGAACTACATTGGCCTAAAGTTCATATTGGAACATGAGTCCATAGAACTATGCAGGCAGTGCTCAATTTTTATTGAGGTCAACTTGACTATCTCCATTCTTCTTTTCATCTCTCTCATCACTTTGTGCATTTTCATATGCTTAGTTTTATATGGATTTCTAAGCCATTACACCATCGAATGTACGTTTGTGCCTACTTGCTTTAACCTATCTTTTTGGTTATATCCTTAAGCTATTTTGCTTGCCAATTGCCCATGCTGGGGTATAATATCTGAACCACATCTGAATCAAATCAGATCTATAGGGGAAAAATCATTATTTATTATTTATCAATGATCAAAATTTTCCCTACTGGGGCAAAACTATTTTATCACGATCAAATCTGCTCTATTAGAGTACTTATTATATTCTCTTTGGAGACCCTGTTGTAGTGGTGCTTCCCTTCCTGAAGCAGAATGTTCTCTCTTTTCCTCTAATTCCAAGATTTTCACATTAAATCCCATGATGGCAATATTTTAGTGTGCAACTTGTCTTGGGATTGATCAACACTGTAAGCACACAACTTGTACTCTCAAATTGGGTACATTTACAATGTGTCCCTTACATTTATGGATTATATCTTTCTCATTCCCCCCATTTTTAGGGAATATTATCCTCCTAATTATATTTTGATCATTGATAGTAGTCATGTGTGCAAGCATTAGCTCATCTAGATGTGATATATTCCATGGGTTAATCTCTCATTTTCTTTCTCTTTTTGAGAGTCCATCCTTCTCTTTCATCCTAGTATGTCCTCTCGAGGAGGCATCATGGGTCTGTTCCAATTTCTTCTTGACAACTCTTTTTTGAAAAGATATTGCTTCACCTGAATGTCTCACTACACCTTCTCAAATAGGGGTAAAATGTAGACATTCAATTCCTAGCACCATTTGTGTTGAAATTGTCAATCTTACTTGAATTGCACTTAAATGCACATTTTTGGTCAAAATCCATAAAATGCCCTAAATGGTTCAAACTTGTCACTTACAAGTGCCAATTTAGGTCAAAGTATCCCTAAATAGGGTAATGCATTTTATGGGCCAACTAACTTTGATCAGATCATTTTGAGTCAAAATGATAATTTTGCCATTTAGTGCTTTCTATCACTATTTTCTTCTAATTCATTGGTACACATCACATACCTTTGTTATTTAGTGTTGGCAACATCCTAAATGGGAATAAAGCTCAAAAACATATAATATCACCTTTCAATTCCTTTTTAGTCAAATTACAACCCAATAATATGACTTTCTGATCATTTTGATTAATTGAGGGCTAATTTTTAGATAATTGCACGAATGTTGATTAACCTTGTTTAAGGATAGTTAATCCAAATCAAGAGCTTAAGTGGATTTTCTATGAGAGTTGTTAAATGTTTCTTTTTTAAAATTTATTCCTCTTAACTGCATCATCAGGTGACATCCTTTCTTGGGAAGACATCCCTAGGCCATAAATGCTACAAATATCAGGATTATGGGTCACCCATGCCTAGTTAATGCCTCCCATGCCTCTTCAATGCCCATTCTTCCAAGGTAATGATGGAGATAATTATGGATTTAATTCTAAATATTAGTATTATCCATGGCCACACATCTCAAACTTGAGATGGACGATCATGGTTGATCCTGACCAATCTCAAAAATCTATAAATAAAGAGGCCATGGATATGAATTTTAAGCTTGAATATTGCAAAGTTATAATGGTAAATTGTTTTCACAAGGTTTTGCATTTTATCATATATTTTTATTGAAAGATTCATTGATAGGCTACTTTAGTGATTTGGAATGAAGAGCCTAGGTTTTATGGAGTGTTCTTGAGGCATTGGAGGATCTTACCACCATTTTTGACAAAGACAAGGATGCTTGATCAAGGACAACATGTTTTTGAGTCACATGGGTATGGTGAATCCATTTGCAAAGGTAATATGGTGTTTTTTTCTTTCATTTGTTTCTTGTTATCCTTTGTAATTCACATAGGAATGGATAGGATTGGTTAGTTAGTTATTTATGCATGTTTCATTATTTATGGACTAATGCTTGACTAACTTGCTTTTTAATCCTCTCTACACATGGCACCTTAAACTAGTTGTTACTCCACTCCACTCTACAATGACCAGAGAGTGGTCTGAGAGAACATGTTCAACATGCATGCCAATAGGTTATCCATTGGTAATTGTAAAAGATAAAATATTTTTCTATAAAATCATATAATGTTCTAATCTATCAAGGAACCTATTAGCACTAACATAATAGTTGGGCCACATAAACCGAGGTGTGGTAGTTATTGAATGTTGTCGCAAGAGAGGGTTGACGAGGCCCCACTAGTTTTTAAAATAAAACCAAGCCTCATGTTTTCTTATGAAACATCTCATCAACGAGGCTTAAAATTTGTCCTTAAGACACGTAACCATATTAAATCCCCCACAAACTATCTATGTGGAAAGGGGTATATTTTTTGCTAAATATTTCCATAAATTCATTTTATCAAGCCATCAAAGCGAGCATAAATGTTGAAAACACCTATGAATGTCCATTAACATCAAAGAGAAGCCAAATATCCTAGTGTGATTGATCATAACCCATAGTAACAATTAATAAGGAAAATTTTGAGGAAACCAAAATATTGGTGCCACCTCATCCATCGACACATAAAGTGGAGAATCATGTGGTGTCAATGTAAATACATTTCATAGTATCCTATAGAAGAAATCCTAAAATTTTTACTTCTTCAAAATAAATTAAATCTATCAATCCAATGTGTTGATAAATAACTCAAAAGATAATTTTGGAGAGGATTTTGTGAGACCTTGAACATTCCAAGATAGAAAATTCATTGGGAAACATCATCCATAAGGAATTTTCCTTGACCATCTTCAAATCTTTCTAGAGCTACAAAGCTATTATGGTTGTTTGGCAAGACAAAATCCATAAACAAAATAGAGAAACATTTGGCCCCATTATCCTCTAGGGTGTGTCATTTCCATCATAAGGTGGAATGCCTAATTTCCTAGAGAAGGAACCACTTGTAGAGGATATCCTAATGAGAGAAGACACACTTGAGGATGGGAAACTTGTGAAACATGGCTCTAATGGGATATAGGTAAACTAAGAGATTAATGTGGGGGGTTGGTATTGCATGCCTCCAAAAAGGGTTTAATCACATGGGGATGATGGTTGAGGGGGAAGGCTTAACCCTTAAATATGCCTTTTTGTTCATTTATCTAACTACTATTTTTTTGTCACATTGGGTTTCTCAGGCTACGAGCATTTAACTGAAGGTTTCAACCATCTTATGCGGGGGAAATCTTTGATTTGGTGGTTGAATGATTAAAAATGACAAAATGTGTTGTGGAGGTTATAATACACCACTTTTTGCACCCAACTCTCAATACCAACTTGAATGTCAATGTATTCCTTTAAAACCTTGCTCAAGTTGATCTCAACACAAACTCATTTGTTGAAGCATGCACAATAAAATTTAGGAGCCTTGTGAAATAGGACATACCCTATATACCCTTAAGAAAAGACCAAAGTGGGATTAAAAAACCATGGAGTTAAAATTATATTGACACATGGAGGGAAGCCTAGTCAATTACCTTAAAGTCTCAGGTCCATTTAGATAGAATTAGAAGCATGTTTCTGAGGAACCAACAACTCTAATTTGTAAGAAAATATTGGACTTCATATGAATCCTTAAAGAATAAAAGAAAATAAAACTTTAGTAATGTTTTAGACACTAGTGATGTGGATGCTCAAGTGTTACCACTGGTATCGAAACAAGGCATTACGGGAATCCTCTGAGGGGATTCAACCAACAAAGTAAGTAATAAACAAATTATTTTCATATCATTTGAATGCACTACATTAACATTAGTCTTTAAAAATGCCTTAGGTTGAGAGGGAGAGTTAGAGGTGTCACCTCTTCATATACCTTTAACATAAACTTTTTGGTTTACTTAGGTGTCATCTTTCTCGTGCATGCAATAATTATTTCAATGGATAGGGCAAAGGTCATTATAAAACAAGAGCTCACCCAAAGGGTGGTGCATTGAGCACAATAAATGTGCATCTACCCTAGAAAATCTCATGGAAGTGGTATGAAATATAGAGAAGACTTGCAATCAGGGAGAAAAGATGACATAACAACCTAAAAAGATCTAATAGAACAAGTTTCATCTCATGTAGAGCTCCTAATCACTCTTTAGGTTTTTTTATTTCCTCGATTATATTAATATTAAATACCATGAGAAAAAAAATCTCTATCTAGAAAATCCCTTTACTTATAATATGAATAATGAATCTAGGTCAAATTTGTATCACATTTATTCATAAAACATGCAAATAAATCTTATCATATTTGAATCAGTAAAATCATATTTAATTGTTAAATTAATTTCTTAATGTAATAATAAAAAAGGGAGGAGTTGAGAAGAATATTAGATTTTATATATTCTATAAATAATCATCGAGATCAAATAGTACACATGTCTATTTAGTAAGACAAAGCACACCTAAAACTATTAGGATAAATATAAACTACTCCCAAAATTATGTGGACATTCCCAAAAGAGTAGCATTACTCTCAAAACCTAGGGTCATCCCTAACAAACAACATATAGATAAAAATTGAATTGATGAGCTACAGTTTCAAAAACCTAGCTCAAATTTTTGGAAAAAAAACATGGATTCCTGAGAAATTGACCTCCTTCTTCAAACCTCTAATAATGTAATTGAACCTATAAATACATAAATATAATCTTTGTTTTGGGCCATTACTGAGGATTAGTGTGGTTTTGAAGCAATAACTACTTGTCAAGCCCATCAATTGTTCATTGATCTAAATAATAAGAATCCAAGTATAATGTGGTCTACCTAGGTGGTCCAATGTGATGTAATGTTTACTGTATATGACATTCAACACTATAATGAATGTTTGATGCAGTATCAAGTGCTTCATATTTCTTTAGATTCTTGAATTATTATGATAAATGCTCAAATTGTTTATTTTTTCTCATTCACTATATATCTCTTTTTGTCCTAAATGCACTAATGTACCTTTGTATTTATAGACTTATCAAATTCATATTAGGACCCTATTGGCATGAAATACAACATACAATAGAAAACAAATCTGACAAATCAATACTATATAACATGTGAGGCCCAAAACAAGGGTTAAAAGGGCTTAACCCCTGAATTATATGTTATCCCAAAAATGAAGCTTCCATGAATCAATTTTTAAACTTTTCACGATAATTGGGTTATTGAGTTTCTTTGTATTTTATGCCTTCATGGATGTTATTAAAATATTTCATTCATTCACTTGAATGATTCCCTTGTAAGACCTCTTGCCCTCTTTGGTTGTTCCCATCCTAGATCCCAAGTCATTTTTCACTCTTTAAGAGCATTTGTTAGGTCGGTTCATCTATTATTAAACCTGATGCATGTTTTCAAAACCAGTCACCTTTCAAATGGTTCTCAAATATCTTTGAAAGCATTCAAAGTCTTTTCAAGTCTCTACAAGTTTCTATTTTTAATCCAAAAGAAGTTTTCATAAACATATATTACCTTCTCCCAAACCTGCATAATATAATATTGGTCTAAATGACCTACACCCATGTTAAAACATTTAAAAACCCATCATCCCACCTTGAAATCCATATAAGATTTTTTTTTCCAAATGGTGATATTCCAATATATATATAAGGTTTCATGTAATAATGGGTTTAAAATAAAAAATAAAAATAAAGAGTAATTAACACTATCATTTCAAAATATTTTTACCCATATAAAGTTTACTATGATAAGGTTTGTTTTAAAAAGTTTGGAATACATGTTTTTGACCTTTAGAAAAGCTCCTTCCCCACTAATAATTTGTGGTATCTCTCTTGTCCAAAAGCTTGTTATTTGTTACATGAGCTTTCCAAGTGGATCCTTATGGAGGAGAATTATTTTAAGTTTTTATACATGAATTATTTGACCTTTGAAAATTGTTTTCCCACAGCCAATTTGCGTTTTTTTCTCCATGAGAAGCTTTTGATGGATTATTTTAAGTCCTTTCAACGTGACATTGATCTTTTTCTTTAACATTCACTTTGAAAACCACCACCATGCCTTCACATCAGGTTTAGATGGAAATTATTCCCAAAACCATGTTTTTCTCTTGTTAGATGATGGATTTATTTGTTTGAATCAAAACTAATACCCTCCCTCTTAGTGGGTTCTAAACAATAAAAGTTCCTTTCAAAACGTGTGGTTTACATGCATTGAGATGGTTTTTATGCCTTTAATAGTGATATGGAGTGCCTAGTTAGTTACAAGGAAGTTTCAAAGCAAAATCTAATTATTTTCAAGTGAGATGGTGGTATTAGTTGGAAGTTAAGGTTGACAATTTTCTATGCATTCAAAACTCATCCTCCCAAGTAGTTTTGAGGTGGCAACAATGTAAAAAAAATTGTCATTTTGAATGAAGACAATGGTTCTTGGCTGGACTAGAGCAGTTTTAGGGAGCAAATGCATGGTTTTGATCAGAGAAAATAGTTTGAATAAAAATATAATGTGTTTGAACTATCATGCAGGATTTTATCTTCTTCCAAAGCCCACATGACTATTTGAATGCTCCCAAAATCCTGCATACAATTTCAAATCATCCTAAAATAGCTCTTATCCTCTCTCCATATGGCAACAACTTTTCCATGTTGGTTTTAACATTCTATTTTATACTTGCAGGTTTTCAATGCTTGAAAACATGTTCAAAGTCCTTCCAACCCCCTTCTAGCTCTCCAAGAACTGTTCAAAGATGATTTTGAGGACAAATTCATGGTTTTGGGCCCTTTAAAGGTGGGTTTTACAGTATAAGGGTGGCGTTGGAAAATAAAAGTGCAATATTTATTCTTACATGTATCCTCTTAGCCTTAAAAGCCCACGTGCATATTATTAGAAGCTCGTTCAACATCAAAAGTCATCAATACCATCTCAAGAGAATATTTTAACTTGCTCATAGGTGGTTTATAAAGATAGTCTTGTAATTTTGATGAGAAATGGTTTTTTTGGCAACTTTCTATGTCCTTCAAATAATTCTCACAATTCTTCATCATAGTTTGCTGAAGTCTCATTGCCTACCATCTCTATTTCTTAATTGTTATTTTATTTATTTTGCATGCAAGCTATTCTAAATAAGAATAAGGTGGCTTTTGAAAGGTTGAAGACAATTTCAAATCAAATAATAGTTCTTGGAAATGTACACAAAACTCAATTCATCCCATGCATGTCATAGATACTTTATAGGCTTAGGATGATTATTACATGCACAAGAAAGTTTTTAGAATAGTTGTTTGATTTAGACACCTTCATAAGCTTATATAGAGATTTACGTCTACTACACTAGATGTAGTCTCACATACACACTTTCTCTCTCCATATTTTGTTTATAAAAATCTTGATTTACTTGTTCAAGTTATTATTCAACCACCTACACCATCATGTATAAAGTTCAAATATATGGGATATGATCTTATTTCTATTTTAGATACAACCATCTTGAATGTATCTGATAATAATATGAATCACATGGATATAGATGATTTATGGGAAAGAATGGATGATACAAGAAGAACTCTTCTAGGAGGATGAATTTTGGATATCAAAATTGCACATGTATCTATGTTCTTGACTTCCACTCAATGTGTAGATTTGGTACTCACATGTGATAAGTACAACAACCCTAAAAATAGAGAGATAAGGTATATAGATTGTTGGCTAGATATTTTATAGGCTAGTTAAAAGATACCTAAGTAGTCATGGGATTAAATCCCCTTCATTTAATGGTGAAGCTACCATATGCTTATGTTTATCTACTCCTACTATTCACACTTTTAGTTTTTTTCAATTTATACAAACTATGCACAAGATATACACAAGTTGTTTTATTTTTGGGTATTACTTTAATCATAAAGTTCATGAACCATAACAGAGTGATTTTGTAGTAAGTAAGCAACTGATTCAAATACTATGCAAAGAAGTTATTAGAATGTGGAGAATGAAAAAAAACTAGAATTCATGAAAAAGAAAGAAATTGTACTTCACAACATGTAGTTTTTGGTATAGCTTATTGTATCTATACAAACAAATAAACATACAAGATATGATAATTCTTTCAGTAAATGATTTATAAAAATTTGAATTCATATTCAAATTTAATGATAACATAAATTTTACTATTTTAATCCTCATAGAATGCACCAAAATATCTCCTTAAACATAAAGTTCCTCATAAACCAACTTTCTTCTTGTTTATTTTGAATAAAGTTCATACAAAAACATACAAAAATCTAAACACAATTTTTAGATTACTTAGTCTTTTTGTATAATAGTTACAATTAATTTTCAAAAATTACCATCCCCTTATATGCAGGTCTTCCCCCATATTTATACTACTTTTAGATATCAAATACAATTAGGAGATAACTCCTTCAATTCCCCATGTGCCACGATAAATTTTGAAAATCATTGAGAGACTTCTTCCTTGAATTTATCATGTGTGGTGTGTAATGACTGATGACATGTAGCTCCTCTCAGTTTTACTATTTGGATCAAATATAACTTCTTTGCATGTTGCACTTACCTCACTTAAGTAATTTGTTTTTACAAAATGGCTTCAAGTAATGACATCTAGCCAAGTTACTTGAGCAACTTACTTATAAGTAAATACTTAAAAAAAAACTAATTCAAATATATTTCTCAAGTCATTTAAATTAAATAGAAGAAGTTGAGAAGAAAAATAATAGTAATTACTCTAATTCATTAATTTTTTTTACACTTTTCCCTCTTGTTGATGTGTTGTGACAACATAAACTGAATGGATGCATCATCTGACTTGGTAACTGATTGCCTTTCTATTTCAAATATCAATAGCTTATTTTCTAGCTTCTTACAATAACCTTTCACCCTCTCAAGATTGGGTTCCATCCTTTTGACTTGATGACTTTTCATTAACTCCTTTATTGATTTCACTGTGAATGGAATCATGGCCTCTTTAATTACCTATTTGAATTCTTGATGTATTTTTTCATGTGTCCTTGGTAGTTATTTTGACCAAACATTCATGAGATAGAAGATATAATATTCCAGATCTATTTTCACGTTGTGAGCATCTTCTTCTAGAGTCTTCATTTCTTCAAACATTGGTCTAAAAATATGCAAGTGAAAAGATATGATGTGTTCTTATTTTGCTTTTTTCACTGATCCCTCTCAAATAATATTTTCTTTAATCAAAATCTTTTCACTAAAAGCATTTATTTGTTAAAGGTTGTCTTATTATAATTCAGATATTCCACTTTCATTTTTAATCTCTTTCATCATTGTATTTAGTTGTACCAATTTATTCTCTATGTCAGTGAAATTGCCTGGAACCTTAGGAAACCATTTTTGTGTAGTTTGTATCATTTTGTCTATCCATTCATCAATCATTGTATCCTTATCACCAATTTCTTCAACCAAAGTTATTATTTGATGATCAATTATTTCTCCTAAAAGTAATGATTTTTGGGGAGTAGATCTTACCATTTTGGCAATTATTTCACACAACTTAGAAATTTGTTCTTTTAGTTTGGCTTTATCAACCTTTTTTTCATCAAGCTTCTAAAAAAGGGTATTCATAAGAGTCCGTGTTTCTTGCTTCAGGCCCTCTGTAGTGACTTACCCTAGGGTTACCTTAGTAATTACCAAGTCTTCTTCAATTATTTCACTCTTATTCTTACCCTGTGGAGGGACTGATATTTTTGCAAATTTTTGACCTGAAGGTTCAATTATCACTTATTAATTTACTCTAACATTCTTGTGATTTTTACCCTTATGATCAAGACTTTTCAAAAATTACAAGTCTATCTCTTCCAAAGTTCTTTCTTCTTTTCACTCAGGAGTTGTTTGTAATGCCAACCATGAGGAGAAATATGTATTAGTAGAAGTAGATGAATGTATCACCATTTATTGTTGATTATCTCTCACCTTTGTCTCTTAAACAAGAACTCCTGTATTCAAAATATCTTCTATATGAATAACACTGGAAACTATTTTTTCATCTTTCTCTTTCTCTGCCTACTTATCAACAGTTTCCTATTCCTTTTCTTCTATATGAAAAACATTGGAATATATTTGTTCACCTTTATTTTTCTTAGGTACAACTATTATCTTTTGTTGTGGTATTTACTGAGATGAGATCACCTTTCTAGTAGTTATCTGCTCTAGCTATTTTTGGGTAGAAACATGAGGAATGGTGGACTGATCATCATAAGGAGGTGGAGAAGATGGGGGAAGATGAGGAAGAACACAAATATCTTTCTTAATATATTTCTCAAGAGATTTGATGCTAGTAGACTTTGGAGGTGACATGAGTATAGATGGATCTACATATTTCACTACTAGACATGTTCTCCACTAGTAATGAAGGTGTGGTAGGTGTGGTAGAAATAAGAGTGATAGGAGTAGTATCTATGGAAGAAACTAGAGGAGATGCAAAGGTATTTGATTGAATTGGCACCTTTTATTTTACTAAAGAATATGTTTCATCAATGTTCTTCTTGAATTTTAACTTCTTCATTGATCCTTGACTACCTTCTCCTTGCATCATTTTCCTTTTATGACTTGGCCAATTTATGTCATTATTAATTCATTCATGTAATAACCCTTACTAAGAAACCATGTTGAAGTCATATCAAGAACCATTGAAGTTCTCTCAACAATAGTTTTTACCTAATTCTTCTTAAAATCAATTTCTAGGAGTGGAGCATGATCTCCTCCCATTGCATGATAAGAATCAAGAATTACTTGTCCATCATCTTCCATGTCTTTAAGAATTATAGCCAAATAAAATGAGAAAAGTTATTGAACAATCATCTTGCTATTGTCTCTTCTTTTTACTTCAAATCCATCTCTGTAACCAATCCAAAATATGCTTTGTACTATGCCTCTGTAATCAAAATGTGATTGATTATAGTTATGATACATCTCTGTTTATACATTTTTAGCCTTATAAATGCTTGCACAATAATATTGGAAAATAATAATAGGAAAACTAACTGAAAAATGATGCACTTTTGACTGAAGATCATGTAATTCTACCAGCTATCTACATAATTCCATTAGAATCCATTTATCACTAGGGTACCTTGGCAATTTTACTAGTGCCCTTGTGAAACCACCAACTCTGATGTATGTGAAATTCAAGAATTGAATAAAAATACATCCAAAATGGGAAACTGTCTCCCAGTTGCATCAAATACTCTCTTGGCCTTCAAATCAAGATTCAATTTACAAATAACTTCATATAATAATATAAATTTTACCATTTTATGGTGCCTAAAGTATTCAAATAAATTTAATTGAGGGTAGTATTCATAGATGGCATCTGTTACCATCATCCCTTTTGTATTCAGTTTAGAATAGACTCCATTAGATGCTAAAACATATACTAAATATGAAGTCATTTTGAAATCAAGAGTTTACAATACATTACTCAACTGATGATCAATGTTGTCACTTATCATTCTTGACTATTCAATCATAGAAAAACTCCTATTGACATCAATAGCCCTTATGTAAGTATACATCCAAGTGGAAAAGTTCTTGGCATTTTTCTCTCCATTAATTCTACATAATAACTATGTGATGTCATCAACTTCTTGGACCAAGTCAAACCTCACTATTTGCCTTGAAAACCTTGAGGGTTGTTTTGGTTTCTTTAGATAAGTTGCATTCATTATCTTGATACACTCTGCTATTTTACTCTTCTAGAGATCTTCAACTTTTCTCATTTGTAAGTCTATCACTTTAGGTCTTGTTGAGATCTTCAAACAATAGTCAAAATACTAAACATCTAATTTGATCACCACATTTCCTGCAGAATCTTTTACTATTCTAGTGAGAGAATCATAATACTTAGCACATTCTAAAACAAATTTAGGTAATTGTGTAGAGCTTGGGAAAACTGTAGCTTGCAAGATTCCATTATTTGTCATTACTAACATGCATGGTGTTTTGGTTGTGGCTTTAGATCTGTCTGACAACTTAGTTATGGAAACATGTCCCATATTAGTGTCATTTATTTCTGACATTTTGGATGCAATGCAAGATTCAATGAAATATCCCTTATATTCATACTTCATCCCTACTTCTTTTGATTCCCCAACTTTCTTTGCTTTAGTCTTTCCTTTCCTACTTGGCCCTAGAGCTTCTTTAAGTGAAAATTTAATAACTTCTTCAATTAGAGTTGCTTCTTCTTATACTCCTGACATTTTTTGTGAATAACACTGGAAAGACTTGGTAAATGCTCATAAAAACTCAATAATTATTCCTGTTGGTTTTAGAAAAGGTTGAACAACTGAGTTAAGTTATCTTATGTAATAATCCTAAGCAAGATTCAAGTATTAAGAACTCCTAGAAATAGTAAACCTTGAAAATTCTAGAAAAATCATTCTAAATAACAGGCTATTGCAATACTGGGAAGGCTAGGTATTTCTCAAGTCTTTAGGGTTGAAGACTCTGAGTGATTAACAAGCATTTACACTTTGGATTTCTTTAGGCAAGTTACTAGAGTTAGAAAACTTGATGAATCAAAAGTAATAGATAGTCAAAACTCTAGGTAAGCAATCAATAGTTAAAAATCCAAGTAGGCAATATCCCTCAAAAACTTTGTGTAACATGAGACCAGTTGTTCATGTTCAGGAATCTGAGTAAGTAACAAGTCATGAAGAGTTTGGGTAGATAATATAGGTTAATTGCTATGGATTTGTAGAAAAGATTCTATCTTTTGGAATTTTGTTTGACATTTTGATATATAAAGTATTTTTTAAGAATTTACAAGGTTTTAACAACACCATGCATGCAAAAAATGACAAACAATTGCAAGTAAAACAAGAAATGACATGAAAACTTTAAAAATAATGCATGAAATTTTACCAAATAAAAATGAGATATACAACCAAAATGGGATCATGAAATTGAAGGACAAATAAACTAAATACCTTGACTACAAATGGATTGTGAAGATTTTGTGCCAAAATCACTCCGAAATCTCAAATAATGTCGCTTAGGATTTGTAGGAGTAGCAACTAGGCTCGAGAGTTTGAAATCCAGTTATGAAATGAGGTGGACTTTTTAATATTTATATTAACCTATGCATTAATTACAACTAAGTGACATGTGTGAGGGTATCCATGTAAGTGTTTCATCAACTATCGGGTTTCATGAATTACGTTGCTTAATTTGGTCTATGAAGTCAAGTAACTTTGTAACCTCGATTTGGTCTAATCTTATGAAGACTTCAAGCTTATGAACCTTTATTTCTTTTACTTATGATTTAAACAAGTGAGGTAATGTAAATTTAGAACCTTGGATTGTTCTAATTAGTTCTTTATGGGTTATCGAATCTACTTTACTCAGCTTTTATGAGAAGTAAAGTCATTACACAATTTCGATTTAACCTGGATGGTGTAACTTGAGTCTGTGAAGACAACTTACCTCACCTTTTTGAATAAGTAAAGTAACCTAGAGAAGTCGATTTGGCCTATAAATGAGCCCAAACACTTAATTTTTTGAATTTATTGGAAAGATGGACAAATGGGTTTTATGATAATGACACAGGCAAATTTTTTTAACCTTTTGGAGCAATTTGAAATAATTTTGGTAATGAAAGCAATTATAGTTAAAACTACTAAAGTCTAAGTCTTATTTAAGGGACTACATTTTGACAAGGATAATTGTCTCTCATAAGACAAAAGACAAAAATTTCAATAGGGGTAACCCAAAATTTTGAATTGTTTAATTTTGGGGACACCACAAATAACTAGTTGATATCCAAACTAGATAACACCTTTGTAGGCATCACCTTTGACATTGAACCCCATGATGAAATGGTGCAAATCAACATAGACATTACTTAATAGTTCTTGAAGGATAATTGTGAGACATGCAAGAGGATGCTAAGTCAATACTGGTTTACCACCAAAAAAATAATCAATCTCAAACATATCAAAACCATATATACTATAAAATTCTAAGAAAAACTATCAAATATGATTACCCTTTTAAGTAGGGTTATGAGAGACAAAGAGACAAATACTTTTTTCCGGTGGATGTGTATGTTTATGAGTATCATCTATGTAGGGAAGTAATTCATTGATTAGGCTCTAATCATTATCAACAACATTCATGAACAACTAATCAAACTAGTATCGACATAAGAATTCTATATGCCTTCATACTTGGTCTACTCCATTAAAACCCTCAAGCCTTGGCCTAGTTTGATAGAGGTGAAAAATAATATCCCTAGCACACTGATATACAAAAAGCTTTCCCAACTCACTCATGATCAAGGAAAAATTCATTTCAAGAGAGTAAATAATGTATTCTCCATGATGCTAGTTAGAACACTAGATGAGAACCTTGTGACCAGAATTTCAAATGAAGCAACTGCTTTAATCATAAATTATGGAAGCGATTTCATCTAGTTTCCAAAATTCATGTATATTTGGGTTGTTGGATTTGAAGGTTAGATTGATAAGATATCTCAGTGATAAAATTATTTTGATTGCTCTTTGGAGATAGCACAGTGAAGTGACTAAGAAATGTACTGATCAACATACAAGAGGAATAATCTTCCCTATTAATCTCAATTACTTTAGTTGCAAGACACCCAAATATGCCTCCAATATTAAAAATTCATTGGTGGAATTTCAAATGTACCCACATATTAGGAGAATGGGATTTGATAGAAAGGGTTTTGTGAAAAATAATCTAAGAATGGGCTTTAACTACCCTCATATTTTAGAGATTAAAAACTACTGGGAAGATGATTTTGAAGTCAAAAAGAGAGATTGGTCAAGGATGACATTGAAATAGATTAAGTCTTTTAGAATCGATTGGTGCAAGATAAACTTTGAGGATGATAGCACCAATGTTGTATAAGACATATTATATGAAAATATCCATCTCACAACCATCCCTCCAATCAATTGGTCAATAAAAGAATTATTAGACATTATGGAATGCACACAAGTCATGCTAGCTAGATAAAGAGAATGGTATGATAAGAAAGTGAGAGAGCTCACTTCATGAATTTGTTTTAAAGATGCAGGAACTTTTAAAGGGAAATGATATACTTCTTCTACTTTAGTCACTCAATCTTCAATCACTAGGATCTTCATAAAGAAATACAATTTGGTTACTAAAGGTGGAGGAGATGGATAAGATCCCAATAAAAATAGAGTTCTAAAATAGACATGTGAAGGTGATCATTTTATGAAAAATCTCTAAATCAAGAGACCAAATCCATCTACCACTCCAAAAGTCACACAAGAGATGGACCTTCAGTGTTGATTGATAACACTACTCAATAGTTTTTGGATACGGACCTTGGTTTAATCCTTTTTCCTACCATTTATCTTCTCATCAAGTCATGTACACCTTCATCCATTCATTTTTCCCCTTCACTTCCACCGTCCTCATTCCATGTTTATTGGTCCCTAAATTTTAACCAAGTACTATCCCATTTTGACACATAGGACTAACTCAGTGTGGAAGGATCATTGTCCCATTTTGGCATAAGATCGGCATGGCATAAAAGGACCATGATGTAGAAGGACCATGGCACGTAGCTGACAAGTGTAGAAGCATCATGGTGTATAACTTTTTGGGCGTAAGAGGATAATGGCATATGAGACCCAATGTGAGAGGGCCTAGTAAAAAAAGAACAAATCATGAGGGACCCAAGAACATAAGACTCAGAATAAAATTGGAAGACTAGGAGAGCATGTGGGAAGTAGAGCACATGAGAAGTGGGGATAGTTAGAAGAAATATTCATATGGGACACTTTGACCTTATTGATCAAAGGCTTTGTACCAGTCTACTAGGAATGCAACACACAACTACCAATAAATAGTATAGAGCGAGGATCTAGGGGCGTAGGGTCCTAGGTCCTCAAGAAGAACTTATTGTAAAGTGCCATGACTCTCAATCTGTTGAGAGTTCATACACCATTTGCTTCTACATTAATGATAAGTAACACTTGGTTAGGGATAAACATGTATAAATACCCTTGTTGTATTCATTTACATGGATGGTCTTGCGGAGAATAGATAATAGATATTTATTTTGTGATTCATTAAGCATCTAATGAGAGACCAATTTTTACCAGATTGTGTTATGAATAATGAAAAACACTAAGTGCTAGAGATGGAGATGGTTTATTTCTTTGTTGTATAATTGGTATATTTTTATTTTTTGAGTCACTACTGTTAGAAAATAATTTTGATCCTAGTAATAATGGTAGTTCTATCTGGGACAAGAAGGATAGTAGTAATATACTTGTGTTATTAAATAATCCTTTAGAAGTTGCATAATGAAGGATGAAAAAACATACATTATCTTGTTACAAAACCTTTAATAATTGGTCTTTCTCTACATGCTTCGAGTGAGTGCGTGATACCTAGCTCTCATATGATAGGGCTAATGCACTAGCTTATTGGGATAGACTCCAACATCAGAGCTAGAATCAACAAATAAAACCCAACATTTTTGGTTCCATTTATATGACCCAAAGCACTTGAATCATAGTCATGGGAAAATGTTTGAGCGCATTACATTGGAGAATATAGAAGAATGGGTTACAACTGTCAAAGATAATTTCACAGTTCTGTATCTTGAGCTAGGAATCTTTACACGATAGTGGGTAGAGCTGAATCTCTATAGTTATTTGTATAAAACTTTCTTTTCTAATGTCCCAATTCTCTTACATTCTTGGATAATAACATATGCTCAAGTTTGATCTAAAAATCTTGGAAAGAGGTAGCCTTGGATGCTTGAAAGGAAAAGGATTTTATCATGACTTAGAGTTCCATAGATGCGAGTAGTCAAATTTTGGTAGAAAGGAGTTCAAAATAACTACATTTTGGAGTACATTGTGACCACCTACTCATGTCCTAAAGAAGCCAAGTTATAATTTCTTCAAGAGTCAAGAGGTCACTATCTCACTCTTTTTGCCTTCAAAATTAATAAATTAATTATTGACCTTGGATTGGAAACTATACACATGGAGGGATAAATTCTTATTTGCATGAGCCATACATTTGGAAGGGGAGACTAGGGGTTGAATGAATATTATGGGTTCAACATGGTAACAAGACAACAAGCATTATAGAAATGGAAGTATGATGAATATAGGTAAAGGATCATGGGAGTTAGCAGTGTGGGAAGAGATTAAGAGACCTTTAGGAGTGCTATAAGAAACTATAGGGAAGCAAACATGCATGAGGAACCCATCACTTTCAAGCCATGTTTTTTTCCACTTCTATCCTATGAAGGATAAACAAGCTAGACTTAAAGAGTTGAGGAACTAAGTCCTAATCAACTAGGCTCCCCCACCATAGTGTGTGCTCATGCCTTTGAGTCAGATAATGTACATATACAAAATTGGGATACATATAGTTTAGAGTTAGAAACTGAACTGATAAGGGAAATTGAAACTAGGCCATTAGATGTTCATTCAGATTTTACATTATCTTTCCCAATTTAAGGGAATTCTATGGCACAAGTTGGGATGCCTGGTGGGTTTGGTCCTCAGGGCCAAAGTACAAGCCCAAACTTGGGTAACCAACCCTTTACCATACCTCTTACCATGAACACTGCTATTGAAGGTGCTGGAGGAGGATTAGGAGGAGGTGTAGGTAGAAGTGGACCCCCTCCTCATGGAATAAGAGTTGTATCTTCCCAATAACGACCCACTTAACAACAACCCACTATAGTCTACTATGAGATGACATTTCACTTACCTGAATACTGAGGGGTAGAGAATGCAAATGAACATGCCCACAAGTGTGAACTGATTTGGAGAGTATGTGACATCATATCTTCTAAATGTAAGGCTATACCATTTAAAACTATGCTTATAGAGTGTGCACACAAGTGGTATGAAAATTTCAACCCTCAACAAGTGGTGGTCAATTATGATCAGCTCAAAGTAACCTTCTTGTAGGAATTTGATATTCTTGACTTTAAGCAGTAGAGTATAGCAATGCTGAAGGACATAAAGCAAGGATTTATAGAGAGTGTATATGATTATGATGCATGGTTCAAAACCTTGATTTATAAATTTTCATTTGAAATAAATGCTACTCAACATGCACAATGGTTTATGGGTAGACTATTACTACCTTTCTGATGGAACCTATCACAATAAACCTTCACTACATCACATGAGGCCTTGGAAGCTACTTTCCATGATGAAGTAGTTGGAAACATTGACATTGGGATTAGTCCCTTCATAGAGGCCTAGATAGACTCTATGGCATCACATGTAGAAAATTTAATAGCCAATAATGCACATGAAACACACAATGGTGTCTGGTGTATCGACTATGAAACTAAAGGGCATATGAGGAATAATTGCCTGCATAAGAACATCCATGTGGTACTGAAACAAACATGTGAGATCTACCATGAAGAATATGATGTCTATTATTGTCCTATTTTTCAATGGGATATGAACGCTAAGGTGTCTAAGTATTGAAATTTTTGTGATGCCTACACTCATGACACCAATGACTATCGATTGATTAGTGATATCCATGAAGTTTGAGCACGTGGCACATGCCAAACCTCAGTCACTAATACCTAAGACAATAGTGGATACCATGGGTGAAGGAGAGGATGAGGATGAGGTGGTGGTTAATTTCCACTAAAAACCTTTTATAAATGTGGTTCTCTAGACCACTATCAAAGGGATTGTGTAGAGTACCTAACATGTACATTTTATAAAAAGGACCATCAACTGGAAAAGTGTCTTGATCTGTATGCAGATATCACTAAAGAGAATAATGAAAAGGGTACTGGTATGATTAAAATAGAAAAAACACAATGGTTCACACACCCAACCATTCTAATAGTTCAATAAGTAAATATTACCACTCATAGTGGGGGACAATCCCAGTCAACTAATCTAGTGGAGAAGGTACAATGGGAAGAACCATGAGCTAGAAATTACCCTGATGCTCAACAACAAAAGGATGTCCTTTTAGATATAATGTAACTCCTATGATATCTCCAAGGTGATATATAATATCTAAAACACAAGGATTTAATGTAGCACGCTACTGTGCAAAGAGAAGCTAAAGTCCAAACTATGGTCTATGATGACTTCCAAGAACTATGTAAGTGGATGTTGGATGTGGATATCATTCCATAACTCAGTGCTTGGCTTAGGATTCAATCTTGACTACCAAATGATGTTCATCCTCATATCATTTGATAAAGTGAAGACCACTATTTAAATCATACCAAATGTCAGGACACTCCTAGTTCATCTACTCCCCCAAAAGATAGAGAAATTTTGGTTAACGCTACCATCACTAGATAGGTTATCAGAGACATTTTAGTGGATATTGGTATAGAAGTTAATGTCCTTACCAAGGGTGCTTGGTGTATAATGTATATCCCAATGCTAAAACCTTTACCTCATGTCTTATTCATGGCTAATAAGACTCGCACTCACCCGATTGGGGTCCTCAAGAATGTCATAGTCAACATACTTGGAGTACCATTCAAAGTAGATTTTGAGGTTGTAGAGTTAGCTAAAGTTGATGGTTACCCAAACCTACTAGGTAGGCCTTGGTTATATGAGAATAATGTAGACCTAAGATTTAAAAAGTGATAAATTAGCTTTGAGAATGTTGATTAATGCATTATGATCCCACTAGATCAAGCACAAGGACACCCTTAAATAATACCCATCACTGTGGATGAATACATAAATCACTTATATAATGCCACAACCCAAAATGATGAGCAACATGATCCAATCCTAGATGATATTCTATGGTGGATAGATACCTAGTCAATTTTTGATAATACAATCAATGCATGTAATTGATAGGCCCATGGTGATTATGATCTCATTGGGAGAGTATGTAGCACCATCAACAACTGAGAGAACCTCCCACACCCGCTCTATAAACATCACAAGTTTGTTCACCTCATGGGTTTAGCAATGAGTGGCACACTAATGGGACCATCACTAGAAAAACTTGATGAAGCCCCACAGTTCTAAGGACAAATGAAGGTATGTGACTTTGTCCAACATCTTGAGGAGTTCTATAATACCTAGAATGACCAAATGAGGTCATCAAATCTCTTTTTTGATGGCACCATCTCCAAATGTTGGAGTACTCATAAAGATCACCTCTTATACTAGGATCAAGTGCAATCTACTCTACACTATAGATTTCATCATGATAATAAGGTTAGGGGAACACTTAGTTATAGTGGTATGTAATCACTCGAACCTCACATCAAGGCCTATGAGACAGTATGGAAAAAAGAAGAAACATACCTCCTAGACTACCTATGGGTACATTCATTTTATGGAACCTTACACACATGGGCATGAGCCTGGTATATTCATGAAGAGTGACACATGAGAACCAAGTTTTGGAAATTATTAAAGGAAATCATGACATCAACACTCTCTTATTCCTCACCAAGGATGGACTTGCGCTTTACTCTCTAGGCCATGCATGAAGATGTACTTGGAGACCCAATCCCTTTAGTACTATTGAACATCCATTAAGAACTCAAGGAAAATTTACACTTTTTCAATGAACCTTTAACACCTCCATCTCATGCACCTATTCCAGTTCTTAATGAAGCATGATGTGAAGAAATTTGCCTGGGAAAGAAAAAACTCATCTTTCAAGTCAATGAAGGTAAGGGATCTACTTCAATATACCCCTTGACCAACCATTTAGATGTTCATACAAGTACTAATTCATGAATAGTTTGGGACACAAGTTCTCCAATGGATAACCCTTATCATGGGCCCATTCAAACTATTCAATGTAACATTGGCACGGAACAAGAGCCAAATATGTGACAATTGGAAACTATTGGACTGACACAAAAGTTTCAAAAATCTTTGAGTTGTTGAAAGAATATCAATATTTATTTCTAAGAAATTATAGAAAAATTAAGGGAGTCCACCCATCTCTAGGAAAGATGCACATTAAGCTAGTTGACAATGCTCACCTTGTGAAAAAATAACCATACAGGATGAACCCCAATCTTTGAGCATGATTAAAGGAAGAGATTGAGAGCATGCTCCATGATAGAGTAATTATTCCCATCACTAAATCTACATGGGTCAACCCCATCATAATCAACATCAAAAAGGATGGGTGTATCTGTATCTATGTGGATTACCATGTGTTAAATGCATCCTATGTGACTAACCCCTTTCCAACACCTTTCACAGAGGAAATCCTAAAAGGTGTTGCTAGTTATGAATTATAAATTTTTACAAATGAATTTTTGGGGTACCACCAAGTCCAAATAGTTGAGGAAGACCAGTCTAAAATAAATTTTGCTATAGAATGGGGATCTTTTGCCTATACTGTTATGCCTTTTGGTTGAAAAATGCCCCAATAGTGTTTTCATGAATAACAGTTGAAGCTTTTAAAGATTCCATTCCCAAATTTATCTAAGTCTAATTAGATAACTATATAGTATATGGTTTGGTAAAGGACCATTGCACTAATCTTAGACTCATTATTGAGCACTATTGGGTGTTACAAATTTACTTAAATTTGAAGAAGTGCCTATTTGTGACACCTTTTGGCATAATTCTTGGGCATATTATTTGCAAGGACTCCTGGTGGACCCAACAAAGGTCTCTATGATTCTTCATTTACCAACACCCAAGACTCAGCATGAGGTGTGTGCCTTCTTAAGGCACATAGGCTATGACAAAAAGCTCATTCATGGTAATGCCAAGATTTTCAAACCCCTAGAATAACTTTTAAGGCATAATGAATAGTTCATATGGACTAATTCTTGTAAGGTATCCTTTGAAACACTCAAAGAAAAGTTGGTTGCTGATCCTATCATGTAATTCCCTAATTGGAAAAAGCATTTTCATGTCCATGTTGATGCATCTGACATGATAGTCAGCATAATTCTTACACAACCAGGTGAAGGACATTTAGACCACCTAATTTACTTTGCGAGTAGAAAGTTGACACTATTAGAAAGAAATTATACCACCATAAAGCATGAAACTTTACCTATAGTCTATGCCCTACAAAAATTTAGGCAGTATCTTTTAGCCACACTATTTGCATTTTACATAGATCATGAGGCCTTGAAGTACCTTGTCAACAAACCAATACTACATGGAAGAATTTTCCATTAGATTTTTCTCTTTCAAGAATTCCAATTATCTATAGTAGTGAAACTGGGGAAGACTAACTATGGACCTAACCATTTTTCATGAATTAAGATTGGAAATCCCCACACACCATAGAGGATGATATTATTGACATACATCTCTTTTGACCTGATCAAGTGCTTAAAGATCTAGAAGACATTACAACATTTCTCAACACTAGTTCCACGCCTGACTCTCTCACCACGTAAGAAAAAAATAACTTGCAGTTTATGTCATACCCTATTAGCTCATAGCAAGAGATATTTCTAAGATGGATCATGATGAGGTGCTTCACTACTAAGTAATGTAACATGAGCACCTTGAGGTACTATGAGAATTTCACAAAGGTATTACCGAAAGACACTATGCTGGTGAGGCTACCACATGCAAGGTGTTATTGGACTTTGGTGGCTAACTCTATTCAAAGATGCTAAGGTGTATGTTAGGCAATGTGATGTCTGATAGCATGAAGGTAAATATAATAGAAGATATGCTATGCTTTTGTGACCCATTCCTTCTCAAGAGCCATTCAAAAAATGGGTTATCGATTTTATCAGGCCCATCACTGTAGTAGGACGATGGATGGGTTCTTGATACATCATTGTAGTGACTGATTACCTCACACATTGGGATGAAACAACACCAAAAAAGGAATATACTGTAATAACTATCACATGATTCATCTGGGAGAATATTATAACATGATTTAGATGTCCCATAAGTTTCACTTGTGATTGAGTTACCCACTTTTTGAATGAGATGATTCACATTTTGTTGGCTGAGTTCATGATTGTGCACCATAAGATGACACCATACCACACACAGGTTAATGGAACTATTGAAGATTTCAATAAGATCCTTGGTACCACTTTAAAAAAAATCTATAATGTTGGTTAGACTGATTAGGATGACATAGTATCAACTGTACTCTGGGCCTACCAAACTACATACAAGCATCTCAATAAAAACACACCATTCAACTTAGTTTATGGAAAGGAAGTAGTTATGATAGTGGAGTTATTGGTCCCATCCCTTCATATAACATGCATGGGAAAATTAAATGAGGAGGCATATTTGAAAACATGACTAGATGATTTAATAAAACTAGATGAGATTTAGTTTCTCACCCATTAGAGTCAAGATGTTGAGAAACACAAATAAAAGACATGGCATGATCACCATCTAAAGAATAAAATCTTGTATCTAGGCATGAAATTTTTATTATATTACTCCATGTTTGTGTGCCACCCTGAGAAGCTTCACATCCATTGGGATGGTCTATTCATAATACATAACATTCAACCTATCAGAGCTTATCAGTTAAAACAAGTGGATGGTCAGTTCCTCTCAGGGCACTACAATGGAAGTTAGCTTCAATCATATTTTTTTTTAGTATACTTCTATTTTTTAATCAATAAGGCTTAGGCCATTAGGTTAGGATTTCCTACTTTCAATAAAAATGCTATCTCTATTACACACAACTCTTTCTTTTTTATAATTTGTGTTTCTATGTTTTTGTTTTCATGGAGGACCATGAACCATTTTAGTTTGGGGTAAGAAGTTACATGTAAATTTAAAATAAAAATAATGCAAGTAAATGGACACGTAAGATATTTGGGCACACAAGTTGTAAAGGTGTGTTAGTTATTAAGGGCACAAGAGCCATTGAAGGCACTAATGAGTAAGGTTCCCACCACATGTTATAAATTTAAAAGGGACAACTATCTTCCACCACCTTGAAAGGGAAAGATCCAACTATCACATATTTCAAATAAAAGCACAAGAAAGGATGTGTCATTAATGCAATAAGGTTAGGTATGGTGAAGAGCATGCCAAGGATGGGATGGGACAAAACTGTTAAGGCATTAAATGCATAATGCAAGGTTTGAAATATGGTGGCAGTTAAAATATTTGCATTTATGACTAGAAGTGATAGGGAGAGGGAAGGAATTAATGAAGGTAAACCCCCATGAAGAGCCTATAAATAGGAATGATAAAGCCATTTCACACTTTACCTTGCGATAAGTTTCTAAGTGCTAGTGCAAAGAACAAGTGATGAACCAGAGAACCATAAATCACATCAAGATTAAATTATGCAATTCTTGAAGTAGAGTAGAGAGTTTTTCATTAGTGAAGTCATGAAGGTTGTTACCCAAGCAAGAGGAGACCATATTGGTGGAAAGAAGTGAGTTTTTGAGTTGCAAGTTACAGGCCTATCATTGATGAAGTGTGAAGCTCAAAAAACCAAAGTAAGTTGGTGTACCACCATGAATTGATTTGGAAATGTGGGACAATCATGTGTTAACCTTTGGATTATATGAAGGGTAATATGACCTAATAAAAAGGCCAGAGACTCAAAAATTTACCAACTATAATAGAGGAGGAAGAGGTGAGTGGAAGAGACTGGTTCCCTATTAGAGAAGAGTCCATAGAGAACCAAGAATAGAGACCAAAATAAGTATAGTGCATGGATAGAGAAGTGAGAGAAAACATGAAAGATGAAAGGGAAGAGATGGTGAAGAAAGGGAAGCATGGACATACATTATCAGTGTAAAATGCCCTAACATCTCTACATTTGTCTCTATTAATAGAGGAGATGCAATACCCAGTGTTGGTCTTGCACGTAGAGAATTAGATCTTTAAAGTATCAACTACCACCATATTTGATTATAGACACCACCAATTGGAGAATGAAGTCGAGCTCTAAAATGATTACCTTGTCAAGACCACTAATACAAGAAAGCAAGTGGTCTATGAATTGTCCATTAAAAACTAGCTAAGCATGCCTCTTCCAACTCTTTAAGTTATCATATTTTGGGAAACCTATGAAGGTAGTATAGTTCCTCCTTTTACATGTCCATGAGGACTACATCTACTTCATTGGGTGCAACATGATGATCACTCCTAAGAGGATCAGTAAAGTCACAGGTCTATAGTGCTTAGGGATGAATGTGATGGATGACTTAGTTGATATAGAGGAGTTTCAAAGGATTGCCACTGTACTAATGTACCAAAAGTAGGGGCATGTTATGAATATTTAAAACTTGCAAGATAATACCCTTAGAGTCATGGCATAGATCATTTCCACCATGATCAGAGGGACCGATCACTAGAAGGAGGTGGACATGGCCCATCTATACATTACTCACCAAGTCTCATAGGGACTAAAGTACAAATGGGCACTATACTTTATCAAAAAAATAATTGAAGATGTAGTGAGGGCCCATAGGATGCCTAAGTATAGGTTTCCCTAGGGAACAATCCTCTTATTATTGGTCTTTGATTAATTTAGGGTACCAGATTATAGTTTGGGTTCATTAAAGTGGGTATACCCTCCCACTCACAAGTACCCTACCGAGTGCTTCAAAGCATTCACTTTTTCCCAACATATCACCCCCTCATACAAGGTAAAGATGAGGTATTGGTTTGATGAGATGAACGCAGAATTTGAGAATGAGTGGCACATTCCAAAGGACTTACCCCCTTGGTTGGAAATCAAACATAATTTGTTGTAAAGCAATAGTACTCCCTTACATGCATCTGCATGAATCCATTGGGAGAGCTTTTACCATGGCTCAAGTTGTCATATGCCTTCTTCACATGGTACTTCATAGACTTCATTAATCAGATATATAATGTGCAATCAATCATTTTGAAAGAAAATAAGATCAATATGGAGCTTCACACCCTTCAAATAATGTATGTATATCTAGACAAGAAGGCCTATATAGAGAGGTTAGAGATGAACTTAACCAACATCAAGGTTAAGGATATTTTGGTTGGGGAGAAAGTTAATAAATTACTCTATATATTACACCCCCACCAACACCCTCAGGGCAGAGACCCTAAAGAAAGACTCCCCTAGGCACCACAACTATAGAGGAAGCGACTGGAGTAGAGCATAAGTTCAAGTGGGTAACATGTCCCATAATATTGGTAAAAGATGGTAGAGTTTTAACCCTTGAGACCCATTGCTTCTCACCCCTCCACGCCTCATTCACTTCCACCTTGCCCTTCACCTTCACCACCTCATTTATCTTTATCCCCTCCTTACACTTCATCTCCTCCTATTTCACCTTCCCCTACTCATTCCACTCCTCCCCATTCACCAATCCTAGTCCCCTTATCTCCTCAACCTGCTCCTCCACCTTCTCCACCCCCTCTTTCACCTTCACCCCCACTGTCTCCAAGGAATACCATGGGATCTGCACCATAACAACTTCTAAGGTGAGTGCCCCATCAAGAGGCCCCTTAGGTGCATATCCATAGCTCAAGATCAAAATCCGAAAAGACTCCATCCCTAGTATAAGAGGCTTCATATGGTGATCCCCAACTTGATATTGATAGAGTGGGAGTGAGTGAGATGGCCACAAGAAGCCATCAAGAGGTTGAGCTTGAATGGGACCTGAATAAGGGAAAGGGGCCAATCGAATCAGAAGAGCAAGATTAGAAAGAGCTGACCACTATGGATGAACATTACCAATTTGATGTAGAAGATAAGGACCTCTATCTTTGGAAAAACTTCCACCCCAAGGATGTGACTCCAAATATTAGAAAATAAGTGTCTTTCCTTCTAGAGAAGTACAATGAGGATCCTGAGTTTAACTACTCATTGGATAGCATTTCTTTTAGGCTAGATGCTCCAGGACTATCAGGCCTAATGAGGGCTGACCCACAATGGCTCACCTCATTAATGAAAAGAACAACATTTTTAAAATTGGGCATGGAAATATCATGGATTCTAATGCACACATAATAGAACAAAAACATGCTAAAGTAGTGGACATGTATAATAAAGTGATTGAAGAGAAGTAAGTGCTCATTGAGGAAGTGGCCTCTTTGAAGAAAAATATATAAGAGGCCATAGAGGAAAAATTAAGGGTTTGAAGCCTTTGTAAATTTTTTTGAA
The DNA here is from genome assembly GCA_037957365.1 of Torreya grandis. Classification (NCBI taxonomy): domain Eukaryota; kingdom Viridiplantae; phylum Streptophyta; class Pinopsida; order Cupressales; family Taxaceae; genus Torreya; species Torreya grandis. The sequence goes on from JARHVA010004742.1 coordinate 507,258, forward strand.
GGTTGAACTGACACTTGTAGATGGTGTACCTCTAGATAGGGATGCCATTGGAAAATTAGAGACCCTGGTTGAACTACTGCTCAAGAAGTGCAAGGAGTGACCTATAGTAAGTGATGAAGGGAAGGAAATTGAATAGTTCAACATGGCATTTGATGTCTACAAGTGCACCTTGGAGAGAATTGGGGAAGTTATTCCCATTTTGAATGGCATTTTTGCATGCCTAGTGTGCCCAAATAAAGTATTGGAGGCTCAACTCCATGATGAAGAGGTCTTGAGGTAACAAGTAACTAACATTTCCCTTCTAATAAAAGATCACACTAAGTGTGTAAAAGCATTTGAAGACATAGAGATGATATAATATGCTATTAATAATCAATTTTAGTAGTTAAATGTGAATTTTTGCACCCGTTAAGGAGGTCTCTAAAGACATCCAAAAGGAAGCTAGAACAACTCTAGATGAATAGATGAAAAAGACCAAGAATACAACCCAACCTAAGGAGTTAAAAGAATCAAAATAGGTCATTGAAGGAATAACTGTGAAAGTCCTCCATGTATTTTCCCATTAGGATGGTTTGAAGAAGGAACTCAAGTAGAAAGGGCCAAATTTTTTGGAAGATGCTAGCATGCTTAGTTTGGGACGGACTAAGGGAATAGTTTTAGGTGATGTTGGCCCCTAAATTTTGACTAAAAACTATCTTATTTTGGCATGCAAGACTAACATGATGACAAAGTATCATTGTCCCATTTTGGTACAAATACTGACATAGTGTAGGACTATGGCATGGGAAGACCATGACATGTAGATGATAGGAACAAAATCATTTTGGTCTAAAAATTGCTAGGCACGAGAGGAAAATTGCGTAGGAGACCCAACATGAGAAGACCTAGTAAAAAGAGAACAAGTCATAAGGGATTTGAGAACATAGGACTCAAAACAAAATTGGAAGATTAGGGGAGCAACTGGGAAGTAAAGCATGTGAGAAGAATGGATAGTTAGAAGAACTATTCATATGGGACACTTCAAACTTATTGATTAGAGGATTTATACCATCCTACCATGAACAAAACACACAACTACTAGTAAATATCATAGAGCAAGGATCTAGGGGCACAGGGCCCTGGGTTGTTAAGAACTTATTGTAAAGTATCATGACTCTCAATCTGTTGAGAGTTTGTACGCCATTTTGTTTTACATTAATAATAAGTAATGCTTGGTCAGGGAGAAACATGTATAAATACCCCTATTGTATTCATTTACATTGATGGTTCTGTGGAGAATAGATAATAAAGATTTGTTTTGTGATTCATTAAGCATCTAATGAGAGATCAATTTTTACTAGATTGTGTTATGAATGATGAAATACACTAAGTGATAGAGATGGAGATGGTTTATTTCTTTGTCATATCATTGGTATCTTTTTATTTTTTGAGTCACTACTATTAGTTAATAATTTTGATCCTAGTAATAATGGTAGTTATATCTATGACAAGAAGGATAGTAGTAGTATACTTATGTTATTAAATAATACTTTAGAAGCTACATAATGAAGGATGAAAAAACATACATTATAATGTTACAAAACCTTTGGGAACCAATATTTTAATGCATGATTTAGGTGAGCGCACAAGACCTAGCTCTCATGTGATAGAACTAATGCTAGCTTGTTAGGATAGATTTCAGTGTCAGAGCTATTGTCAATAAATAAATCCCAATAATGTTCAATCTCCACCTCCACTTCTATCTTTGGTTTTATTTATACAAAAAGTTATTGTTTCCCCATAATTAGTTGAACTTGGGTCCACTCTTGTATCACATTTTCCTTAGTTATCATTATTAACTCCCTTGGTTTACATAAATGCTTAATTGCCTAGTTTACAAGGACACATGTCTTTTGCATGGGTATAATAGATTATGGACAAGAAAAAGCCTTCATTCACACTAGATGAGATTGATTTTGATGTTATCACCAACCTTTTGTAAGGTCCTCTAAAGAAAAGAAAGTCCAAAACTACTTTAAGGTTGATGATTAACCCTTTAAGTACACAGTCTATGGAAATAATAGAACCTCATTTGGAGAAGAACCAGGAAGAAATGACATTGGTCAACTACAACATAAGTAGAATCAATTACTAAAGGTAACTTTAATATTTTCAAAGTGACTACAACTAAACAAATTCAAATGATAGAAGAGGGAATGTAGACTCAAGAATATTAAGAAGAAAAGGCATGTATACTTTCAACATACATCAAACAAATCCTGAATATTGATGAAACTTCTTAGAGTGTGATTTCTACACCTACATCAACTGATTTCATAGTAATAATTCCAAGCTATGAATTTATAATTGATAAAGACATTATTACCAGAATCAGTAAATATAGTGATCATGGTAAAATGATGGAGTCTTGGGTCAAAAATTTACTTCTTGAAGGTTTTAATTTCCTCGATGAGAATCAAAGAATTTAGGATCTCATCAATTCTATTGAGTCAAAAGTTGAAGGAAAAAAGTAGCTGCATAGAGAGAGTTTTAAATATGGAACAAGTTGATCAGATACTTGAGGGGCATGGCTACCTTGGATGAGAATTTTTTGGTCTTAGAAGGTATTCTTAGAAGGATGAGAATGTTTGTGGGCTTAATGCATAAACTAGAAGATCCACACTCTGGATGAAGCTTTAAAAGACTTGCACATGAGGTACATGCCAAAATTTGGTCTTTTCATTATGACCTATCAAATGAGGATGAATCAAAAGTTTGAATAGCTATAGGATTGAGAGAGCAATTTCAAATGTTGAAAAAAAAGGAACTCTTTAGAGTAGATACATTCAATAAAGAAGCAATGAGTAAACTGATTGGTATTCATAATACAACTGAAGATCTCATGCTAAACTTTCCAAATATTTTCAAGAATATTTAAGAGGCTACCAATGCATTGTATGAATAGCTTGCATGAGTGAATCAGACAATTATTCCTGGAAGAGGAGGGATCATCCAGGTAATTTAGAGGTTCAAAATATATAGTTTCAATTCATCTCAATAGGAGGAATCAAAATTTGTTGCCACATCAAAACAAGGTCTTATTTAGCAAAAGGACTTGTCTTCTTCTCATAACCACTAAAAGTCACTTTTTGCCTTTGAAAGTTTCTATTTCTCCATTGTGCTTTTTGTATAGCTTAAAAAAGGTTATGTTTTTACCTTTTTAAAGTCATATCTGATAAAATAATTATAAAATAGAAATTGTTTACTCAAAAGCTGGTTATGAGGGTGGTTACAAGGTGGCTACTCCTATTATAAACTATAATAATAGTTTTGATCTCATGCAAAGGGATTTTTTAAAATTGAACATATTTTTGTAAAGGTAGAGAGCAAAGTTTATTTTTTTAGCTTGTGGAAGAATCAATACAAGGAGAACTTTTGCAGACTTTATGCTCAAAATCTCCCTGAATGGATAATGTATGTGTGTATGTTAATATTTTCAATTCTTTATCTTTTTAATGTTGCTCAGTTTCATTGTTAGATAGTCAGTGTATGTGACATTTTTAGTGTATAATTTCTCTTGAATCTGCATTATGAGTTTATGTAACCATGAAATCTTGGTGGGCTAAGAATATGATTTATATCCATTCTTTTGAGTAAATATAGAATTGTTTATCATTTTTTATTTCTATCCCATTTATATGATAAATATTTCTTTTATTAAAATATTCCTTTTCTAGATTGTTTTGGTGAGTTTCTGTGTTTGAATAGCTAGAACTATCTTTTTTCTCTTTGTTTTATTTGCATGCTTTCCTTTTCTCCACTGTCTTTTACCTACATTTTCCTTTCTACTACCTCTATGTGCTTTCAGATTAAAAGTACAAACCCCATGAAGTACACCATTTTTTTCTATATATAGTCTAATTTTTAGAAGTCTTATGAATTTTAATAAAGGTAGCTCTACCTACTAATAGAAGAGGGACTTTTTCACCACACTGTTGATGAAAACCTTCATTTGTCCTCCTGATAAATTTTCATGCTAATAGTTTTTGGCACCCACCATGGAACATATTTTTCAACTCTCATACAAGCCACATTTTGAAATTTTAGTCCATATGACTTTATCATCAAATCAAGGACCACTTTATCAACTTGACCTAGATTTAGAACAATCTACACTATTATATATTCTTTCATATATGAGATAACTTGTTTGGGATTCTAACAAAGTTTTTGTGGCTCAGTTTTAAATTATTATGGTAATCTTAGACCAAGAGTTAGACTGTGTAGAAAAAGCAAAAATAATTATTGTATGTAGGGAGGCTCGTAGAGCTCGTCTAGTAGCTCAAAATCAATAAACTTCAATTATGACCATTTCAACTATTCAAAGCCTGATCATCAACCTAGTTTGAATTGGATAGAAGTTGTGAAAGAAGATATTGCTTTAAGCCTTCAACAAATAACATGGGATAACAAAACAAGCTACACTCAATTCAACATTATCACCACATTTATAAACATAGAAGATCATACTCCCATTGTCTGGACAAATGTTGAAATTGCTTCAAAAAAACAAACAAGAATACAAACATGAATAAGAGTTTATATATCCACTCAAAGACTTTCTGTAGTAGGCATTTCTTCTCATGACCATCCCAATAGTTCAAGAACCATTACTTTAGCTAAATATTGATTGGTTAAGTGAAACATAGGAAGATATTTCATCATATTTGATATACTTTATATGGGATAATAAAACTAACACAATACAATTTCATAAAGTTGTTGATGTATTATGAAAACAAGATGATCATGTCATTTTGGCACAAAGAGATAAAACACTAACTACATGCAAAATTCAACAAAGAAGACCAGATTAGAGAATTATTCAATTTAGACTAGTACCTCGTCAACAATAAATATTTTAAAACTCATATAAAAAAGATTCACCAGAGGTAGGAAATTAAAAGGTGAAATTGATCCTTTTTATTAGCTTTAAGAAACCTCAAACTTTGAGTTGAAACTTGAACAAAAGGGTAAAATCAAGAGAGCAGTTAGTCTCCATTCAACTCCTAAGAAAGATAAATACTCACAAGGAGGAAAAATCACAAGTCAATCCCTTATCCTATTAGGTGTTGTTATCCCATTACAAGCAGTCTTTCCAACCATGGGGTAACATGATTGGTCTGTTGGCTTTAAGATAGTTACATAGACTTTTGAAAGGTTCATGAAATAATTTTATAAAATTCTTAGGTGATGGTAAGCAACATACAAATGAATATATTGGTACTTTATTTGTAACATTTGGAATTTTAGGTGTTGAACATGAGGATACCACTGTATTATTATTCATTGAAACTCTCCAAAATGGACTAGTATATTGGTTTTATCATCTTCCTCTAGGATCCATTACCAACTAGAATGATATGAAAACTAAGTTTAAAAATAGATTAAAACTGATAGAATATACACATGTATTATTAGCTCAACTCAATTAAATGAATAAAGAAGCTTACAAACCCATTTGAGATTTCATAGATAAATTCAATAACCCACTCCATAAAATACTAAAAATTGCTAAGTCAATAGATGAGAATCAGAAATGCTTCTTTATCAATTCTCATTTTTTAGAAGTAAGTTATCAGTTGAGAAGGGCCAAAGTAGCTGACTTGAGTGTAACCTATACATTAGCTATTGACATTGAAGATGAAATGATAATAGATGGAAAACTAAAAAATGAACCATCAAAACGTAAGGCACAAAGTTTAGGTCAGTCATCTATGAAATAAATTTTACAAAAAAATGTCTAATGATATAATAGTGTTTAAAAAAAAAACTACCTCATAAAACCTTCACTTCTCCTTACCAAGATATTTTCAGAAAAAAACTATGTGCCTTTTCAAGGGAATCATCATCGATTGCAAGCTACTTAATAAAAACTTTCTTTAGAAGCTCCTCCACAACCAAACATAACTCCACCTATGAATTTTGTTTTGGAAATAGAATAAATATTTGGTAATGAATAAATCAAAGAAGAAAATGAATCAAAAAATCTAGATCTTCAAGAGTGTGAAATGGAAGAACTTGGTGGTGACTCTACAAATGCATTCCTAGAATAAAATTCAAATGAAGATGATTATGAAGATAATGTTGGAGACATGAAAAATCAGTCATTTTTAGTCTTCACAAGAGCTCATAACCAAAAAATCAACAAAATTATGGATATTTAAGAATATATAAAAATCATTATTCCATAAACAACATTACCTCCTGCTCAGATGAAGAGAAAAGAATCAATGGCTAAAATAGGTGAGCTCTCCTCTACTACCACTATTCATTATTCAAAAGGTAATACTCCTATTAATAATAATTCTAATTTATCTCAACATATAGAATTCTCTTCTTTTGATAGCCTACTTGCCTTTGATATAATTGAACATGTCAATAAAACTAAAATTTATATGTCAAAAGCTGAATATTTGAGGATGTATCCAGATCAGCTAAACAAGTTAGTAAAATTCATTAATGTTAAAATTCCCAATTAGAAGAAGACCAATGTCAAAGGAATATTAACCATGCCACCTTTTTCCAATCTAATAAACTCTATGGTTGTATTAAGTTCCAAGACCAATAAGGTTGACCATTTCTACATTTCCTTATTATTTAAGGGATGTAAGGTTAGTAACAACATAATTGATATAGGAGCCTCAAATAATGTGATGTATACGAAAGTTCCTCATGCCCTTAACTTGACCTATACAAAAGCTTTTGGTTGTTGTTATTTCGTGGAAGCTAAATAAGTTCATCTAGTTGGCCAAATCAAAGACACCCAAATTACCATAACTTCTTTTCCTCAAAAGAGGATTAATATTAACATTATGGTAGGATATATTTCAGTTTCATATGGTATTCTCTTTGGAATAAACTTTTATAAGGAAATTGATGGTGTAATTTAGTTAGACTTGTCCCATGAAATGATCCCAATTAAAGGGGTGAAACAACATCTTGAACCAAAATTGAAATCAAAGTACACAGTGCAAAAAGTGGATGATCCCAGGGTAGATATCTTATATGAAGATGTAGGTATAAGCATTTATTTGTTGATGTCATAAAAAGATCTGGATATGCTAGAAATCATGTAAATTGATCTCAATGAAGTTTGGACATTAGAATTTGATTTTAGTTACTCTTCAACATGATTTAGTGCAATAGTTATTTTGATATCCTTGAACAAGGAAATATTTCCTTTCTCTTACAATTTTTAGTTTGTGTGCATTAATAATATCATAAAATATGAAGCACTCTTACTTGGGTTACATGTCTCTCAAGAGATGAGAATTAAAAACTTGAAAGTATTGGGTGATGCATATTTGGTTATAAAGTAGATCAAAGGCTAGTATTAGGTGAATAATGACCACTTGAGGCTCTATAAGAACCAAATCTAGGATAATAAATAAATTTTTGATGCATTCTATATTCATGTTATCTCAATAGAAATTAAATCCAAAGTAGACACACTTGTAGTGTTGACTTCATTATTGATTCCATGTTCAAAAGTTAGTAAGGACAAATACATAATTAAATTAGTGTATCAAGCTGATGTACCAGATAATTAAAAAAATTGGTAGGTATTCAATGACGACCAATATATCGTCTCCTTTATTTAAAAATCTAATAGGTTCATAAGTTTGTACTTCCAAGTTAGTGATTTGTCATATAAATAATCTTCATCTCAAACACAAAGAAGGAATAGCTAAGGAACAAAACAAAGAGGGAGTAATCAAAATAAAAGTCAATGAAATTCCTAAAGGCATTATTTATTTAGAGGAAATGCTTGAAAAACATGATAGGTTCATAAAGAAGAAGATGCAAAAAGACACGCTCACTACATTAGATTACTAGAAAGTGAACATTGGCTCTGAAGAACAACCTGGGTTGGTTAACATTGGGAAATGTTGTTCACTAGAAGAAAGAAGATAATTCATCAAGTTGCTTTAAAAATAGACTAAAATTATTGCATATTCATATGAAGATCTCAAGTCTTTTCTTCTAAAGGAAATGTAACACACAATTCCTTTCAAACTTGATGTCAATCCATTCAAGTAGAAGCAAAGACAATATATTTCAAAGATTATGAGGATAATTTTTATAAAGATTCAGAAAATATTGAATGCTCAAATTATTTTTCCCATTCATCATTCAACTTGGGTTGCTAACATAGTACAAGTTTGAAAAAATAACAGAGAAATTAAGATATGTGTAGACTTACAAAATCTAATCAGGGCTCTTTCAAAGAAAATTATCCATTGCCCATTATGGATCAAGTCCTCCAAGCTATCACAGGTTTTGAAATTCTCCCAATGTTGGATGGTTTCATAGGTTATAATAAGATTGAGGTTGATAAAAAATATCCACATAAAATAAATTTTAAAACCCCATGGGGTACTTTTCATATTGATGAATGCCATTTGGCCTGATTAATGCAGGAGATACATTCTAGAAGGCCATGGATTTCACATTTAAATATCTAAAGAATAAGATAATTGTGGTGTACTTATATGATGTAATAATGTTTTCAAAAAAGAGGGAAGATCACTATGAACACCTTGAGAAGGTATTTAAAAGGTGTCGACTACATGGTATTTCTCTCAACCCTAAAAAATCTATTTTTTGGTTGATTAAAGGGAAAATTATTGGGCACATTGTCTCCAAATAAGGGATCAAGATTGACCCAAAAAAGAGTTGAAGTGATTTAAAATATGTCTCTCCCAAATCGTAAATTAAGTGTGCATTCATTCTTTAGAAAGGTGAATTTCATAAGGAATTTTGTTCCAAATTTTACACAGCTCACCAGGCATATTACTGAGATGATGAAAGGAAAACCCTCCTTCAAATGAAATAATGATGGAAAAGGGGAATTTGAGAAAATAAAAGTTGCTATTGCTTACGCACCAACTCTAGTATGTCCTAATCTAAAAAAAAGTTCATCATTTAATATTATGCCTTAGAACATACTCTCTCAGCCATATTGATTCAGAAGAATGATGAATGGATTGAATCTCCCATTTCTTTCATGATTTTTAGTCTCAAGGAATATGAACTAAAATATTTTATAGAGGAGAAACATGCATACGCATCTGTGAAAGTTGTCAAGTAATTTAGGTACTATATTTTACATTCACTTTCCATTATGATGGTGCCAAGTTTAGTAGTGAAGTCTATTTTGACTCAACAGGAGCCAAGGTCCAAGAGAGGTAATTTTTTTATATTGAAATATCAAGAACACAAGGCTATGTATCATTGATGCAAAATAACTAGTAAACTATCAAAATAATATAGAATAAGGAGGTAACCCCCAATAGTTAAAGTTTTAGTTGTCAATATTACAATATAAAAATGACCCCAAACAAGCAACCAAGTAGAATGGAAATAAAAACCATAACATACCCAACCTTCTACATAGAATAGGGGTGGCACCACAAACCAACATTACACATCATCAGGAACCATCCTAGAAGTGACATAATCCATATCAGTATCCTCATCGAGATTAGAATCCACATGAACAAGTCCTAGTACAATGTTAGGCTTCATATTAGGTCTCATCTATTCAAAACCAAAGATTGACAGTAGAGTTAAGCGATCGACCTTATTAAGTAAATTATTCATGTTATTATATTTGAAATAATCCATCACATCATCTATTTTTATAGCATCACCCATTTCAATGATTTTTTCCAGTTTACTAGCAAAGACATTCACATTTTCTTCAATCATTTTTCAAATCTCACTTTGTTCACTAGTGATATGCATCAGGGAGGGTAGAGAAGGGGGAATAGGTTGATTAGCATCCTTTTCATCAAATAATAAATCAACCTCAAGGTTCACATAAATAATTATATCGTCAACTTCCTTGATCAAGTTATCATTAATGTTGAAATAAATATTTTGCCCAACATGAATATATCATTGTTAGTAGTAAGCCAACTATTTATGCCATTATTATCAGACTTAGACAAGTTATCCTAGTAATGGATAAGATCATCTACTTGATCAAAATATGTATCTTTGATATAATCCCATTTATGTTCAAAAATCTTTACCTTAATAGTCTAACCATGACAAATTCCTCAGTCCAGATGAGGACTCAATATAGGATATATACTAGAGTCAATCAAGCAATTAGAGGTGATTTTTAGCATCCTAGTTCTGAAAAACTACTCCAATTGCACTTGTGTCACCTTCAATCATATAAAAATATACAAGGAAACAATGTTAATAATGACTTCAACAATGAAGTTAGTAAACACCCTAGTCTTTGCTGGGAAAACATCTAGGTTTTTTTGCGTCCATAAAAACCATAAAATTTTAGTTGAAAAAATGAGCCAAAAATTATGAAAAAAGGGTGAAATTTATTTTTAGGACATACATATCCAAAATTAATATTCAACCATCCAATCTCATAATCAAAGACAATAGACCAACCTTTAAGGCAACAATTCCAAAATTTAGAAGCATGTGGACAAGAGAAACAAGGATGCTCAATAGATTCAAAATCACTACAAAAAAAAGCAATAAGGTTGACCTAAACTTGTCTTAACCAGAACATTACCAATAAAATTTTTATTGTAAATCAATAACCATCTAAAATACGACTTCTTGGGTTCAATATAGGATGTCCATATAACATCAAATCTAAAAGACCAAGAATGTAAGGGATCACAAACACTCCAAATATGATTGAGGGTAAGAAAAGAGACATTGGAAAAAGAAAGTTTAATATATAACATCTTAGTGGAGAAATCAAAGAGGGACAAACCCTTCAACCATTTAACACTTTCCCAAAATTCATCCTTCTCATCCATAAAGATACATTATTATTTCCCTGCAGTGCTTTTAGTAGGAGAGTATATGTTCTAGGTTGAGAAGAAGGAATTTGAAATCTAGTTCAAACTTCCATCCATGATGCCCAACCATTCTATGATTAGATATATTTAAAATTCCTCAACGCTTTAGTGAACCACTCAAAGGTAGAACAATCTCTGGTGAGTGTAAGAGGTCTCCTGTTTACACATAGATTCCATCAAAAAGATATACACCCATGAAAACATGCCCCAAACCAACTAAAGATATGTTTAGCTGTGATAAAAGGTTTGACAAAATCCTAGGTAGACCAAATAGAAGTAAAGATGGGAGAACCAACCACTTTAACTAAAAAAGGACCTATCAGAAGGTCCACAATATTGAATCCTTTCAAATTTGGATTACCTTTGGGAAAACGTCTCAAGATATTATTTTTAACTAAGACTTTCTAGGACTCTTCACCTTTGAATGCTTTGATAATCCATTTGAAAATAAGGGCAATGCCTTAAATCCTTAGATCTTTCAGGCCAAGGCCCCCAATATTTTTACGCTTGCAGTAGAATTGCTAAGAAATAACATGTCTTTTTTGTACCTCCTTTGCCATCTGACCACATGAAATCTCTAATAATTCTATGAAGCAGATTGATATGAGATTTACTAAATAGCTAGAAAGAAGAATAATATATGCTATAAGAATTTAAAACTTTTTGATAGACCTGGATCCTACTTGGTAAGGAAATCAGGTGGCCTTGCCATATCTCAATATTTTTGTTAATCTTTACAAAGATCCATTCCCACATGAGCTTGAAAGAAGGGGTAAGATCAAAAGGAATACCCAAATATATAACCAACTGATTAGGCCCTTTCCATTCCTAGCCAAAAGGTGCAAGCCAATCTGGATGGGTGTCCTTCCAACCCAACATACAAGACTTATGCATATCAACTTTAGATCTAGATGTAAAACAATAGATATCTAGCCTTAAGGCTACCTAAGTTAAGTTGTATTTCTTAATATTGACAAACATAGTAGTATCATCTGTAAATAGGACATCAAATAACTCATATTCATTTGGCAGATAAATTCCTTTGATTGGGGGACCCATTTCTGAGATTTTTAATAGGTAATGAAGAGCTTCAAACACAAATAAAAAAGGGGCCAATAGGAATCCTTGTCTAATACAAGGTTAAGTATCAAGTGACTAAATAAGCTCCCCATTCACTTCAACAATAACAAATGCATCTTTAAATATAACATTAATCATTCTGTTGTCCCCCAAAAAATATCACTCATTTTTGGAACAACATTTGAACTATTTTGGTCCTACAGACCAAAATTGTCTCTTCCCTTTTCAAAATTTGACCTGGGCATTCAAATTCCTCATTTTTCAAGCTTCTCAGAATTCTACAGACTCAACAAGTCAAGTTCAATGAGTTCCAGGTTTAATCGGTTCAATGTCTTAGTTCAACTAAGTGGTTTAATGCTTTGGTTCATCCTTTGGTTCAATCAAATAATTCATCAATCAGTTCAAGGCTTTGTTTGAACCGTTGAAACAAAACTTGATTCAACGGTTAGTTCAAACACATGGTTCAATGGAACGGTTCAATAGTTGGTTCATTACCAAAGTTTAAAGAGCTTCTCGAAGGACCTCGAAGGGCAGGTGCCCTTGTGGGGGACTCTTGGCTGCCAATTCGAAGACACTTTCTGAAGCCAAAGGGACGCTCGAAGAAGCCCGAAGGCCATTCAAAGACTGCCCGAAGGGTAGATACTCTTGCGAGAGGCTCTTCTCGACTCAAAATGGGTCATTTCGTAAGGCTCGAAAGGGCAAGTTCAATCCAGAAAAGTGCCAAATAGAAAAACTAAAAGAGGACAAAGGAATGACGTGCCCAAAAATGTCAAATTCAACATAGTGAACTAGCCATTGATCCTTTGAACATATAGACCAGAATACATTCACAGATTTAAGGGCCAAGACCAACACAAAGCGGGGAAGGAATAGAATAGAAAATTGAATCCAGGACCCGACTCAATTAACCAAAAAAGGAGGAATAATGAAGATAAGATCAGATCGCCAGGTGGACATTGAAAGTTGCAAACTTTCAATAAGCGTGACTTGTTTCCTTGCATTGATAAAATCAAATGGGTAAAATGCCCCTAAGTTCTAGCCTATCTTCTTAATAGATTCCAATGCAACATGATGTATTACTGTTCTTGAGTCCTTCTTGAAGAGGATATATAAGGAACTCTCTTCTTTTGTAAAAGGGATCTCTTTTTTGACCAAGAGAATGAAACTCTACCCAAATTGTAAGGCATTACTGAGACTTTAGGCTCATATTGCTGATCATATTTTGTTACTAGAATAAGAAAGCAAATGGTTTTTTAGACTTTGTGTTGTAATATCTTTATTGTTGAAGAAACTGTTCTTATGTCTTTTTCTTCAATATATTTTTTGTTCCTTTAATTCAAAAAGCAAGATTAGTGAAATTAGTGAAAGGTGTCCTTAAGAGTCAACTATGAAGAGACTTTGTGCCCCCATAATTGCCTTTCAGTGTGTTTTCTTTTCATTTCTATGTAAAGGACCTTAGGGTGACTTTGTGCCCTCATTGTCCTTCGTATCTTACTCTTGAGCAATCTAGGTGAAGACTTTGTGCTACATCTCGATTTGCTGGTTATTACATCCTTTGTTACATTTTGTTGTTACTTCCTGGAGTATTCTTGTGGCTTGCTGAATAGTACTTCTAAAAGAAGAGGAGTGCTTTCTGTCATTTTCCTTGAGTTTCTCCTTTGATCTGCACACATCATCTCTGAAGAAAGAGAGATGGATCGTTTGTCCTACCCTTGAGTATTATTTTCTATTTATATATATAGCCTATCTACAAGGAACCTCCCCTTAATGAGAGGAGAGATTAGTGTCATTCTGATGTGGTAAATCTACACATTTGGATGACTAATCTTCCTACTTTGGCTGATCAGACCTATTTTGTTTATCAGTACGCTGATAGACAAAATATTCAACCAATAATTTTTGGCGACTCCACTAGGGAATATAACCCATTATCATTATAACCCTTATCCATTATAGACTTTGGCAACTCTGTTTCATGTCTTACCCATTATCCATTTATAGCCTTAGCATTTTCATCCATCTCCATTATATTATCTGGTCTGTAAAACCAGAGCTGTAGGGAAAGAAAGCACAGTTTGAAGCCTCAAGCTTTAAGCTGAAGTAAGGCCAGTTTATTTTCCATTTTTGTCATATAATTTAGAAACTCCACTTAGATGTGTTATCCCTATTGTTCATAATCTGATCATGGAAATTCGAGGCCCCTAGGGTAACTCTTTGGTCTACTTAATCTAACTCCACCCCTGCATGAGCTACCACTTAGTTCAAGGAAGAATTTCCCCAAATTCTTTGGTGATGGAAGAGTCCACCCTAATAAACACATTGCAACCTTCACCATAGCCTGTGGTGTGATAGGGGTGGAATTTGAAGACGTGGCAGTCAGGCTTTTTGTGGAGACCCTACAAGGTGCTGTTGCAGATTGGTTCTACCATCTGCAAGCTAGATCAGTGACTGATTGGGATACACTCAAAGCTAAGTTTGAAGCCAAGTTCAAGCCTACAAAAGATGTGCATGCCTTGCTAGCCCAACTCACTCAGATAAAGAAAGAGTCCCATTAACCTATGAGGGACTTCATTTCCAGGTTCAACAAGCTGAGGCACAGGATTCCCATGGTCACCCAGCTGACACCTTAGAATCTCATGTGTTTCTTCATCAACTCACAGCTGCCTGAAGTGAGTTTTCTATTGAGACAGGGTAGACACATAGACCTTGAGGCTGCTCAAGACTTGGCTATTGAGCTAGAAGATGACCTTATCTTGGTAGGAAAGATAAGGAGAGATCCTAACAGAGCTAAACCCTCTTCATCTTCTAAATACTCACCCACAATCACCACTGACCCAATGGTGCAAAAGCTGGCAAATGAATTGCTAGCCTTGAAAAGGCAAATGGCACAAAGTATGTCTTCTGCTCCTCTATATAAAGATATACCAAGGAGGACATTCCCTAATTAGCCATATCAAGGCAATGCCACTAGAAGTCAAGGGCAACAAAATCATCTTCCTCCCCCATAGAAGAATCCTACCCTTGAAACACCTCCAACAAACTCGGTAGTTCTATATCTGGAAACAGAGCATGTTTCCTATTTCCAACCTGAGTTAGAACAAGAAAATGGCACTAATCTCTTCAGGGAGGATCTAGAAGAATTAGCTGCTGACTCACATATTGGTTACCTAAATTACCATGATGAATCTAGAAGTGAAGGTGAAGCAGTCAAAGGATCATACACCGTATTCACCAAGTTGACAAAAAGAAGACAGACGAATGACCCCAACCAATAATTTCAATTGCTGAGTAGAGAACCCCTCTTCCTTTTCAGTCAAAGGACCCGATGATTACCAAAGAAGTAAGTACATTGAACATTTTTGCACCATCTACTTCAACTTCACAGATCAGTCCTCCCCCTCCCAAAAATCAAAAGGATGAACTCCCATCCTCTCTTCCAAATCCATCTCAGTCATTTGCCATGATTAATCATGTCGAGGAATCCAAAATTCAAATGACTAAGTTTGAATCCTTGCAAGTCAATCCTAAATAATTGGACATTGATAGAGAACCAAGTGTGGACCTATCTGAAGCAAAAATTGTGGTCACCCAAATGTCGGCCCCTATAGCTCAAATTCTATTTGAGCCTTCAGGTAGAGGTAATTACTTCTTGACCATGGATGATGCTCCTGTCTCAGCTGATGAAAGTCCTGTAGCTGGCAATCTAGGAATTGATGCAAACAAGACTTTAGGGGAATTGGTAGGATGTAGTATAAACAAGGAAGGATCTTCCATCTCTAATGAAGAGAAATCTGATAGGAGATCAACTTCTGATGATGATAGCAATTCTTCCACCAATGATGAATTTGGAACTGTGTTGATATCTCCTCAAAGAGATATTCTTCCTTCATGCAATTTGTAAGTCAGTAACACCAACAACACAATTGGATGTGAATATTTATTGCTTAAATTGAAGATTGCTCAAGATGAAGAAGTCAAACTCCTTCACATCAAAGGAGATGTTAATCTGATAGTTTGTTAGGAGTTTGATATGGACAATCCAATCATGTGTTGGACTAGACCAGTAGAAAAACAAGTTATGATGGTGGACCATGCTGTTGTAAATCAAAATTAGGCAAAGGAATCCTTCACCAAGAGAGTAAGGAGTTATGGTTTCCAATTTGAAGACCACATCCTACATTAGAACAAGAAGAAGAAAAGGCCAAGAAGAAGACACAAAAAATTAGTTTCCTAGTGGAGAGCTCCATTTGCTCATCACCATTTCTGGGGATAAAATGCCTTCTTGCTGGTTTACCAAGATGGCACACTATTTTCACTGTCTCTCAAGAAGTAGCATCTGAAATACTTCAATTCTTGAAGTATCAGATCATTGCATATGTATATTTGTACAATTTTTAATTCTATTTTATTTTGTTTGTTTCCATTTTTGATGCCTTTCATTTCTAGGTAGCATGACTCTGTAACCTAATGGTACACATGAAGACAATGGAGATTTTGGATTCTACTCCTTTACAATTTTTTTTGCAATTGACAAAAGTTCCCCAATTAGAGCTAGCTGTTGTCTCCCAAAAAATATCTCTCATTTTTGGGGCAACATTTGAACTATTTTGGTCCTATAGACCAAAATTGTCTCTTCCCTTTTCAAAATTTGTCTTGGGCATTCAAACTCCTCATTTTTCAAGCTTCTAAAAAATCTACAGACTCAACAAGTCAAGTTCAATGAGTTCCAGGTTCAATTGGTTCAATGTCTCAGTTCAACCAAGCGGTTCAATGCTTTGGTTCATCCTTTAGTTCAATCAAACAATTCATCAATCATTTCAAGTCTTTGTTTGAACCACTAAACCAAAACTTGGTTCAACGGTTAGTTCAAACACGTGGTTCAATGGAATGGTTCAACAATTGGTTCATCACCAAAGTTCAAAGAGCTTCCCAAAGGACCCTAAAGGGTAGTTGCCCTTGCGGGGGACTCTCGGCTACCAATTTGAGGACACTTTCTAAAGCCAAAGGGATGCCTAAAGAAGCCTGAAGGCCATTCAAAGACTACTTGAAGGGTAGATACTCTTGTGAGAGGCTCTTCCTAACTCAAAATGGGTCATTTCTTAAAGCTCAAAAGAGCAAGTTCAATCTAGAAAAGTGTGAAACAAAAAAACTGAAAGAGGACAAAGGAATGACATGCCTGAAAATGTCAAATTCAACATAGTGAACTAGCCGTTGATCCTTTGAACATATAGACCAGAATACATTCACAAATTTCAAGGCCAAGACTAGTAGAAAGTGGGGAAGGCACTGAACAACAAACTAAATCTAGGACCTGATTCAATTAACCAAAAAAGGAGGAATGATTCCAATGCAACATGATGTATTACTATTCGTGAGTCCTTCTTGAAGAGGATATATAAGGAACTCTCTTCTTTTGTAAAAGGGATCTCTTTTTTGACCAAGAGAAGGAAACTCTGCCCAAATTGTAAGGCATTATTGAGACTTTGGGCTCATATTGTTAATCATATTTTGTTATTGGAATAAGAAAGTAAATGGTTTTTTAGACTTTGTACTGTAATATCTTTGTTGTTGAGGAAACTATTCTTATGTCTTTTTCTTCAATATATTTTTTGTTCCTTTAATTCAACAAGCATGATTAGTGAAATTAGTCAGAAAGGTGTCCTGAAGAGTCAACTATGGAGAGACTTTATGCCCCCATAATTGCCTTTCAGTGTGTTTTCTTTTCATTTCTATGTAAAGGACCTTGGGGTGACTTTGTGCCCTCATTGTCCTTCGTATCTTACTCTTGAGAAATCTAGGTGAAGACTTTGTGCTACATCGTGATTTGTTGGTTATTACATCCTTTGTTACATTTTGGTTTTACTTCTTGGAGTATTCTTTTCGCTTGCTGAATAGTACTTCTGAGAGAAGAGGAGTGCTTTCTGTCATTTTCCTTGAGTTTCTCCTTTGATCCGCACACGTCATCTCTGAAGAAAGAGAGATGGATCGTTTGTCCTACCCTTGAGTATTATTTTATATATATATATATATATATATATATATAGCCTATCTACAGGGAACCTCCCCTTGATGAGAGGAGAGATCAGTGTCCTAATGTGGTAAACCTACACATTTGGAAGACTAATTTTCCTACTTTGGCTGATCAGACCTATTTTGTTTATAAGTAAGCTGATCGACAAAATATTCAACCAACACATTCTACAAAATTTGTCTTGAAATCCAAAAGCTCTCATAATCCTTTCAATGAAGGGCCATTCAATTCTATCATAAGATTTTTCAAAGTAGATTAGAATAATACCCACATCCTATTTGGAATTATGAGCCCAATATATCCCCTCCTGATTAGTAATAAGATTGTCTAGGATATATCTACCCTCAACAAAATCGGTTTGAGTTTTAGAGACTATTGAAGGAAGAAGCTAAGACAGCCTTTTGGGCAATAATTTCACCAAGATTTTATAGGATACATTTAGGAGAGTAATGGGTCTCCAAATTTTTACTTGGTGGGGGTCCCCTTCCTTGGAGATGAGGTTGATAACACCTTTATTAATTACTAGGCCCAATGAACCAATAAAAATAACTTTGTTGTAGACCTTAAGACAATTCTTGGCCATCTAATCCTTATTTACTTTGAAAAATCAATAGGGAATCTATCAATACCTAGAGATTTATCATTTTAAGTGAATCAATTGTATCTTTGATTTTATCCAGCATAATAGCCTTATCCAAGAAGTTGGCTTGCACCCATAGAATATTCTTTAGGATATAGTGATCATAAAGAGCCCTGTTTTACTCAATATGAGAGTTGGATCCATCAGATAAAAAGAGATTGGAATAAAATTCAAAGAAGGATTCTTTAATTATATTAGGGTCATGAGATAAATTACCCTAGAACTCAATACCAAAAATTTTGCTCTTCTGGTTCTTAGTTTTCAAAAATGACATAAAAATTTAGACCCCTTATCACCTAGTTTGAGCCAATTCAGATGGGAGTAAATATGTGTTCTTATGGCAAGGTAGCATTGAGATTCCCTGATCTAGTGATTTAGAGAATTGAGTTCATCCACAAGCCTTCCATTGTAAGGGTCGAGTTGAAGTTAACTTTCAACCAAAATTAGTTTTTCCTAAGTGATCCTAGCAAATTTCTTGCACTGTTTAGTCCTAAACTATCCATATGTTTTTACAAAATTCTTAGAAAATTACAACTAGAGTTCCACTTCGCAATGCTAGAATTAAAATCACCTGAGATACTCCTTATATTCCAATAATAGTGGATGCCATCCATACATACTTGATCATTCAGGTGAGAGACATTAAACTTGTAGAGCCCTTTTAAAGAAGTAAAATCTTTACCAACATCATAACTAAGGGAGACACCAATCTCAATGAGATGGTGGTCAGAAATGGTAAAGAGAAAAAATTGACCACATTTCTAGAGTTGTTTGGGGTCTCACCTAAAAGGAGGCACTATTCATGTAAAATCTATCAAGTCTAGAATAAAGCCTTCTCCCATTGATCTGATTGTTACACCAGCTATACGAGATACTTTTGCTCTATTTTTTACCTTTATGTAGAGGATCAAAGAGTCTATGCATTCTATAAAATTTGGACCAAAAAAATCTCATTGCCTTTCCAAGATTGGGGATCACTTTCAATTTTATCTTCTTTTTTCTCAACCATGCTTAAATCACCTCCAAAGACCCATGAGACATTTTTAAGGTTAGTCATAAGTCAGTTCCAAATCTTGAATCTCTATTACAAAGACCAAAACAATGATTATGTTTTTACAGTAAAATCCAAACAAATCTATTATAGGGAGAAGAACCATGATCAATAATGAACTCTCACCAATCAAGGTTAATTAATATGGAGTCCCCTCCTTTACCTCTTTGATGATTGGTATAAAACTGAGTAACAATTGTCTAAATAAAATTAAGGACCAAAGACAATTGGGAGCCCATATCTTTAACTTATTGAAGCAACAAGAAGTCTAACTTATTGTTGGAATGTCAGAATTGCCTCAAAATAGGTTTTATATCAAGCGATTCTAAGCCCCTAACATTCCAACTTACAATCTACATAAAAAAAGAGAAGGGGAGGGATTACTTAGCCTGACTTTGGGGCTTTCCCCCAATGTTATAAAGTATTGTGAAGGAATTTGAGACCTTATTTTATTTTGATTTCCTCTTGATAGTTTAATCAAGAATACTAGGGGGGATATCTTTAGATTTATTACTATCAATCACAGGGGCCTATCCATAAGGGATAGAGACAATGTTAGTGTTGAGTCTCTTACCACCTCCTTTAGGCTTCTAGTTTTTAGACACATTAGGTTCCATGAGGGACAAAAGTGAAACAACCTTAGGATTAAGACTATAAACTAAATTACTTAACTTCTTCATCATTGGTGAAACCAACATAGGAGAGGATTCATCAGATTTTTCTATCTTGATGGTTTACGATAGGTTACTAGGGGTATAATTATTAACATCAGGAGGCTCAGATAAAATGAAAAAAATACTCATATGAGGGGAAATCCTTAAGTTGTGAGTCAGAAGAATCCATTAAAATCTTCTAATCAAGGAAAGCCTCTTCTAAATCATTGACAAACAATTGTGTAATTCATACATGCAGGTCACCATGTCAACAAAAGGTATAGGGGAGCTATAGAGTTGGGAAGAGCACTTAGGCATATCCTTGTCTCTCTCTTCAACAATTATTGAAGCATTTTCCCTTAAAGAATTCTTAGGGGAGGCACAACCTTTGAGGGGTTCACTACTAAAGATGGTTCTGTTGGAAGAGGACCCATCACAAATTCATCATTTTATGTCTCTTGGAATTTTTATTTATTACAATAATCCTCTTTGTTAATCAATAATGGATACTTCTTTCTAAAATGTCTATCTTTTTTACAAAAAAAGGCATTTAAACCTCCTAGCCCTTTGACAACACAAATATGAGAAGTCCCTTTAATTTTAAAATTAAAGGATTTAGGGAATACTTCAAGAGACTCTAAGGAGATTAGAACCCTAACATTCATATATGCCAAAAACCCTCTAGTGTTCTCAATTCGAAGGACTTCCCAAAGGGGATTCAAAGTTTGAGGTAAAAAATTCCATAGCTGAATAGGAACATTTTTGATATCCACCCATCTAGGTACAATTTTAATTACGGTCTATGTCAAGGTTCCATAAAACTACCTTAAACAAAGATTGACCAATATTCCACAAGGGTTTACTGATATCCCTTCTCTACATATTGGAGTTTTTAAATAAAATCATAAAGCCCCACTTTTGAACCATTCTACAGAAACTAATATAAATTCCCAATTTATCATCCCACACAAAATTGAGCCAATTATAGAAAAATCCTAGAAGGGAGATATTTTTTGTTCAAACACACAAAAAAACTCCAACATTTTTTAAATGGGTTTCTTCTTGTAAGAGGTCTTTTTTCATTAAAACATTCAGAAGCAGAGTAAGGGTTTTCCTAGGACAAGGACGTTATCAATTTGGGCTTTGACACATTACCGCTCTCCATCCTCATCTTTGTTGGAGAAATTGAAAATAAAATCTATGTCCTTTGAATGCTTAACTTCCTCTTCTTACTGCAAGACCTCACTAAATAATTTTTCTGATGATCCAACCTTTCCTTCACCCACCTCAACTGAAAGTATCGTATTGTCCTTGAGGATGCAATATTTAATAGACCCAAGAGGACCAACTGTCTCATTAAAACCACCATCCTCTTCACTCATCACATGCTTGGGTCCATCTTTCCTATCAATCTCCATATACATATGCAATTAATACAATAAACCCTTTTAATTCTAAATACCACATGTATAGAAAACCAAACAAAGGGATGTGAGCAAACACATGCCAAATGGGGAAAACAAAATAAAAAAAATGAAAAAAAATAAAAATCAAGCAACACAAAAAACATTAATGAATCAAAGCTACCATGGGCACCATAGGAAAAAACATAGAAATAAAGGAAGTAAAGGCAACCAAGGTGAGCAGACAAGAGAGAGATTGAAACACCATCAATGGAGGATGGTTCTTTGCCTCCTCATTGCAGAGCTCCAAGCCTCCTTCTCCCCATATATTTTAAGATAGGTAATCAGATAAAAAGGGTTTAGGAACATGACCTCAAAATAAAGCCCAAAAAATTGGTTCAAGGAAAAATGTTGTGTTAGCTCATAGTAGAATAAATAGATTCTCATATAATCTCTTCAATAGATTGTAATGATCAAAACAAAAATCTTCCCCTTGTCTTTTTTTTAGATTCTACTAATGAGTGGTTTACATATATTTATTTATTTTTGACATATGGAGAATGTCCATCTCATTTGGATATCAAAAAATATAGGACACTCAAGTTAAAGGCCAAAAAGTACACAATCTAGGATGACATGTTGTTCAAAAAGAGTATTGATAGTTTATTCTTGAGATGTGTTGACAAAGAACAACAAAATAAGCTCTTACAAGCCTTTTATGATCAAGCTTGTGGTGGACACTTCTCTTCTCCAGTGACAGTGTATAAAATTATAATAACCCATTAAAACTGGCCTACACTCTTCAAGGACTCTTATGAATGGGTAAGGAAATGCAATGCCTATCAATAGTTTGTCAGGTAACCAAAACCTGTGGCATTTCCTTTCAAGCCAATGGTGATAGAACCCTTTCAATAATGGGGGTTTGATTTCATAGGAATTGAGGATCCTCATTCAAGTGTGAGTCATACACATGTTATCATTGCTACATACTACTTCACCAAATGGGTAGAAGCTATCCTGATCAAGTATACAACTTTAAAAGTTGTTTGCAATTTCATCAAAGAGAATATCTTGGTGAGATATGGTGTTCCAAATAAAATCATAACAGACAATGCCTCTATTTTTCTTCTTCAGAGTTATTAGATTCTACTATGGCTATGAGATGGTGAATTTACTTATTTGAATCAAAATTCTAAATGGTCAAAGTTCCTTTCAAAACATGTGGTTTGCATGCCTTCAATAGTGATATGGAATATGCCTTCAAAGTTCATTCTAAGGAAGTTCAAAAGCAAAATATGACTTACAAGTGAGATGGTGGTATCAACTGGAAGTGAATTTTTGAGGTGGCAATAAAGTAAAAAAGACTACCATTTTGCATGGTTTATAGATGAAGTGGAATGGTTTAAGCGAGTGAATGTATGGTTTTGATGAGAGAAAAAAGTTTGAATAAAAATGGAATGTGTATGAACTCTCATGCATGTTTTATCTTCCTCTAAAGCCTGCATAAGTATTTGAATGCTCCTAAAATATTGCATATAATTCCAAATCATCCTAAAATAGCTCTTATCCTCTCTCCACGTGGCAACAACTATTTTATGTAGGTTTCATTCTATTTTTATACTCACAAACTTTTCAATGCTTGCAAACATGTTCTCTCACCTTTAAAGTCCCACCAATCTCCTTATATCTCTCCAAGGACCATTCAAAGAAGGTTTCAAGGACAAATTCATGGTTTTGGGCCCTTTAAAGGTGGTTTTTATTCTATAAGGGTGGTTTTGGAAAATAAAAGTGCAATTTTTATTCTTATATGCATCCTCTCAACGTCACAAGCCTGCTTGCATATTATTAGATGCTCCTTCATTGCTAAAAGTTATCAATACCATCCCAAGACTATTTTGGCTTATTTATAAGTGGTTTTGAAAGATAAATTTGTAATTTTGATGAGAAATAGTTTTTGGTAGCCTTCTATGTCCTTTAAATAAATCTCACAATCCTTCATCATAACCTGTTGAAGTCATTCATTCCCTACCAAATCTATTTCTTAGTTGTTCTTCTATTTTTCTTGCATGAAAGCTATTCTAAATAAGAATAAGATGGTTTTCAAAAGTTTGAAGATAGTTATGAATCAAATAATAATTACTAGTAGCATACACAGAGCCCAAGTCATCTCATTCATGTTAGAGATAATTACCAGGGTTAGGATGATTATTATATGCACAATAAAGTTCTAAAAATAGTTATTTGATTTAGAAACCTGCATAAACTTATACAAAGATTCATGTCCACTACACTAGATTCAGTCTCACACACACACTGTCTCTATCCAAATTTTGTCTACAAAAATCTTAATTTACTTGCTCAAGTTTCTAGTCAGTCAGCTAAATCATCAAGTATGAAGTTTAAATATATGGGATATGAGCCTATTTTACTTATAGATACTAACATCTTGTATGTATTTGATAGTGATATGAAACACATGGATATAGATGATTTATGGGAATAAATGGATGTTACAAAAATAAATCTTCTAGGAGGATGAATTTCGGACAATGAACTTGCACATGTAGTTGTGTTCCTAACTTCCACTTAGTGTGTAAATTTGGTACTTGCATGCATGAAGTACTAAAACCTTGAAAGTAAAGAGATAAGGTATATAGATAAATAGCTAATAGCCAAACTAGATAGCACTTCTAAAGGCATCACCTTTGGCATTGAACCCCATGATGAGACTGTGCAAATCAATAGAGACATTGCTCAATAGTTCTAAAAGGATAATTGTGAGAAGTGCAAGAGAATTCCAAGTCAATTTTGGTTGACCACCATAAAAATAATCAATATCAAACATATCAAAACCATGTATAGGTCAGATTTTAAAGAAGAACTATTAGATATGATTATCCTTTTGAGTCGGGTTATGGGTGACAAAGAGAAAAATACTTTTCACTAGTGGATGTGGATGTTTATGAGTATTATCTATGTAGGGAATCAATTCATTGATTTGGCTTTGATGATTAGCAAAATAATTCATGACCAATTGATCAAACTAGAATCAACACAATAATTCTATATGACTTCATACTTGGTCTATTCCATTACAGTCCTCAAGCCTTGGCCTAGTTTGACAGAGGTGAAACATAATATCCTTGGCATACTGATATACAACAAGCTTCCTCAACTAACTCATGAGAAAATTAAAATCCATTCTAGGAGAGTAAATGATGCATTATCCATTATGCTAGTTAGAGCACTAAATGGGAACCTTGCAACTAGAGTTTCAAATGAAAAAATTGCTTTGATTAGGAAGTATGGAAGATATTTCATCGAGTTTCTAAAATTTGTGTATATCTAGGTTAGTGGATTCAAAGGTGTCCCTTTCATATTTCCAAGGTATCTGAGTGACAAAATTATTTTGATTGAGATTTATAGATAACTCAATGAAGTGCACAAGAAATGTATTGATTAGCATACAAGAGGAATAAACTTCCCTATCTATCTTGGTTACTTCAGTTGTAAGACGCCCATAGATGCATACAATATTTAAAAGTCATTGGTGGACTTTCTAGCATACTCACACACTAGTATAATTGGTTTTGATAACAAGGGTTTTGTGAAAGTAATCTTAGAATGGGCTCTAGTTACCTTCATATTTCAGAGATTAAAGACTACTGGGAAGACTACAAAGATGATTTTGAAGTCAAAAATAGATATTGGTCGAGGATGACATTGAAGTAGACAAAGTATTTCAGAATCAGCTAGTGCAAAATAAACTTTGATGATGATGGCACTAATGTTGTAGAAGAGATTTTCTATGAAAATTTACACCTCACAACTATCCCTCTGATCAATTGGCCAATAAAATAATTGATAGGCATTGTGGAATGAACACAAGTTGTGTTAGATAGATCAAGAGAATAACATGATAGGAAAGTGAGAGCTAAGTTCAAGAATTTATTTGAAAGATGAAATAACTTCAAAAGGGCAATAACAAACTTCTACTCCAGTCACCCAATCTTCAGGCACTTGGATCTTCATAAATAAATCCAATTTAGTTGCTATAGGTGGAGGAGATGGAGAAGATCCCCCAAAAAATAGAGTTCCCAAATAGACATGTGAAGGTGATCCTATGAATAAAAAGATCCATATCAAGAGACCAAATCCATTTACCACTTGAAAAGTCACACAAGAGATAGACCCTTCAGTGTTTATTGACAACACTACTCAATAATTTTTTGCTACAGACCCAGGTCTAGTCCATTTTCTTACCATTTCCCTTCCCATAAAGTCATCTATATCTTCATCCCTTCCTTTTCCTCCTCCACTCCCACTATCCTCATTCCTTATTTCATCGCCATCTCTAGTTTTCTCTGTGCAAATTGTTTTGCTCCTCCACAATCTGTTGAACCTAGATCTATTCTTGTATCACTATTGTGACAATTACCAAAATTGACTCCCTTGGTTTTCATAGATGATCAATTGGTTAATTCATAGGGACACATGTCTTTTTCATAGGTAATGTTGACCATTTTTGACCCCTAGGAAAAAGGAGTCAACCCCTATAGTTTGAAACTTTTTCATAAGGTTTTCCTAAGCTTGTAGATAGTTACTTTGGTCTTTTAAATCCTTGATTATCACTATTTAAGGTTTGGTATCTTATGTACTTGTATAATCCTCAAAGGTAATTCATGAGTTAATGTTGTTTCTCATGTGTGGTCCAGGTTATACCATTGTGATGAGTCATTATATGAGGTTTAGTTATGTCTTGGAAGTCATCTAGTCATGTATTAATATTTTACCATGTTTATCATGCACCCAATGCCTTTAAGTCACTTTCTAAGCCAATTTGAAGAATGGTACAGAATTATCAAAATGATAAACATTAAAAGAGAGATTATAATGTTTATGGTGTTAGAAGGTGGTTAGGGAATGGTCAGAGTCAGATAAACTTACAATCTAACATCCAAAGATAGAGAATCATTCAAAAGGTGGCATTTTTAAGTCACTTGTATGGCCAAGAAGATCCACCTTTAGGTGAAAATGTGTATAACAATGTCTTTTCATATTATTCACATGGAAAATTAGCTTACACAAGTGTTGATAGGTCAACAGATGCAAAAAAAAACAATCAGAACTCGAGTCAAACTCTTCACAAGCTCAAGAAGGCCAAAAGTTTATTCTTGTTTCATGAACATACAAAGGAGTTGGATCAAATGATCTTAGGAATAATATGGACCCCTCATGGGCTTAATATCTATGAAAATATTTTAGGGTTTAATGGGATGAGCTTTATGAACCATTGCTAATAAGATAAGCAGTTGTTTCTATCTAATTTTTGCTTTTTCTAAGTGTGTAGAGTAGAAACTAGTTATGAAGGGTATGTAGAAAAACCTATCAAAATGCATACGTTGAATCTAGATGATTGTGAATAAATATTATTTGGATAGGGAATAATACCTAAAAATAAGAAAACACTACCACACACTTGTTTTTTAGACAAAGAGATGGGTGGATTGCCTAGTGTAAGTTAGATCCTAGAAGCGAAAGCTTTCTAGGAGGCTGTCAATCCACCTGGTTTTAACACTTACTTTTGATAGATAAAAATTAAGGAAAAATGTATTTAAAATATAAAATTGAAATTAAATACAGTAAATAACCTAAATTTAATTAATTAAAACTAAATGCTTTTCTAAGATGATTAAACTAAAGCAAATAATCTGAATAATTAAAATTGCTGAAAATTAGCAAAGTTTTGGTTCTTGGTTTGGTGAAATGGCAAGGGTAAAAAGAGTGATGTGGTTGGGGTTGGAAAATGGGTGATATGGAAAAGGTTTAATGGGTGAAGGTTGGAAAGGATAAATCAACAAATGATTAAGGTAGAAAAAGGGTAAGGGGATAAAGAGAGTGAAGATGGTAAATAGGGAAATGGGAGAAGAGGTAAATGGATAAAGGAGAAAGGAAAATGAAGAGGTTAAGGGGAATGTATATGGAGGATAATATAATAAGAAGGCAAAAGGGTGGGTTTAGAAGTCAATAAATAATATGCCAAGAGGGATAAGAAATTAAATTGTAGCAAATAAAACCAAGGTTACCTTCCAAGCTTGAATAAGATGTTGGTGTTGATGTTGTTGAAGAAATTTTGGCAAAACTTATATGCTTTGAATATTCTCTCTAAGATGAGGATGATCTCCCTCAAAATGATGACCTCCTTCAAAAACCTATAACAAAAATGTTAACAATAAAAGGCTAACTTCCAACCTAACCTTGGGTGAAGGAAAGGGGGGTATTTATAGCAATTTTGTGTGAAGAAACATGCCAAAATAGAGGAATATTGAGGCAATTAAATTTTCTCCAAGTGGTGCATGTTTTAGTCAAGGTGAGGTTGGTGGGGATTCCCATGTGGGTTGGAAAATATTCTACTTTGCACATGAATCTAAGTTTGAATAGAAATCATGCACATGGGTTTGAATAAGATCAAAGACTTTTTATCACCTTTATTTGTCTTCATCCAAATGTGGCACCATTTTCCATGTGGGGGGATGAAAATTCCAAGGTGAGGTTGGTGGGGATTCCCATGTGGGTTGGAAAGTCTTCCATTTGGGTTGGTAAGCCTCTATTTGGGTTAAAAAGTCAAAGATGGGTGCCCTTTATCTTTCCCAAAGTCTTAAAGAGGTAGGTATCTCTTTTAAAGTTTAATTTCATGTAGGAAGACAAAAATACATGTTTAATAATGACCCTTCAAGGGGAAATTCACCACATTTCAAGGGGGGAACTTATGATGCTTGAATGAGGTCATCAAGCACTTTGGGAAGGGTCCCAAGTGGGGTATGATGTCCAACATCAAGCCACATCACTTCTAAGCCATGCCACTTGCCATATCACCTCCCAAATCACCTCCCATGTCACTTGAAATGTCACATACCATGTCACTTGTCATGTCATCATGAATAGTGACTATGGGTCCCACAGTGAATAGTACTTGTGAATAGTTATTTTGAATGATATTTGTGACTAGGAGAATAGTGATTTGGTTGGGCTAATGGGGGTTTTGGGAAGGTTTAATAAGTTTGAGGGGATTCTAAGGTATTTAGTCATAAAAAAATATAAGTGTGTAATTTTTTAGTGTCTACATTTTACCCCTTTTTGTTATGTAGCCTTGAATTAACAAGCTTTAAAACTAAAATGAATCACTTGGTCGAAGGTCAGGGTGCCCCAAACATGGGATTAGGTGTTCCCCCTCAAGTCAAGAGTCGGTGAGGAAAGGTTGAATCGAG
The DNA here is from genome assembly GCA_037957365.1 of Torreya grandis. Lineage (NCBI taxonomy): Eukaryota > Viridiplantae > Streptophyta > Pinopsida > Cupressales > Taxaceae > Torreya > Torreya grandis. Next base: position 536,267 of record JARHVA010004742.1, read on the forward strand.
TGTAGGTTTTATAAGTAGTTGATGGGGAGACACTAGGTGGTGCCATAGGGTAGTTGGGTATGTGAAATGCCAATGGGTTCACAAAATATGACTAAGCGCAATAGTCAAGATTATGCAGAGACTAAAGGTGTAAATGTTTATAATAAAAAGGTCAGGTTATAATATAAATAACAAGGTAACTAGTCCTTATCATTGGTCATAACTGATCAGGTTAGTCTTATCAAAGCTCCTAGATAGGGTCGGTGTTGACTCAAGTATCCAAGGTAAGAAGTGCTCATAAGAAAAATAAAAATGGTCTAGTTTTGAATGAGGTAGTGAAAACATTTAAAAGTTCAACATGGGAAGGTTGGTTATTGTAGGCAAAAGTTATTACAAAAAGTACCAATGTTCTGGGTCAAAAATAATTGACGTCAAGGTGGACATGGTGAAAGCATGGGTGGATTGGGTATGGGTTGGAAGAGGATGGTCGAGCTGACTCTAGATGGACACAACAAGTGGATGCTAATTACATAGTTCTATGGATAGGGATACAAAAAGAATGTCAGGCCAAATGTAGTTCTTTTGAGGTAAAGGGTGTTGGTTAACTTGGTTATCTCAATTGGATATCATATAGGTAGGTCTAGGTGAAGGGTGTTGGAAAAAGGGAAGCATTATAGGGTGGAAACGATGGCTATCAAATAGTTTTTGATGGGTGTGGTAGAAATGGTGGATGAGGTGAGATATGATGCAATTGAGATGATTGCATCAACTATGTAAAATGAATATATAACCATAGATAAGCATGTTGAAGTGTGAATTTTCTACCACCATCATAAATAAAAGGAAAGGTAGAAATATGTGGTACCAGGATTTGGAAAATCTAGAACTACTCAAATTGCCATGGTAATATGATGGGTTCTTTCATCACCATCCCAATAAGCTGACATTGTGCACATTCCACAACAATGTCATTAACAGGATATGTAAGGTTATTATTCAATGGTTAAGGGAAGCAAAGCAGCTGAGTGGGTAAATAAGAAGTGGTGAAGTTTTAAACCCTTGAGTCAGTGGGGCCCCAAAATAAGTAAGTGTTGGGTTTTTGAGGTGATTCAAAGAAAGATGCTGAGGGGTTTTGGAATATGGAGTGAGGTGAATAATAATAACATTAATTAATTGAGGGATCAAGTTGTGGATTTCATGCATTAAAGCAAAGGCTATTTCAAGGCATAAGAAGACATAGTCTGAAAGGGAGAATCAAGGGAAATTATTGGTTGGAAGGTTATGGTGTGTGAGAGGGTGTAGTTATCATCCCCACATGGGTATCCCAAATATTCCATTTGAATTTTGTTTTAGTTTTGATTCAAACATCTTCAAATGTTGGAGTAAAAGGGGTTTAAAATAGGCAAGATGAGAAGAGGTGGGGATTTTCATCCTGATGGCTGAATGATGCTCAGGTTTGTTAGTTGGTCATATGAGCCCATGGTCCTATCCAATTGTGTTATAGAGGTGTAGGATTGGTATATATCTTGTAGTAAACCAAAATTGAGTGGAATACCTTAGAGGCCATAGCATGCTCAAAATGGGTAGAGGGTTGAAAAAGAAAAAGGTGATAGAGAGGGTGAAGGGAGTAGTTAGAGTGGGACAAAAAAGAGAGTTCAAGCACAACATATAGAGGCATTAATAAAAGAAAGGGATGATCCTAAAGTAAGGAACTTGACCATATTTCATGTATTAAGGCAAGGGAGTGGAGGATATGAAGAATCATACAAGGAGATATACATAGAAGTAGTACAACTGGTGACTGCACTCTAAAGAGGTGGAGGTGAAATTGGAAAACATAAGGGAGATCCAACAAGGGATGAGGTAAAAGTGGACCAGGATATGGATGAAGAGAAAACAATGAGGTCACAGATAAAGACAAAGGTGGAGAAGGATGGAAGAAGCTAGGCATGGTCATATAGGTTGGGAAGAGCAAGGAAGGGCATTAAGGGAGATGAAAAAAATGAAATGAGATAGAGAAAAGAGGAGAATAAAAAGGTGAAATATTAGGGGTGAGAGATAAACTAAAGAATGAAATATTGGAGAATTGAAAAGGATGGGGAGAGAAGTGTAACAATCATGAAGGGTAAGGGGAGAATGAGGGATATGGGTGGCCATGAAAGGTTTGAAAACAAGTCTAAAAAAGACAAAAGATAAAATAGTTTGGTGATGAAAATGAAAAACAAGGAAATAAATGGAAGAAAAGAAAACTTGAGGAAAAAAATAGTGAAATGATGACATAAAGAGGATGAGGGGAGATGGAAGAAGTAGGTGGTATCTTAACCAAGTAAGCATGGGTGATGATATGCAAGGAGATAAATAACAAAGAAAATTATATGGTGGTTTTGGAGATGAGAATGGGATGGAAAATGGGAAAGGGGTGAAGAACAAGGGGAAGTAAAGGATAGGTGGACAAGAAGGTGAAAAGAGAAGGTAGGTGTTAATCAACTTGTTAAAAGAGATTGATAAGGTAAAGGGGTGATTATAAGTGATTGACAAGCTAGAAAAAATGTTGAGGTGGTGAAGAAATAAGGGGATGCAATGAAAGGGAGTGAGATGAAACTAAGGGATGAAGATTAGAGATGATAAGAACAAAAAGGAAGAATGGAAGTAGGGATACAAAGCATGGATACTCACATAGATGCAAAAGATAAGTGAGTACCAAGATGGAAAGAGGAAAAGGGGAATGTAAAAAGGGCCATAGGCAAAAAGAGATAAGAAGAAAAGGGTAATTATGGACAGCTTCTCAAAAGATAAATACCCAGGGAGAAACTAGTTGTGGAGGAAAATGGGGAAGATAAAAAGGATGAAAGGATGGAAAAAAAGTAAACAAGAAGAATTAAAAATGGGTACAGTGGGAAGAATGGTAGAATGGTAGAGAGTGGTGGTACATGTAAAGAAAAAATGCAGCAACATAAAAAACGAAAAGCTTGTAAGATGCAGAGTATGATGTGGAATGGGTTAGGAAAAGAGAGTGATAAAGGGGGTATGACAAATAGCCAAGGGGGAGGGGAGATGATGAGGATGGAGAAAGAAGTTTAAGGGGATAAAGGGAAAGGTTGGTAATAAGGTGAAAGAGAGGTAGAAAATGCAAAAGGTGGGTGGGGAAGTGGGCTGTGAAGCATGCACAAGGAAAGATGACAGGGAGGCCAACAAAGAAAGGTAAGAGGAAACTTTATGGGAGGTAAGGGGGGGCCAATGGGGAATGCTATCAACCCTTATGTTAAAAGATATTGACAAGATGGAAAAGTGATTAAAAGAGATTGACAAGCTGGAGGTAGGGAGATGGTTAGGATATAGGTAGAGAAGTGGAGGAAGAAATTTTAGGTGAGAAGGGAAAATAAAGTAAAGGAAGTGGCTGAGCTGACCTCAGTAACTAAGTGCTACCTACATAGTCAAAAAATACCTCAGGCCAATGTAGTTCTCCCAATAATGGGGGAAAGGCTTAAGAGGAAGTATTAGATGGTGTTAAAACATATGGATGTTGAAGAAAAAATTCAAAGCTTCCTTGATGTAGGATGCCCTAAACAAGAGGGCACTGTTAGCAGTAAAATGAGTGAAAAGAAAAAAAAGGGGATGGGAATTAGTTGTTAGTGGCCGAGCTACCCCTAGGGCAATGCCTACATAGTCCATAGACATCAGGACAATGTAGTTCAACAAGGTTTGGATGAGTGGTGTTTAAATTGGTTGTCCCAATTTGATGGACCACATGGGTTGGTTTGGGTTGAGGGAGAAGGTTTGGTAAAATAATAGTTTATAGTTTTGGTGAAGGTGTCAGTGAAAGTGAATGGGATAGGTTGGTAAATATTTATCACCATGATCCCAAATTTATTAGGATGAGAGATATGGATGGGTAAGGTAGGATAAATTATAAGGGAACATAATGCTAATTACGACAAATAATCTTCAATGGAGATAATCCAAAGAAGAGGTGCTTTTGTGAGGAGATTGCACCTTTTAAAATTATGAGAGGGTAGGAGTTTGGAGATAATTTACACCACTGCAAGCTGAGTTTTAGGAGGTGGGGGTCTATTTAGATCTATAGAGTCACTATGGCCAAGGTTCGCCACCACTATGAGCCAAGTTTTAAGTTTAGTAGCAAAGTAATGACCTACAAAGAATTTATTTGATGGTCAAGGAGATTCTACAAATAAGGAAGTTATCAACATGGTGAGCGATAGAGGATGGACCTTGCCTGACCCAAGAGCTATATGGGTAGGCTAGATAAATGGTGGCCATATCTACATCTTGTGCCCTATTTACTTGGAACTATAGACATGGGGTCCTATTTTGAAGAGGCTCTAATATCAGGGAGCTATGTGGTCAAGGATATTGGTGATACAATTAGATTAGATAGTCATTCCCTAGCCATGGGTGGACTCTCAGCTGGTAGAAAAGAAAATATTTCCATGTTTGAGTAGACACTACCAATGGTTAGGGTATGATGTTTAGAACTTATGGCAATGGGCTGGTAGGAATAAGAGGGTAACGTGTTGGATATTGTTGGGAAAATGATATTATGTGTGAGGTTGTGTGGATACTTATGAATGTTATGGTTATGGTTATGATTGGTATGGTTATGTTTGTTTTAATCTCACTTAATGTAAAATAAATGACCATTGTTGTTGTAATGTTGGATGGTATAAGTCATGGTGAAAACATCAACCATACACACTAAGATAAGAATAGGGCCTGATGCTTTATTTTTGAGTAGGACTAAAAATATGACCAAAGTGAGATTAGCTTAATGAATATAATCCCTTCAAATGCTGTGCATGAGTGGTTGTTAGTTGATAAAAAAGGTTTCATGATCATAGGGTGTCAAGTAAGCTCTAAATACCTTGATTAATGATAGTCAAAAGGGAAGATGGGTGATAGGTTGTGTGAAGGGTAATGGGTGATATGTATGACAACCTCATGTGAATTAGTTTGTCCCTTCTATAGGTGACCTAAGAATGGTATTTGACAAGTCCATGTCATATGCTAGATGTAGACTGATCAATTTGGGAAGTCTACATGGGAAAGTTGATTGTGGCTTCCAACTTATTATGTTGCTTTAAAGTTGATTGTGGCTTTAGAATTGGTTTTGATAGTGGGCCTTTTACTATATTGCTGTATATGGGAAGCTGATCGATGCGAGAATCTTTCATGAAATTAATCTACTTTTGAAAAAGTTAACTCAACCATCCTTCAAGGGATTGGTCTAAGCTTATTGGCTTTGTTTTAATGTTCTTGATAGTTGTCCTTCAAGGGAGTAGTCTACCTTACATGTGGCAATTTTTATTTTTGTTTTTGGGTAGCTATCCTTCGAGGGAGAAGTCTATAATGCTTAAGATATTGACCCAATTAATTATTTCAAGATGAAATGTGTTTAGACATGGACTTGTCTAATTAGGTTCAGAGGTTTACCTTTATAAGGGCAAAACTTTACACAAGAAGGTTCATGATATGTGAAAGGGTGTGGTTTTGAGAGATAATGACCATGGGATTCCATCTTGTTAGATATGAAAATTATCCATGAGAGCCATGCTATGGGTAGAGTCGTGGTACCCATATTTAGGATTACGCCATGACTATCATAGTTAATCACATGGTTCTATGTTGTAATCAATTATCCTCAAAAGGGGAGGAGGAAGGTGGGTGAAGGTGAAAATATCATAATCAAGGTACAAGTTTAAGTTAGACAAATAGGTGAGCTTGATCTTTCTTTAATAGAAAAATAGACACAAATGCGAAGCATTGAGAGGCTCAGGTTTTGGTTTGCCTTCGAGAGAGGACAAATGATAAGATCATGATCCATACTTATGGGTGATGATGTAGGGTCCAAGCCAATTGAAATCAAACTTGCCTCATTTACTCTTCTCCATGTTGGTCATATGTTGGTTTGCTTTTAAGACAAGATCTTTGATATTGAATTCTCAAGGTTTGAGGTAAAGTTGGTTAGGTTTGATGGAGATGGGTAATATCTAATGGTTCGATGGGAGAATTTGTATCCCAAATAGGTCAAGTGGTGTCCAAATGGGTTTCCCTAATTTGATATACCACTTGTTTCAAGTTGGGTTGATGGATACATTTGGTTGATAGGTTGAGGCAAAAAATCCAAGGGTTAGTTTAGTTGATGGTTAAGGTATGGTTTAAGTTAATAAATGGTTAAATCTTTATGGAAGGAAAGTTCCCCTAGGGGTTGTAAAGGTAGTTTTATGTTGATCTTCAGGAGCAATCAAGATTTTATTATAACCCAAAAACCCATCCATGAGAGATAACATCTCATGGCCGACCGTAAGATCAACAAGCTGGTCAATGCTAGGGAGAGGGAAGTCATCTTTGGGGTAGGTGAGGTTAAGGTCATAAAATTCCACATAAATGTGTAAACCCCCATTGACTTTGGTGATAGGTATGATGTTTGAGACCTATTAGGGGTAGTCAATGGGTTGAATGAAGTTTACAGATAGGAGACACTGAAGCTCTTCTTTGATGAGAAAGGCTATGCAAGGATGCATGCATTGAAGGTTCTATTTAATAAGCTTAGCATCATGGTGAGTGACTATGTTATGGGTAGAAATGGTGGGGTCAATCCTAGGCATATCATTATAAGACCAAATGAAGGCTATGCTACGGTCTTGGAGAAAAGAGGAGAAATCTTGAAGTTCCTTGGTATTAAATGATTGGCCCAATTTGAAAATGTAGGGGTCATTCATAGTGTCTAAGTTTATATCAATGGTAGATTCATTCAACATAGTCGAGGCCTCAAGAGGAAGGGATTTGTGGATAAAAGACTTCCCCGTAACTAGGTGGGTAAGAATGGAATCATCATCTTGATGTTGGATGGTGTTGATGGTGAGAGAATTGTTCTCTATAATTTCAAGATGTATGAGTGGAAGGACCTTGGTTTGGCCACTCTTTTAGTAGATGAGAGGTCACAAAATTATAATATTAATTCAAATTTTTTTTAGGAGTGATGATATTAGAGTCTTCAGGTGGAGAAAGTGATTAGGTTGGCAAGGATGGGATATATTCCTCCATGGTGGCAATGGGTTTGGGTGAATTGGTGGATTCTTGAGGTGGTTCATTCCCAAGAACAAATGACTCATGAGGTTGAAAAGTTTTGAAATGGGGTGACTCATGAGGCCCTTGTTCATAGTGACCAAGGCCAAATCCTTTCCAAAAACATCTATGAAAATACAACTTAGCAAACTCTGGTTTGTTAAGATAGGAAAAGTTAGAGGTAAATGGTTGGATGGATAATGTAGTGGTAGGGGCTAGAAGTGGTTGATCAAGTCCCCCATAAATGAAATTTATTTGATGGCTAGGGAGACCAATAGGGATGATGGTTTCAATGTTAAGGTCATAAGCATGGTCATGTCTGAGATTTCCATGTTCTTGGGGGGTAAGGAAGGCATCTAAGGCTAAGAGTCTATATTCCCCAAAAGAAAAACATTAGAATGTGGTTATCACAGGGTCTTCTATAGGAATCTGGGAAGAGGGGATATATGAGCTAGTGAAAGCTTCATTAATAGTAGGTGTAGAAATACTAAGGGTTTTGGCTAGTGAGGTTGTGTTATTGGTAGATGGTTGTGCAGTGGATAAGGGAGGAAGAAGGACATCACTGGGTTAATATGTCATATTTCAAGATGTAAAAGGACTAGGGTCAGCTTGGATATTCACAACTTGCCCTTCGTGTTCAAACTTGACACATTGATCTAGGGTGGAAGGGACACAACTCATAACACGAATCCAAGGGTGTCTAAGTAAAATATTGTATTAAAACTCTCTTTCTACAAAATAAAAGAGTTTGGGAATAGTAAAAGCTCCTATAAAAATGTGGAGGAAAACTATGCCCAAGGTGGTAGCCATAGTATCATTGAAAGAATGAAGAACTAATGAGATTTTAGACATGATGTTTTTAGGTAACTTCAGTTGGTCATAAGCATGAGAGGAGATAATATCGATGCTAGCTCCCCCATCAATCATCACCCTTTTTATGTGGGTTTGATTGATATATGTTGTCATGAAGAGAGGGGGATCAGGATCCTTTAAATGAACAGAAGGTATTTTTGAATTTTTAAAGGTGACAAGGTTGAAAGTCTAAAGGGTACCAAAAAAAAGTGGCTAGAGGATGAGGATCATCGAGTTGGACCTCGATGGATTATAGAGTCTCTATGAGTACTTGATGGTGATGGGGGGAGGTAAAGATTAACTCATACAAGCTCATCTTTGTTGGAGTTTGGTGAAGTTGCATGAGGATAGATTTTCGGATGGATATTGCATATGGGTTAGGGTATGGAGGGTTAGATGGAGAGGCACCTAAGATAAATACCTTGGCTTTGTTTGGAGATGGAGAAGGTTGCGTATTATTAGTTTGGGAATTCAAGGAGGGGTATGTCTAAGGAATGGATGCCTTAGTCTTCCCTTTATATTTTTCTTGGGCTTGAGATTAGGTAACCATGTGAATAGTGTGGATAAGGGGGTTCTCTAGGTTGAATGGTTGCTTCGGTTCCTCCTCTTCACTTTTGGGTGAGATCGAAGGTCAGATGGGTTGAGTAGGTGGTTGGATTAGTAATGGGGATAAAGGAGGTTTGTTCGATAACATATCATCATCTTCATATAATTTTTGAACCAACATTTGGAGAGATTTATAATTCTTAATGTCATGTTCTGGTGCCCTATGATATGCACATATCAAGTTATTAAAACAAGAGGGTTTGGTACATGAAGGGTCAAAGGGTTTGATGGGTGGTAAGCTCAAAGAAGAAGTTTGCAATAACCACTGGAGGGTGGTCAAGTAAGATTTGACTAAAGGTGGTAAAGTTTTAGTGGTTTTTATTTTGGGTGTTGAAGTAGAAAGTTGTGGGGACATGGGTTTGATGATAGGTGTCTTGGGTAAAGTGGTATACTTGGTTGACGATTTTGGTTTGGGTAAGGTGGTCGATGAGCTAGAGGCAAATGATGGTAAGGTAGGTAACTTAGGGATTATTGGTGTAGTGGGGAAAGGGGATTTAGAGATAAAGTATGAAGGTGTGACCAATAAAGGCAATAGGGTTTTGGTAAAAATGGTGGATTTTGTGTTTAAGGTAGAGGTATGGGGACCCAGAATGGAGGGAAAAGTTGAGGGAGGTAAAATCCAAGGTTTTGGGTGATTTTACCTATTTGGTTGTTTTAGTTGTTGGTTTTGGATGGGATTTGGTCACTTTAGTTATCTTGGTGGGTTTAGGTGTTTAAGGGTGAATCAATTTGGAAGAGGTTTTGGTTGGTTGGGTGGAGGTTTTAGTTGTTTTAGAGGGGCTAGATTGGTCTATCAAAGAAGGGGTTAGAATTTATAGTTTGGTTCCCTTACCTTTATTTTGACCTTTAATAGAAGGTTTTACAATTAGAGGTTGGGTAAATGGAGTCATCTTCTCTTTTGAGATAGATTTTAAAGAGGGGGTGGATGGTTTTGAGATAGGGGAGGTAGGTGTGGTGTCCTCTAATGGAGGTGTGGATATGGTTGCTTCCTTTGTTTGGGTATCCAAAGGAATAGAAGGTGGTATTTTTTCTTCCAATAGGGGAATGGGGAAAGAAGCGGTCGAGGTAAAATTTTATATGTCAATGGGTTCACTAGTAACTACATTAATAGTATGTGCCTCATGACATGGTTTGGGTTTATTTTCATGATAAGGGGTAGAACGAGCATGATTAGGGAAAGGTTTATGGAATATATTGAGGGCTTGGTTTGGTGGCACATTAGGATTATCCAATGTGAGCTCCCCCTTGTCAATGATGAATTGGACAAGGTATTTAAAGGTATTGCATCTATTGATATCATGTCCTATGACTCGGTGAAAAGCAAAATAGTCATTCTCATTATACCAACTGAGCATGGGATGAGAAGTATCAAACTGTTGGGGTGGTTTAATTGGTGTAAGTTAGATGATTTTGGCTTTTAGTAACTTTTCTAAAATGGAAAGATAAGGCTCCCCAAGTGGATTTAATGGCTTATGGTTATTCCAAGTTTGGTTCCTTTGGTTTTAGTTTGGATAGTTGAAGGGGTTAGAGGTTTGGTTCCTTGGGTTTTATTGGTTAGTAGATGGTGGAGGTGCGACTTTGAGGACAATAGCATTGGTAGTGGCATTGCTCTGGGAATTGGTATTTATTGTGTTGTTTAGTTTGGAAGGAGAGGGCTCATTGGTTTTATAAGTTGGGTTTTTGTTTTTTAACTTTAATCTTCCCTCATCAATGGCTCTATTCTCTAGTTTGTGAGCCATTGTAAAAGCTTCATCAAATGTCTAGAAGCTTTGGACACATAATGTGGATGAGATGTGTTTTTCACATGCCCAAGAAAAGAGTTCTATAAGCTCAGTTTGAGGTAATGAAAAGGAAAGTTGGTTGATTAGGCTCCTCTAATGATCCACGAAATTGGTAATAGATTTGTCTTCAAATTGCCAAATGGAGTAGAGGTTGATAATATAAACTTTCTTTAATATATTGATCAAAAAGTGATCCAAAAAAGTTTGGGCTAGTTGGGCAAAGGAGAAGATGGAGTGTTTTGGGATGGCACTATACCGATCCAATGCTAGTCTAGATAAGGACATAGGAAATATATGGAGGAGGAGAGAATCATAATGGGAAATCAAGTAACATGCATGCCTAAATGCTCTTAAGTGTTGTTGGGGGTCCTCCTTGCTTTGAAATCTAGAGAATTTTATCAATTCCTATTGTAGAGGATTTGGTCAGATAGGGATAGATGGATGGATGGGTTTATTTAAAATTTGGTCATAAGAGATAAGGTTATGTGACCCTAAGATGTATGAGTCAAGGGTAGTCATCTTATCCATTAACATCTTGACCAAGTCTGTTTAGGGTTATTGGGTTGGATAGGTATATGACACATTTTGTTGGGGCTGGGTGACATGGGAATAACTAGTAGATGGTTGGGATGATGTTGTGTGTGTGTGTGTGTGTGTGTGTGTGTGTGTGTGAGGTCATGTAAGGTTGGGTAGAAGGTGAAGGAATGTATACTTGTGTGTTAGGAATATAATGATAAGATGTCATGGGTACATGTTAGAAGGTTGAGGTTGGGGGGTTTATGTGTGGCATCGAAGTGGTTAGTGGTTAGTTGGTTGAAGGTGGGTAGTGACAAAAGTGTTTATAGAGGGAAGTGTTTGTGGTATAAAGAGCACTAGATTTTAAGATTGAGTTATGGTTGAGGTATTGGTTTCTATCAAAGGGAGGATGGAATTAGGCATGGAGGATAATGCCATAGTAGGTGGGGTGTAGGTGATTAAGGGTAGGGTTGAACCCACTTAAGGTATGACATGAGGTGTTTGGTTGGGGGGTGGAAGGTTGGTTTGGGTTTTGGTGGATGGGATGTTGGAAGAGGTGTGGCTCAACAATGGTTGGGTTGAAGTGGTCCCCACCATAAGGTGGGGTGGCATGCTAAGATGGGGTTTTATAGAGGAAACCAAAGCAAAAGAGGTGCGGTGTGGCATTGTATTAAGGTAGTGATATGAAGCCACCTAATTATTATCAAGGAAGGCAAAAAATTTAGGATCCCCTTCAGATGTGATTGGTACCCTAGAAGGAGAGGGAGGAGTGGAAATCTCAATGTGAGGGGAGCTCTCAATGTCTGAGGTATACTCCATAGGTGTAAAAGAAGATGGGGGCTAATTAACTTGATTTTTGATTTGTTTTCTAGTAGTGACCATATGAGAAAATAAGGAATGAAAAGGAAAAGCTCTCAAATCAAACAAGAAGAAACCAAAAATATTTCAAAGCAATAAACACAAACACTATAAATGCGTTTAGCCTAGGATTACTTTTAAATCACTTTTGGTTTATGCCTTAAAGAGTGTGGAGGGGAAGTTGGTTTGATATGGGTACTACAAAGGCAAGCTATAGTTGGTTTTGGGTTATTTAGGTACTAAAAATAAATATATGTGTTGAAATTTAGTATGTGGCTTGGTATTGGGGCCTACCCCCTCAATTCACAATCCTAGAGTGATAAGGGTGTTGGGTGCTTAGCCAAGATATACTGAGTCCAGAGTTTATACTCAACTAGAGAGCTGAGTTGGTTCTCTTCTTGTTGGTAAAATCCAAGTGGGATAGCCAGGAGGGGGTAAGGTTGCCACCAGGTGATGAAATCTCAGTTGGTACTTGTCTCAAGTATTGTTTTGATGTTTTGATTATTCAGTAGTTTGGTTTGGTGTGTGAATACAAGTGAAAGCTATGATAAAATTACTGTTCCTCCTAATTACTAGATGAACTAAGATCAACAAGAAATTCAATGGATGCGAAGTGTTTGTTTTAAACCCAAAATAATATTTTAGATTTATTTAAATGTATACAAAATCTTGAAATGCAATCTAAATGAAAGATGAAAATGCAAGTCCTAATCCTAGGATGATTGTTCTTTTTATTTCTTTTAAAGATACAAGGAAAATAAAATTTATATTTTCTAAAAATGTAACTAAAACATGTGTGTTTTTTTTAAGAAAGAAAATAAAACTTAATTTTATTAAAAATGAAACTAAAAATGCAACTAATAATGCAAGAAAGTATGCAACTAAGAATGTAAGTAAATATGCAACTAAACATGCAATTAAAAATGTGACTAAATGATTTTTTTTTACTAATGCAACTAAATGATTTTTTTTTCACTAATGCATTTATAAATGTATTAAGACAACTAATGGGCCCAAGAAAACTCAAGGGTCCCACTGGGCATGCCAAAATGTTTCTATCTAGTTTTTGATTTTTCTAAGTGTGTAGAGTAAAAACTAGTTATGAAGGGTGTGTAATTTTTTTTGTTAAAATGCACACATTGAATCTAGATGATTGTGAAGAAAAAATATTTGGCTAGGGAATAATACCTAAAAATAAGAAAACACTACCATACACTTATTTGTTAGACAAAAAGATGGGTGGATTGCCTAGCATAAGCTAGATCCTAGAAGTGAAAGTTTTTTAGGAGGTTGTCAATCCACCTACTTTTAACACTTAAGTTTGATAGATAAAAATGAAGGAAACATGTATTTAAAACAACAAACTAAAATTAAATACATAAAATAACTTAAATTTGGGTTGGTAAGCCTCCATTTGGGTTAAAAAGTCAAAGATGGGTGCCCTTTATCTTTCCCAAAGTCTTAAAGAGGTAGGTATCTTTTTTAAAGTTTAATTTCATGTGGGAAGACAAATATACATGTTGAATAATGACCCTTTAAGAGGAAATTCACCACATTTCAATGGGGGGCCCTTATGATGCTTGAATGAGGTCATCAATCACTTTGGGAAGGGTCCTAAGTGGGGTATGATGTCCCACATCAATCCACATCACTTCTAAGACACGTCACTTGCCATATCACCTCCCATGTCACTTGACATGTCACATGCCATGTCATCATGAATGGTGACTATGGGTTGCACAGTGAATAGTGAGGGTGAATAATACTTTTGAATAGTGATTTTGAATGATACTTGTGACTAGGAGAATAGTTATTTGGTTGGGTTAAGGGGTATTTTGGGAATTTTTAATACATTTTAGGGGATTCTGAGGCATTTAGTCATCAAAAACTATAAATGTGCAGTTTTTTAGTGTCTATAGCAGTAAAAAACACCTAGTAAATCCCACAAGCTCATGTTTTACACCAATTTCATGTAGTTTGGAGCTTGTTGGAGAATGATTTGTGTCACAAGAGGTATGTATGGATATGAAAAAGCATTTCATGTTTGTTTCCAATAGGTTGGCACATGTGAACATCAGGTACTATAAGAGGAGCCTCCATGAGTGATATGTCATAATTTGCATTTGAGTTTTAGAGGATTTGATTGGTTTCAATGCATACAATGGGTGGGTTGATGTTTTCACCATCTTATTATCACATCCAAAGCTATCCAACGTGACTAGATACTTTGTACTAGTCCTCCAATTGGCATTCATATTCCCATGCTTGAAGACAGTGCTTTGATGTTGCTTACAAAGATGGTTCCAAAAGGGTTTTATATTACATTGTCAAAAGTGTATGAGGATTTATAACTCATAATAAATGTAAAGAGTCAATGTAAAAATGATTTCAGGCTCAAAGAGATCAAACTTATATCATGTGATGTCTTGAAACATGGAAATGCAAACCTATAGGTCTACAAACCTGTAGGTCTATTTTCATGTGAAATATAATGAAATTATGCACTAATAATTGAGTTTGAAAACCTAAATTTTGAGGGAGATGTAGTGTATCTACATTTATAAGAGTTCAAGATCAATGGAAAATGTGTGTTTTCAAGACTTAATGCTCAGACACCCTAATCATCACCTACAAGCAAAATAACAAGCCTAAATCGTTTGAGGCTTTTAGTCAGAGTGTAGAAGATCTCAAAATATACATGTGAGATATAGAGAATAAATGAGATCCATTTAGCTATAATTTAACCCCTTATAGTGCTCTCATTGGATGACCAAGACATCGATAATTTGAAAACCTAAACAAGCTTGTTATAGGCAGAACAAAAAGAAGCATACATGTATGGTCAAATAGAGTAAAGTTGTAACAAGTTTGCAAAGGGATAATTTGAATGTGAAGGCACATTCAATGAAGTTTGAGTACTATCAAGGTGTCATGATCTAGTTAAATAAGGACATGTTTTTGTAACAACCCCATAGGGATTTAGCAAAATAATTAGTAATTTTTTTTAAAATTATTTACTTAACACTTATTATTTCATTAGATTACACCACGAGAATATAATTACTAATTTTTAACATACTAATAAAGAATATTAAACATTGGTAAGCATATAACAATAATGATTACCAATCACTAGCATTTTATGTAACATAACATAACTACATAAGGAAAGTAATCATATTAAAATCCAACCACAGTTGGTATAATAATATAACCACTACTGTTGAAGTAAAATAATAAAATAATTACATTTCCACTAGGAATTTTGCCTTAATACAATAAATAGATACTATTCTCCATGGATCTCGAGTCACTCTAACCCCTGTATCTCTGATAATCTCAAGTGTAGTCTCCAAATAAGTACTACAATGGGGGGAGAGAGAATCATCTGAGAACTTTTCCACACCAACCATAGAACATCGATGCCACACATAATTATCCGAATAGGGAATGACCCTCCCTTTATGTATGGGTAAATAGTGACGATGCAGGAATCCATAAAGACATGCTAGTACATGTGTGCTATAATATTTCTACTACATGATATGTATCATAAATAAAAATATGTTCTTAAAAAATATCACATAAACACGTAAATCATACATATGAAATGACAATATCTATCTAACATTACTTTGGCCAAAATTTTCAAATAGCTATTGATCTCTAGGATCAGTCAATTTCATACACACCACTTGATCGGATTACCTTCATTTGGCATTGGTGATGCTAATTAAGCTGGTGAAGTCTTTCTCACTACTTAGTTAAAACCATCAATGTTAGATTTAGTTAATATTTATTATAACCTATAGGTTCATGCAATCTTTTTTACTAGCAAGTACAACAACATGTTAATTATGGAAATAATCACTATACATACATTTAGTCCATCAAACATATGAATGAACATTATTTATATTATTAATCATGTAAACACTATTCATGATAAGCCAGTTTATTTACCAAATGGGCAAATACAACTTGTTCTATAGAATCTACTTTCCTTAAGTAAATGGTATATTTACTAAATCATCATTTTCAAAATAGAAAGCTCATAGTGCTTAATACAAACCAGCAATCATGACTTATATAATGATTTTTAATTAATTCCTAAACATACAATTATTCATCCATTTAGAAACTTTAGGATACATTCATATAGTTATAGTTCCCTATCCTTCAGGGTTTTATGACTTATCTGATTAATCATTACTATAACTAGAGACACACTACCTATTCCATAAATATAGGCTATACATGTATAAGAGGAATTGATTTCTCTTATACGTATATTTTGTATATTCTTATAATTTATATTCATCTCACAATATAAACATAATATAAAACACACTTACTATTTTAATCCTCACGAGTTTATATAACAATATAACACCTCAAAGTTTTATAACCATTTTACTCAATTTGTTTTCATGTAAATACTTGAAGTGTTTTCATACACATCTCAAATGATGTATATAAATAATAAAACCTATATCCTTAAGTATAAACATACAACTATATATGTATAGATATCGACCTTATAGTCATAATGCTATAAATGTAAATATTTGTTCCACCAACAATACATGAACTTGTTCAAATTTAAAATCTTTGTTTTTTGTTTGCATAAAATGTAATCTAAAAACTAAAAAGAACAATTGATACATATATAATATACATATGTACTTGATTCTCAGAAAGATAACCCAATAAACACTGTTGACTTTCCCATTTAGTCAAATACATATATACACTATATTAATCATAATCGATAGAAAGTATTTGCATGTGCATAATCCATTTAAAAGGATACAATCGACTTTTCCAATTTAGTCAAATATATATAACTTTGTTTCTAAGGGACTTGATACATAGTCCTCTTAGTGTAGGTATATATGGAATCGACAGACCATAATATTTAAAAACAAAAAGACTTAATCAGAAAACCAAAACTATTTAACTCATAATGATTTAAAAAAATCCATAGATATCATTTATTAGACATACAAATCC
Organism: Torreya grandis; assembly: GCA_037957365.1. Taxonomy (NCBI): domain Eukaryota; kingdom Viridiplantae; phylum Streptophyta; class Pinopsida; order Cupressales; family Taxaceae; genus Torreya; species Torreya grandis. Next base: position 552,955 of record JARHVA010004742.1, read on the forward strand.
ATAGTTTTAAAAGAAACCATTTGATATAGAAGTCTAAAATACCACTAATTCACTATCCTTCTTAAATTTGTATCACACCCTTTGCCATAGGTTCTTCACAATCATTAAATGAACCTAAGGACTTCACATAGAAATAGAACTATAATATAGAATGCAAGAGGATCATACAAACTTAACTATAGGTATTGAATTCCTATAGTTTTAACTAAGTTGAATTACATATTTATAACACAGTGCCCTATGCAAATGCATACATATACACTAGTATGTAAATACAAAACCCAGTACCCTAGTAGGGTATAAATATTTACATACCCCTATATATACATATAATCAATCTGACCCATTTTCATGAATTTTCTACCTACTATCTTTGGTTTTTATTTAACACTTTGTGATATTCATTTTGATTCTAAAAAATTATTCCCAGCCACGCTGATATATTTTTGAATAGGGTTCCCAAAATTAAACAAACACATTCTTTTATATGTATATACACTATACCCTAATTAAGAGTTATATACTTATGGATAAGACTCTATTTTTTGAATATTAATACAAAATTTTAAAAACCTATTCCATTCAAATAAAAAAATTACTCAGTCTATTTGTCAAGCTTAAGGGTTTGAGGATAATGATTTGGTTTTGTCGATGGCTGAGCCATCCACAAGGTGAAATCCTTATCTCCTAGTGTGTGTGTGTGTGTGTGTATATATATTCACTGTATTTTATAAAAAAAAACCCTTATAATAAAATACACAAAGTTTTTGAATTTAAACAAACAAGAAATAAAATACATCACTAACCTTTCCAATTTGTTTTTAGATCTGACAAACAAGTTGAATCAATATAAACCTCTTTCTTAATACTCTGTATTTTCCTTCCTCCTCTATCGTTCCTTCCTCTTCTTTTCAAAAACTCCCTTTTTATCATTTATCATTTCTTATTCATGATTTGCATGCTCCTATTCACCTTAGTCCATAGTCCATGCAAAAATCCATGGTTTAGCATTTCAACTTGAGATGAAAACACCAATTATTTTCAAATAAATAGCCTTAAGAAAGCCCTAATTCCAACTTAAATTGAGCTTTTCACTAATTTCTAAAACATTATATATATATATATATATATATATATATATATATATATATATATATTTCAAAGTTATGCATGCTACTCTACGTTTACAAGTTCGAGTAATCTTACTCCAAAGTCCTCCTTTTTAATCATTTACAAAATGATAATTATATCTTCAATTTTCAACGTAGTCCATGCACAATGGATAGATTATAATGATCTCTTAAGTTAGTATTTTTAGGATAGTTTAATCTCCTTATATATAAAATAAAACAAAAGTAATTATCTCTTCATCAAAAAGATAGATCCATCAATTATTAATTCTAATTATAACAAGATAAATGTTTTAGTTAATTACTAGCGTATATAGGCTATATACATGTCATTTATTTTTTTAATAGCTTACCTTATATTGATATTTTTGAATATTAATAATAGTAAGCTTAATGTTAAATAACATTTTACTAGTCTATATAAAATATTAATTAAATATCTTCTAATAGATTTACATTTTGAAATCTTAGACAAACATAAGTAAAGTAACCTCATGTAATCTTACTACAACATCAAGCACTGAGTCTATATACCAAATGTAATCACATACAATATTTATTCCATAATTACTTACTAACATTTTAAAACATGCAAACTTTAACATCTAACTATAATTAACTTTCAAAACGTACTAACTCTAACAATCAAACACACAATGCATACAACTTTTTTTAATTTAATGTGGTGTGTGCATGGATCTTAGTAGTTTCCTTTGCCATCCTTAACCATCTCCATCTATATCACCCTCTCCAATGATGTTATCCCTTCGTCATGCTCTGAGGGATGGACTTTCCTTCATCCATCTCATGACAAAAAGGTAGTTATTTAAATATGTCATGATATAAATCATAAAACAATACTATAAAAACAAATGTAACATAATAATTATGTACATAATTTATAATTTGTCATATCATAATAAGGAACTCATGAAATCTAAATAACATATATCTATCCCATAACATCATATGACTTAAAATTTAGTTAAAAAGTAACAATCAATTTAATCAATTATCCATAAATAATTAGGTAAATTAGCTTAGTGAGAGAATCAAGATGCAATATTTTCAAAGCTAAATATTCAAAATATTCTTAGCCCATCACCTACAACCATGTATTGAGTAGATATAAGATACATGTATGTAAGTGAGGATATAAGGTCTTGGAAAGTTTCAAAGGTTTAAAAGAAGACACTAAGCTCTCAATGCTGTGACAAAGATCATTGAATGTTCAGTGATTTATAAAACTGCAAATGCATTAAAACCCCAAATGACTACCTACGTGTTTGCTTGGATAACTACAGTTAGTTTTCAAACTTGAGAAGAGGATGTGATGCACAACAATGAAGTTGAAATTTGGGTGAATAACAAGTGAATGGAATCATTATAAATCAAAGGAAAACTAAAGAGAATGATCAAAATAAATTCACTTCACCCCTACAATCACACAGTTAGAATTAATACAGTCAAGTCTGTTTAATCACGTGAAAGATGCTTGCTTGTTTGGAAAGATAAAGAGGTCTAAGAGAAAAGAATTCATATGAAAGTGATTATATAATGATAGTATGACCTTATATGACCATTAAAATAATGAAAATAATGGCCTATTTAGGGTAAAATTAGAATTTGAGGACATTAAGGAGTGTATAATGGTGTCAAATATCTTAAAAATGTATCCATAGGTAGAGGAAGATAAGGAAATTGATCATTTGGGCTATAAAACCTTCTCGAGCCCTTCTAAGTGCAAGGTTGTAGTTTAAAAACAAGGTTATCTTGATTAGTGTGACCCTAACCTTGTGCATGGGGTCCAATGGTGTTTAGAGATGGCAAGTGGGTCCTCATACTCTAATATTCCAACATTAGATGTTGGTTTAGGTCTCCAACCTTTATGAACAATGGTTAAGACTGTAGACCACTCTCTAATCATATAGTAGAGACCTGAAGAACACCTTGTGCTTAGAACTATAAGGATAAGTTACATGGGAACTTGAAAACCTAGGGGTAGTTGAATAAATTTATTCACTTGAATTTTGTGGCATTGGTTTAGGATTTAAGGCCCTAGGGTTTATGAACAATTGTTAAGAACTTGAACTACTTTAAACCCTCCTAAAACCCTAATAAGAACTTGATGAGAGAGATTGGCCTCAAAAGCAATTGAAATGAGTTTTATTTATCCTAAATTATATTGGGAATCATTATTCACTCTAGGAAGAGTATCACCATGACATTTGCTTATACTTATAACTATAAGGACTCATTAAATGTTGTGTTTTTGTAATAATTTGGGCTCAAAAAAGGGTATTTTAATTCATGAACAAATGAAAACCATTGGAAATAATGTATTAAGGTGTATTATACATATTGAATTTCAAAAATCCATACATGTCACCTTGAACGTGCTCTTATAGGTCTGATTGTTGAAGGCAGTGTGAAAAAGGCTTGTGAAAGGCTAAGTTTTTTTGGCCATTTTAAGGTTTAACTATCTACACAAGGTCTCAGACCCCAAAATTTGGCATGGATCATGGTCATGGGTTAGTAAAAGTTAATAAAAAACTTATTTGTGGTTTCAAATATGTGGGATAATTTTTGAGTAAATTCTCAGTTTCTAGGCCTAGAGGCCTAATTGAGGCCAAAATTAGAGAGAGGAACAAGCATAAAAAGTATACTTTCACTTAGAGTTAGGTCATTAAATTTGTCATGGATCTGTAAGGGAATAATAGGTACTAAAAAATATCCTTATTTTTTCAATATAATTTGTAAATTATTCCACATAAGGATCTTTACATGTTTTTAGGGCTACAAGGAATTTAAGGCTAGTGAGAGCTTAAAGTGCAAAATGAGGTCTTGGTGAGTGTTTAATAGATCCAAATGTGTTATTTTAGATATTTTACAATTGAGATAATACTTTAATGGATATATTACACTCATGAAGATTAATTCAAGTTTTTAAGCTCTCAAACAAGGAGAGGCATAATGTAACTAGTGGGATTCATGACAGCTAAGGAGTTGTGTGATGATTTCCACTAAAATGTCATCATAAGAGGTATTAAAAATAATTAAAGGTGTAAATGAGGTCATAATGTGTTTATTGAGGTATTCAAGGTGTATCAAGGTGTCAGCCAATGTTGATGAGCTAATAGAGGTAGTTTTAGAAATGATTACATAATAAAGAAAGTGATTGGTCTCTTATGCCACTTTGAAGAAGCAATCACAAGAGGAGATCAAAACATGTCAAGAATAATATTGTGACTACCTCTAATCCATTTTAATCTTATAACTATATTTTAAAAATTGAAATTTATCCTTGGCTCTCTCTAATGTACCTCCTCTCTCTCTCTCTCTCTCTCTCTCTCTCTCTCTCTCTCTCTCTCTCTCTCTCTCTCTCCCTCATTCTATATATATGTGAAGTCCTATTGAATTAAACATTGATTTGCCTTTAGAATAAAGATTGAAAATAGTTTTGGTTTTCTCAAGTATTAAATTAAGTTCATGAAGTAGTCTTGTTTTTGGATGACAAGTGATAGTTTCTTTCCTTGCATTCATCTATCTATTCCATGCTTTATGTGAGAAATCTACTTTCTAGCAGGTCATATGTTGTGTAGCTCACTGCATTAAGTGATTTTAAGTGTAAGGAGGATTATTAGTGCCCATTATTAGGCCTATTAGTCATACACATTGAAGAATACATTGAATTATACCTTCATATTGAAATACTATTGTTAGAATAACCTTGGATTTTGAGATCAACTTTGTAATTACTTTCTATAGTGCAAGTTCAAGTAAGTTGTGGAGTTTATCTTGGTGCAACACCTCCAATAGAGTAGTGTTTAATCTCATTCTATCTCATTTCCTTCATATTAAGTAGGTTAGTGATTAGTTTTAGGTGTTGTACATGGGAGCTATCTCATATTCTAGAGATTCACCTGTTAGAATTGTTATCAACAACATATGAGGTGTTTCAATGTTATTCTAATTTTGAGGAGGCTTGAATAACTCTCCTTAAGGTGAAATTTTTTGTGATGATAGGTACAATGTATTATGAACAAGAAAAAGCCTTCATTCACACTAGTTGAGATAGATTTTGATGCTATCACTAATTTATTGAAGGTCCTCCAAAAAAAAGAAAGGCCAAGACTACTTCAAGGTCGATGATTGACCCTTTAGGTCTAGAGTCTATGGAAATTGTAGAACATTGTGTGGGGAAGAACCAGGATAAAATGATTTTGGATGACTAAAACATAATCATAATCAATTTAGGTGAATCAATCCTGTAGATAACATTCATATTTTCAAAGTGTCTACAACTAAATTGATTCAAATGATAGAAGAGGGAATGTAGACTCAAGAATAATTATAATAAAAACTATGTGTACTTTCAACATACATCAAACAAATCTTGAATAGTGGTGAAACTTCTCAAAGTTTGATTTATACACTTACATCAACTTCTCCCACAATAAGAATTCCAAGATCTAAATTTGTCATTGATAAATACATTATTTATAGAATCAATAAATATAACAATCATGTTAAAGTGATGGAGTCCTGGGTTGAATATTTGTTTCTTGAAGTTTTTAAGTTCCTTAATGAGAATTGAATAATTTATGATCTCATCATTTCTAGTTAGGTGAAAGTTGAAGAAGAAAAAATAGTTGCATAAAGAGAGATTGAAATATGGAATAAATTGATCATAAAATTGAGGGACATGGCTGCCATAGATGATAATTATTTGGTCTGAAAAGGTATTCTTGACAAGGTAGAAAATAATTATTTACACTTGTGGGATCAATGCGTAAACTAGAAGATTCACACTCTAGATGAAGCTTTGGAAGACTTGTACCAACATGGGAAAGTTTGTGATGACGTAAAATCTGAGGTACATGCATTAATTTGGTCTATTCTTTATGACCTATCAAATTAGGATGAATGAAAACTTCAAACAACTACAAAATTTAAAAGAACAATTTCATATTGTGATAAAAAAGGAACTCTTTATAGTAGATACATTTAATAAAAGAGAAATGAGTAAATTGAGTGGTATTCATAATTCAATTGAATACCTCATGCCAAATTTTACAAAAGTTTTGAAGAGGCTACCAATTCATCATACAAATGGCTTACATGATTGAATCATACAATTATTCTTGCTAGACAAGGGATCATCTAGGTAGATCAAAGGTTTATAATATATAGGTTCAATTCATCTCAATAGGAGGAATAAAAAATTATTGGTGCAAAAAAATAGGGTCATACTTAGTAAAAGGACTTATCTTCTTCTCATAACCATTGAAAGTCACTTTTTGTCTTTCCAAGTTTCTATTTCTCCATTGGTTTTTTGTATAACTTAAAAAGGTTGTGTTTTACCTTTTTAAAGTCATAAGTGATAAAGTAATTGTAAAATAGAAACTTTTTACTCAAAAGTTAGTTGAGGGTGGTTACACCTATTGTAAACTATAAATAGGAATTTTGAGCTCATGCAAAGGGATTTTTAACACTTGAATAAATTTTTGCAAGGGTAGAGAGCAAAGTTTATATTTTAAGCTCATGAAAGAATCAATACAAGGAGAAATTTTGTAGACTTTATGCCTAAAATCTCCCTAAATGGAAAATGTATGTTTGTAAATTAATCTTTTCAAATTTTCTTCTTTTGAATGTTGCTAAGTTTCATTGTTAGATAGTCAATGCACGTGATATTTTTAATGTAGATTTTCTCTTGAATCTATATTAAGAGTTTCTATAACCATGAAATTTTGGTAGGATAAGAATAGGATTTATGTCCATTCTTTTGAGGAAATACAGAGTTGTTATTTATCACTTTTCATAACATTATTCAATATCTCTAGTGTATGTACTTTGGTCCTATGACCATAATATGTCTCTCCTATCCCATTTCTAGGATAAAGATTTCCTTTGTTAAAATCCTCATTTCCAAATCATTCTAGTGAGTTTTTTGTTTGGCTACCTAAAACTATCTTTTCTATCTTTGTTTTCTTTGCATTCTTTCCTTTTCTCCACTATCTTATACCTAAAATTTCCTTTCTACTACCTTTCTGTGCTTTTGGGTTAAAAGTATAAACCCCATGAAGAACACCATTTTTGCTATATATAGCCTAATTTTTGAAAGTCTTTTTGGATTTCAATAAATGTAGTTCCACCTATTAATATGAGAGGGAAGTATGCATAATAATATGACATCTCCCCATTTTTTGGTGAGGAGAAGTAAAAATTGGTAGTCACCTCACCTCAAAAGGATACAATAACTATATAGTCTATGAATGTATCATTAACATACATAATAAACATGTCTATATAAATATATCATTGAAGTGAAAAAAATGTGATCACATCAAGGCCTAAGAGCATGATATAAATCATGGAAACATCTAGATAGTAATAATACAATCTCAATAAGTAATCAAGCACACACACACAAGAACACTAAAAAACAAATCAAAAGACAATGGTCTAAGGAGACCTCAAACAAGGGACATGTTCAAATGTTTCACAATCGAAGGGACATGACTTAGTTTTATGTCCATACAATAATAAATGACACATTAAAATGTCAAAACAAGTAAACAAAGGCATGGGGGGCACAAACAATGGACCATATTCAAATTCTCAAACAAATAAGACAATAGAAAACAAGGCAAGATACTTAAGGAAGTGCATAAAAGGAAAACATAGAACATAAGCAACCAAAATAAGCCCATCATACTAATCCCTATATATGTGTTAGCAAAAATTGTTAAGTACATATCATATCAAGTACACTCTAGAAAATATAAGCATGGATAAAGGCATGTGTAAATATATAAGCTCAAACATGATAATGGAAAATGATCATATAATAATGTGACCTAGGTGTATCATCCAAAGAATCGGATGGCCCCAATTTCCATATGACATGAGTAGGGGGAAATCCCAATACCTAAAATTGCATAGATCATGTGCCTGGGTATGCCTATATCACACTCAAAAGATGCATGAAACATATGTGTTTATATGGAAATAGATGATATGCTATATACCAACATATAAACACTAATATAGATGCCAAGTAACTAATAAGACATGGAAATGTTGAATATTTTTGTATTTTAGAATGTTTTATTTTCTTGGTATTTTTGGAACATTTGTATTTTTTGGATCATGGTTGGATATGTGAAAATGGTTCAAGGCTTATTACTCCTCACAATTTAATTGTAAAGTATAAAAATGATTTCCATCATGTGAATTATGGATCAATTTTACTCATGACAAAAAGGATATACCTTACTAATTTTGATCAATATTTGCTTCTATCTAGTCAATTGTGAATGCATATTGAGATTTTTGTTGCATAACCCAAACCTTGGTTTGAATCACTTTAGGTACACAAGTAATTAGTATTATTATGTTTCCAAAGGAGTCTTTCCAAATTCCTTTATGTTATAAATATTTTAAATCAAATCCAAGTTATTGTAACCATCTTATATTACAAGTGGTTTTTGATTGTGTAGGATAAACATGGTTATGACAAAATTAAACACCACCCATGAATAATGTGATTGTTATATCTTGTTCGTGTGGATGATTTTTGATTTGTGAAAATTGATGTGGTTTTTTTATGTGTATATTGTATTGGTTCCATATTTAGTAATGATTGTAAAGCTCACATATAAATGTGAGGAACACCACACGTTTGCTCATAATGTTTATTTGGTACCTTATCTTCCTCCTTCATATGTGGAATGAAAATTTGTATTTAGAAGGAGACATACAAGTTTATTTGAATGCATGAATATGAATGATGCATACCTCGAAACATATTAATATAAGCAGTTAAATTATTCATTTTGTTTATGTAATGCTCTTTCCCTCAATGGGGAAAGAAGACATCTACCAAAGATGAATTATTATTCTAAATCTAAGGGTTTAAATGATAAGGCATATGATGTAATTTTAAATCAAATAACATAATATTAAATGAATTCATCATCATGTTGTTTGAAATTATGGGAAAATGTTCTAATGTAAGTCTAGGTACCTTGTGTGTATTGAAAGCCAAAAAGAAGACATCCTATAATTATGATAAAGTAGTTAATGAACCTTTAGGTAATATATAGAACCAGTTGTGATCCTCATCAGTGATACTCATATGAAATTATTTTATCAATAGTTTGACATTTTTATCCCATTGACCAAAATAATGTACATATTTAATCATGTGATCAAAAGGATCTTTGTGACAGTCAAAAAGTGGCAATTATTATAGTTTAAAACATTGTGGATAAGGATAGTCAAATATACATTATGAAATAATTTAATTATGTAATAATGTAATATTTGTGTTTGAATTATGGTGGGCCATTTTCATTTGAATTATATAAACTTTCCTTTGAAGATTTTCAATAAAACTCATCATGGACATGGTATCATCATTAGGCATGGTAGTGTTTGTCAAAGGTGTTATTATTGGTTCTAATCCACCACCTCTTTTAAATTTTGGCATAGTGGTATTATCATCTTCATGAATAAAAATTATAAGGTTAGCATCCATGAATTTAGGATATGTTGGTAATGGTATTGGATATTTAAAATTTGGAACTTTTGGCCTATTCTTTGATAATTCATCTACCTTTGGTAATGATATATAAATTCAACTTTTAGGAGTCTTTGGTAAAGGTGTTTATTTTATAAAATTAAATTTGTTTCCACTTTAGGTTTGCAAGGCACTCTTATTTGTGGTGGTTTAATGTTATTGGGCAAAGAGTCGATGATGTATTTATTACATTTTAAAATTTTTTGACATCAAATGAAGGAAAAAGAGAATTATCACTCTTAATGACAACGATATTGTTTGGAAATATTAGAATGATAGAAGTTTGAATTGATGTGATTATATTAAAATCTCCTTTATGACTATTTTTAAAATCAAATATAATATCCTTATGGATTTGGTGAAAGTTAGCATGATAAAATGAAGGAACATTTTGCTAACATGTTACCAATCTAGTTGTAGACGTTAAAGGTGTATGAGGATAATTATTAGATGGCTTACTTTGTTGGTGGATAATAGTATAGATCAAATAATCACATATAATCCATGGATGAATAATAGGTTCAAGATGGTAGCTATTAGGAGCACATTGAACATGCTTTGTAAGCCAAGCCATCACATATGTCTATTTGTGTTCATTTGGGATGGTTTGATACTTTTAGTTTTTAATGGTTATAGCTTGATGAATGAAGTTTTATTCTTGTTTAAGGGACTTATTTTATTGAGTTAATTTTTCCATGGGGAAATACTTTATTTTATATTTGGAAAAATAAGGGATGAAATAAAATAGGAAACCCTAGGAAACTAAAACACCCTAAATTTTTTTGTATTCACAAAGGTCAGGGTCACCAAATGTTTAACCTTAAATTGATATAGATAAATATAGTATAGGGTTAAAAATATATAAATGAATAAGCATAAAGGTGATAAATAAATATATAGTATGCCAATTAATTGTAAACTTAGATAGATAATATTCTAAATTTAAATGCTGAGATATGCTAAAAATAGTAACTAAAACTATCAATTGGTATTGTAATAAATGGAAAATAAGAATACTTATCTATTTTACTATGTGCATGCATATATGATATGGAATAAGATATAATTAGGCTAGATATGAATTCTAGATCAACCCTTAGATTTTAGAAATTTGATCTTTGTGGCCTTGGATGCTTGCCTCAGATTTGGATGGTTGTGTTGATGCACCTATCTAACTTGGATTTAGGTGTCTAATATAAAATATTGACTAGATTTGGATGCAAACCCCTTGAACCTTCTGGGTTTTTTTATCACCTTTACTCTGGTGTACTCAAATCTTACTCATATGTTGTCATTCCTTGTCAAATGATCAAACCCTAGTTATTCATCTTCATAGTGATTATGGGAAAACTAGGTTAATGGGCTCATGGTGTCAAGCTAACCCCCTAAACCCCTATATCAATGGGTATACCTACATAGCCACTAATTTGAATAGGGTCTCAGACTAATGTATTTCTCCCCTAATGTGTTGGCTTGTGTGTGCACAAGGTTGCGATATGTGGAAATCAAGTACATACAGTGACTTGACTTGTAACTTTGTAAACATGACTCATGGGTTTCTCCTTTAGTGATTCATACCTATAGATTAGTTTTCCCTATGACTAATATTGAAAATGAAATAATGGGAAAACTTTTCTTAATTGAATTCTTGATCAAATGTTTTTGGAAAGTTGCCTTTTGAGAGATATGAAATTGCTAGGTGAGGTATGAATGAGGATTGATCATGCATATATACCAATACTTTTAGGAAATATCTTGCATTAAAGCACTTATGTTGATCATAAAGGCACATTATAATTGTAAATTTGATGAATTTATAGCACTGGTCACTTAGTTTAGCAGATGACACTTATGTCGACATAGGATTTTGGGTGGGACACAAGTGTCTAAGAAGCTATAAAATAGGTACAGGTCCACAAATTGTAATGGATGATAATAATCAATTTTATATCATTTTTTACATTATAAAAAGCTTGGTCATTAGAATAACATATGGTTAGACAAATAGCTAATGAATAGGCACAAACGATAGTGAATATGAGCCTTTCAATAATGGTAAGGTTTAAGAATATAAGGGTACATCCATGATAAGTAATTACCAAGTATATAAGAGAAGGTGATATATAATTTAAATTTAGCATCTACAGGGGCAAGGACACTAGAGTAGTGGACTATAGTCCACTGGGGAATTCCTATCTAATGGGTTATTTGATCATGATGAGTGTTAGGAAGGGCCTAAAATATGCCTAAGAATGATAGTAATAGATATGAGTACATTTAAGGGTCATTTTTTAGATTATAAATGTGTGTAAGATGGTTGAAAATGATCAAATGAGGACTTAAGATAGGTCTAGAGATAAGCGTGTAATATAGTGGTCACAAGTGCATGGTTTTATCTTAAATTTTAATTTATGTGTCTACATCTCCCCCTCACCCCCCCACCACCCATTTTATTCTAGTCATCTAACAAAGTGAAAGTACTGGAGTAAAAGGAAAAAAAGTGCATACCTAAACTTACCTTCGAAGAAGAGTCCTAGATGTAGGTGTAATCATATAAAAATGACACTTAAGTGATAAGAGTGTTATTTGAGATCACTTATCCACAAATTATCCCTGGAACTATTTAGACACTTATCCAACCTTCATGTGGGCCACACACATTGCTATATTTCCTTAAAATAGTCCTAGACCCTCACTTTAGCATCCTAGCCCTTAGTGTCTCAGGTTCTTCTACATAGACCCTAACACCATAACTTGGATAGTAGCATCACTGACATTAGTGTTCTAGTTAGTGTGCTATTATCCTTTTCCCACATTTTATCACCATCAAATAACTTTTCAAATCAACAACCACCTAGGGTTAGCCTAGACCTCTTTTAAGACCCGCACAACACTAGAACAATATATATGTATATATGTATGTATGGATGCATGCATGTATGTATACATGCATGCATGCATGCATACATACATATGCATACACACACATACATACATATATGTATGTATGTATGTATATATATACACACACATACATACATACATATACATATATACATATATATGAATGCATGCATGTGTGTGTGTGTATATACACACACACATATATACATACATACATAGACACACACACACATATGGATTTTATTCCTTTATTCACTATATGAAAATGAGATGCAATAACACAAATCAACTCAAAACACATTGTGCACAATCAAGGTTATCAATACTTATTCTACCTTACTTCTACATATAGCCATCTACAACATTCCTAAGCTCAAATTACTTAGATTTATAGTCTCAAGCAAACTCAAATTACTCAGGCCAATAATCATACTAGCTTCACTTGCACTTGCACTAGCACTTAGGTGGGGATAACTACACTGGTCTTGATCCCTCCTCAGAGTATAGGTATGTAGGCAACTCTCATCATATCAGGGTGTTGAGGATGTCCAACCTACCTCACTAACATCACACTTTACTGCTTATGCCAATTAGATGCCCTCAAAACATGGAAGTCTAGGGTTTATATGTAAAATCAATCAAAATAGTTCACCAATAGGGAATCAAAACTTGTATGCATAGGAATAGAATTAGACACAGGTGCACTTAGAAGCTCAAAACAATTCTACACAGAAGACACTAACACCACAGAGGACACTAACACCAAAATGATGACATTATCACCATTGGTGCTACTGTACAAGAAGGGTTTTAACATTTGGATCCTATTTGTGATACTCAAATCAACTCATGTCTTGATTGCAACCTCCATATCTTTGGTCTCAATTAGTTTCCAGATAATTACTTGTTTACATCATTTATTTATATTTTTAGAAAGGTTAAACTAGGTTAATTCTATTACAAATTAGTGGCTATATTTATTTCATATTTAATCCTTGATTTAATGTACTTAGACCCTTTAACAACGTAGGGCTTAAACTCCATAACCCTAAAAAGTTAAATCAGTAGGCTACAATGTTAAACTATCCTCCAAATAAAATTACAATGGAACATATGTAATATTAGTCTTTATTTAAGATGAATATCAAAAGGTGAAAGGTAATAAAATAGAGAGTGAAAAAGAACAAATACACCTAATTGGGTATGCAAACTATTATGATTTCCTGGCTAAAAAATTGGTGTACAGATTAGTGACTATAGCAGGTTACATCCTTGAATTTTTTCATTGATGTTGAATAGCTTGGATTAGACCATGCATGCCCCAATCCTTATCAATAAGTGAGTGTTATTAATAACTCAAGGTGTGATTGACTCCATCATCACATACCCAAAGTGGTGAAGTAATTTGACATCCCCATATAAAGCCCAATAGGTATTTCTAGTGAAAATACTAGTGAAAATAGTGAAGCAACCACTGCTAATGGAATAAGGTTTAATTTTGGTGTAAAATTGGTGCAACTATTGAGTATAATCTAGGTCTAGTGTATACAACATGGAGAATGACATGAATTTACCATTCCATCTACAAAACTAGTGCAAAATTGAGCATTGAGGAAGTAATGTGCCACACAAATGCCCCTAACTAATATCCAGTGCATATAAATTATGTGATTGAGTAAAATAACTATGAATTCTAAGAAAACCCATGTGATAAATTAGAACACATGCATCGCATGATTTCCCCCAAAATGAGCAAATTTGAGATAAAAATGATTAATTCTAAAAACTGAGATTGTGAAACTAGTGTATATTACTTTGAGAAAATTGTGGTTCTAATAAATTTTGGAAATGCCATTTTTTTAGGCATTTGGACAATAATGTTGGAAAGGACACTAAAGTAGTGCTCTCTTATCCAATATGGCACTTCTATCCAAAATGACTTTTTGTGTATCTTATAAAGCTAAAACTATGACAACTATGTAATCACTATTGAATCATGTCAGATACTGATCTAGAAAGTCTAGTCTCTAAGATAAACCTTTGTGAATGCCCCTTGTATTGAGGTGAGTTATTGAGCCTGTGAAAGAACTTAACTCAAAATAAAAAGTTATGCAGTAGTTTGTTGTTATGTAAAAAAATTAAATCTAATTGATATTAACAATATGGAAAATTCATGGCATCATCATGTATGTAAAATGAGCATAATAATAATATAAGATGAATGTGGAGATAAGCATTCACAATAATTATGTCTAGAATAGATGTGACAATGAAACATACAAATAACTAATCAATTGAGTATATAACAATTCATAAGACCATTTAGGGAGGAATGCATGATATCCATCATGGCATTAGAAGTGTTAGGTGGGTGCATATGTTCATCATGACATCTAAATCTGAATAAAGAAGTAAGCCCCTATGTTTCCCCCATTATGATAGGTGGTACAAAAGTTGTATCCAATGAAGTAGAAATCTAAGAATATTCTGCAATGTTTTCATTTTTTATATCCAAAAGAGTTTACAAGATTGTAGTATGACCAAGAGGTTGCTCACAAAGTATTTCTCTAAAAATCTATAGAACTTCCTCTTTAATGAATTCAATTTATTCACCATTTAGAGGATGGGGGTACATCTTGGTGTTCATCTTGGGAACAAGTGTTACGTTAATCATATTGATCATGTTCAAAAGTAATATCATTGAGTTTGACATGTTCATCATGTTTAGGAACATTCAAAGGTTTGGATATAACATTTTTATTATCCATATTATGAATTCTAGTCGAAAGAATTTGAATATGCTCAATTGGAATATTGCCTAATCTAAAACTTCTTAAAAGAGTGGAAAGAACTTGCTTAGGGTGTATATAATAAAAAATGGAAACTTGAAAAATTACTACTATAACTAAATTTAGTAAATTTAAAAAATCCTATAATATAAAATGAAAACAACAATAAGAAGGATACAAACCCTATCAACATCTATGGTTAGGGTTTGGCAACATTCAAATAATAAATTGGGTTCACCAATATGTTTTATCAAATTTGGAATAACAAGATCATATATGACAACACTATTGTAAAAAATCAAGATAATAAGATAAAAATAATAACATTCAATGATTTGGAACTATCGTACTGTATAAACTTACTAAAAATAACAAAGTGTAATTAGAAACATAAAATTAGTTAGAAATTATATCTGTGGGAGGAATCAAAGGCTAAAAATTGCTATGCAATGTGGTCTGATGACTAGAATCAAGAATCAAAACTGTATCTAGGCTTGGATAAAAACATTGAGAATAAGACACTAGAGGGGTGAAACTCTTATCTAAGCTAGGGAACTATTATCCACTCATAATGAGGAAATAAAGGTTTCTAGATTCCTTGTGTGTTCATCTATATCTAGTTTAAGAGCCTACAATCACTTATGAAGACCGCTATGTGATTGATTTTTCTTCAAAAACCCTAGCTCTTTTACATGGGAAGGTCAATGTAAATTAATGGGGAAATAGGGGTCAATAGTTAAATTTGGGAAAGACCTCAACACCCCATGTGATGAGCGCTACCTACATACAAATACTTTAAAAATGGATCAAACTTCATTTAGTTATCCCATGCTACAGTGTTGTGTCAATAAGTGGTGTAATATGCTAGATGCTAGTGTAATATTGATCTGATTAAGTGCCTTAATCATGATTTGTGACCTATAAAATATACCCAGACTTGTGATTTGGACTACTAGGGTTGTATACAATCAAAATTTGGAGAAATAGGTGCTTTGATCTCAAGGTGCAATTATGATTATAGTGTTTTTCAATGTGGAAGCCTCATTTTTTTATAAAATGGTTCAAAAAGTGTTTATATAGTCACAAATTTTAAATTATTTTAAATGAGGCTCATTAGGGACATAGGCCAACCTTACTATAAATTGTAATTTTTTAAATTGGCTATTATTTGGTGGGAAGATAGGAGAGGGGAAAGGACACTAGAGTGGTGTGCTATAGTCCCATCGAGTGATCTTATCCAATGGGAGATTTTACCCTACTGAGTGTTAGGTAGGGCCTAAAAAATGCCTAAGGTTGATAGGAATAAAGATGAATACATTTAGAGGTTATTTCTCAGCATATAGGAGTGTGCAAGGTGGTTGAAAGTGATCAAAAGGAGCCTTAATATAGGTCTAAAGCTAATCATGTAATGTTACACCCTAATTTCTCACTAAGCAAATTAATTTGATTATCTATGGATTTTTATGGTTGAAAATTTTATTTGATTAAGCTGTAAGTCATATGTTATTATGGGATAGTTGTATGTTACTTTGATTTCATGATTGCATTGCTATGAGTTAGCTATATTATATATTCTTACATTATGATCATGATTTATTTGTTATTTCAGTAACATTTATGATATATGTCATGATGTTATGAACTAACTACCTTCTTGTCATAAGTTTGACATTGGAGAGATTCATCCCTTAGATCATGATGGAGGGAGAACATCATTAGAGAGGGTGACATAGATGGATTTATTTGGGATGACATAGGAACAAATAGAACCCATGCACACACCACATTAATGGAATTCATTATATACATGGTTTGAATGGTTAACACTAGTACATTTTTTATGTTGTCTGCATTTAGATAATTATTTATCTAGGATTAGTTATGTGTTAGCTCAGTTTAATTTTATGTGTAATTAACCTCGTGTGATTGCATTGTGGTTGTTATAAGTAGATTTGGATGTATAATGTTACTATGTGCTTATGCCATGATTGTTAGTGTTTATGGGAATGTAAATCTACATGATTAGTATCAGGTTACTATGGTATATAGACTAACCATAATGTCTTTGCAATATTTTAAAATATTAGCTTCTTATCATATGATATTTGGGAATATCAATATATGCCTTAATATATGAGGATAATAAAAGACATAGAGAGTCTATAAACATAGTAATAACACAACCATTATGTTGTTATAATTATATTGTGATTAGTTTAATAGACGCCTGATTTACCATTTTGGAAAAAGAATATAATAGACTTTATATTAACTTGGTTACTATTAAAATCATGATGTTATTATCATTACTAAGTTTGTAGCAAATAAAACAATTTTTTTATAATTGGAAATTGTATTGAATTGCATTATAATTAGAAAATAAAACTTAGATTAAAACATGATGTGGTGGGGGGGGGGGATTAGAAGAAAATAATGATTTAAGAGAGTATGATGAAGCTTTAAAATAGGATCTTTAAAAAAATAATATAAAAGTCATTTAATAAAAGAAACAAAAGTTGGCGGTGACTTATGAAAGTTTTTTTAGAAAAAAGAAAAAAAGAAAAAAAAATTATTGCAAAGGAAAACAAGGAAAGTGCATGATGTAAGTGAATAAGAGGAGATCAGGAGAAGGAAAGAGAGAACACAGGTTGGAGGAGAAGATAAGATAGTACAAAAGGAGAAAGGACATGGGACAAAAAAGAGAAGGAAATATATAACCTTCTAGTATCGATTGGATGCTATTGAAAAGGTTGGTAATGCTATTTATTTTAAACTCAAAAAAATCCTATATTCATTGAGTGTTGAATTAAATTTAACTAGTAGACTATGTGAATTGGGAGAGTTTGATAACATACATTTAGAATAGTGATACTCAGTTCATGAGTATTCAAATAGTGAATAGTGGGAACGGATTGAGCGATTTATATTAGAACATCTAAAAACAACAAAGTAATATAAAATTATTATATAAAACCATGGTGAAGAATATATGCATGGAATGTGTGATTAATCAAAATAAAAATCTATGTAAAGGTAGTCAAAATAACAAACATGCAGCTATTTGTATGCTGTGCCTTTGTTATATAAAACTATATATTGGTATGGACTGGTCTGTGTGTATGAACTAAGAATAATGATTATTCAAACCATGAAAATATAGGACTACATGTATGAAGTGTTGCAAACCATGTGTGAAGTTCAACAAACTGTAGTATCTTCTCAATCAAAATTGTAAGGATTGCATATGTATCTTATAAAAAAACACATCAATACATATATTCAGTGTTATATGTATAAAAACATAAAAAATTATCATTGTATATATTGTGTGCTCTTGTCATCTAAAAACTAATGATATATATATATATATATACATATATTGTATTCTTTTGACTTCCTAAACCAACGATTTAAATAGAAGCAATTTGAAACAATGACTTGAATAGTTTCACTTTTATTTGATATTATTATAAGTGGAAGAATACTCTTAATTAATGCATTTGGATTGATTCATATGTATAGATCTAAAATGAGTCTCTCTTTGTTTGTTATGCATTCATATCTTAAGTGCCTTGTTTGAGAGGAATCCTCATTGTCTGGAGTAGAAGCTTTATTATAGAGTCAAATTGGGAAATAGAATAATTAGTTTTCTCATACACCTATATACATGGCATCTAGATGGTATGGCACTTATATGTAAAGTATATTAGTTGTAATATTTTTTAGTAGATTTGTAACATATTATGGAATCTTAAATCATTCACTGGAAATACATGATGTCATCAAATTGAAACACTGGGATCTTACCTATGTATTATTCAGATAATACAATTTTTTTAATTGGGTTGAGTAATTGATTTTATACTTAATAAACATATTAAAATGAGCATAAGGGGATTAAATACTTATATAAAATATGTGACTGTTTGATGTCGATTTGGATTGAGAAAAACAAAATATGTATATAGATAGTCTATTGACTATAATACCCAGTTTATTAATGATACATGAATATTAACATGTCATGAATGTATTTGTGAATATACAAGTGCTCTTATATATGAATGCTATTGATATGATGACTTAGGTATTCATATGCATATATATATATATATATATATATATAGCATATAGAGATGTGCATATATATATATAGCTTTGTTAACTTTTAAAAATAGGTCATAGGATCTTGAGGATCATGAAATTATAACTATATGAATACAGTCTCTTAAAATCACAACCATACATATAAAAGAAAGATTATGTTCATATGAGATGTAACTTGGTTAATGAGTTATTTGATTATCCAAAATTATTATGATTGACTATTGAAATTGAGTAGAGTGTACATGAAAATGATGGACTATGATATTATTGTTTGTAATAAAATGTACAATATATTTGGATCTACTTAAAAAAATTATAAATTTGTAGTCTATATATATTATACCTGATTGGTATAAACTATGCTTGTTATGCTTATTATTTATGTGATAAATAATATAGTGGAGATTCATTCATATGTTTGATGGACTAAATGTATGCATTTTGATTTTTCTTGTGTTTAACATGTTTTATGCCTACTAATAGAAAGTAATCTATATGAATATGTTGGTTATATTCATGTTAATTAATTCTCATATTAATTCTACTAATTAAGTAGTGAGATGAACTTCACTACCTTACTAGCATCACCGATGCCAGATGAAGGTAATCCAATCAAGCGGTGTGCATGAATTTGACTGATCCTAGAGATCAATAACTATTGAAAACTTTGGATAAAATAATGTTAGTTAGATATTATCATTTTATATGTATGGGTCACATGTTTATATGATATCATGTTAGAACATATTTGTTTATGGTATACTTCATGTTCTTAAAAATCATATAACACATGGGTACAAGTTTGTCTCTCTAGATTCTTGCACCATCACTATCTACTCATCCATGAAGGGAGGGCCATTCCCTGATGGGAGATTATACATGGGATCAATGGTCTATAGTTCATGTGGAAAGTGCTCAGATGATGCCCTCCCTCCCAAAAATAGTACTTATTTGGAGATTACACTTGAGATTGCCATAGATACTAGAGTTTGAGAACTCATATTCCATGGAGCCTTGTATCTTGTATCTTATATCTTGTATTGATTTTATTATTATTGAAACAATATCCCTAATGATATGTAATTATTTACTCATTATAAATTAACAATAATGGCTATATGATTATACCAGTAATGGTTGGAAATTCATAATTACTCTCTATATTCAGTTATATTTTGATTCGTATGATGATAGTGATTTGTGACAAACTAATGTTACACGTTTATTTTATAAGTTAACATGATTAGTATGTTAGACTTGGATCACTAATTATATTCTTGTGGTGAAATCTAATAAAGGAATATGTAGATTAATAAAAAAAAAATCACATTTTTTAAGTAGATCCTAGTGGGGATGTTATATGTAAAAGAGTGGCCACAAATGCATGGTTTTAGCTTAAATGTTAATTTATGTGTCTACAATGCATACATATCAAAGTAAAAAAAATTGAGGGTGGTATAAAATTATATATTCTTGAAGCTCTTACAATGACTCTAATTCTCTTGTGAAAATATGTGAAGGACAAATCCATGTAGATAAGTGTCATATCAATCCACAATCTTATCAAATCTATAAAAGAAAATTTAAACTAATACATAGTTTGGATAGGCGTATGATAGTGACACTTGTATGTGTCCATAAAATATTTAATTTTTTTCTAAAACAATTGGATGCCTAGTTGAAACCCACATGAATAATTATACATGAGTAAATGCTCATGATGATAACCTGTTGAAATCCAAAAAAGATAGACTAGAGATGATACACTTAGTTTTGTTGGAAAATGTGAGGGCACCCTAGATGAGTTCCCCACATCTCCATGTTCTTATAAATCATATGTTTTTTAACCTATTCTTTGTGCATCTATGAGTACAATTTTTAGTGAGAAAAAATCAAGGATATATAAATCTAAAATATAAAAGAGTAAAGTAAAGAAATGTCATAAATGTATCATGCAGTGGGAACATGTGTTATGTGTTGGATATGTATAGGAATATTCACTCTATAATTTCCCTCATATATAAGAGAAAAATAGTATGGAAATGCCTAGAGTCTTGCAATCTCGAAATAAAGAGGGGTGGGATATTTGCCTCTCTTCTATTTAACCCTAAAGTGAGATGGGTCAATATAATATAAGGTTAATAATATATAAATGAATAAGCACAAGGGTGATAAATAGATCTTGTTTTAACTTTTTAAGACTTAGTGAATGTAAATTTTATGTTTTATTTAAGGGATGAGTAGACTGAATCAGGAAAATAATATGCAATAAATGCAGTCACTGATTTATTATAGAATTGACTAGCTTTGCATTTTTTAAAAATAGTAATAAATAGTGAAAGTAAATACGTAGTTGGAAAATACATGATATGGGTGATCTAAGTGCTAAAAACTGAGGTGGGAGCTAGTATTAGTGTTGTAAATTAGATCTATGTCTTGAAACCCCTCTTGGAAAATAACACCATAATTGGATAGTAATTCCATTATTGGTAAAGTAGATGTCGTGTCTTGGTATTGGCAGTAGTGTCCTCTGTGTAGGATTATCCTAAGCTTCTAAGTGCAGCTATGTCAAGATCTCTAGGTTTTATTCCTACACACATGAATTCTAGAAACCTTTATTATGTATGTAATGACTGATTTATTATGCAAAGCCTAATCCTCCATATAACTAGGGTATGAGTTAAACAGTGTGTCTATTAATACGATAGACTGGACATCCTCAACACCCTATTGTGAAGAGAGTTTCCTACATACTAATATTCTGAGGAGGGATCAAGCTTGATGTAGTTCTTGCCCATCTAAGTACTAGTGCAAGTGAATGTGATACTAGTATGATAGTGGCCTTGAGTGCCTTGAATGTGATTGAGACTAAAAATCTAGAAAATTTGAGCTTATGGTTGTCGTAGATGATAGTATGTAGACATAGGGCAAAATAGGGATTGATAACCTTAATTTTAATCAACTTGTTTTGTGTTTGAATGTGTATTTTACATATAATTTATATCTAGTGGTTAGAGGGATAAAATTTGTGTATTTATACAGTTCTATTGCTTGTGCAGGTGATAAAATATGTCTAGGCTGACCTTAGGAGTCTTTTGTTTTTGAAAAGATATTCATTTGTAAAAGTTAGGAAAAAGGACATTAACACCATTTTGGGGACACTAGAACCACATGGTGCTATTGTCCAATTGGTAGAACACTAGGCATTAAGGGTCAGGACCAAGAAATGAGGGTCTAGGACTACTTTGGAACTGACTAGGGACTTTTATAGCCCACATGAAGGCTGGATAAGTTTGATAATAGGATTTAGGATAGGTCTAGGGCTAATATAGGGATATGTAGTCTCAAGTAACACTCTTAAAACTCAAATACCACTTTTGGGTGATTACATTTACCCCTGCTTTATTCTAGAAATACAGTAAAGCAAAATGACTAGGATAAAGGAAAAATAAGAGTACTTGGAATTACCTAGGAAGTGAAGCCCATGAAGCTAGATCTGAGTATGTGAAGCTGGGTCTATGTATGTAAATCATGCTGTAATGCATGTAATACAAATGAAACATGCATAAAATAGTCCTTACGAGATATCAAAAGCATAAGACTATGTTGAATAAAGAAGTAAAATTGATTAAAGAGATGGGAAAGAGGAAATGAATGAATACAACTCACTGGGTACGTGAAATAATACATGAACATGATGATAACCTATGTATGTGCATCTATATAGTGATTAATTAGTGAATATATTGGATTGAGATGATGGCTTTTTCAATCTAGTTTTGACTACATCATTACCCACCCCTACTTGGTTAACCTATGAGTAGCTTGGATTGAATTGATAGTGTGTCCAATCCTCTCTTGTGGGTGGCTAAAGAACTTAATTAGGCTATGAATCCATCATTTCCCACCCATGTGTAGTAGATGCATTTTAAAAATAACTATGCAAAGTATTGTAAATGTGTAATTGAGTATATCTAACTATGTATGTTGGCTCTATGACCACTTGGGTATATTAGGTAGATTTGGGACACTCGAGAATGCCAACCACTATAAATGGAGTAAGGCATGAAACTAGTGACAACCTAGAATATGATGTTAGTGTATACAACATAGAAAATGAAATGGAATTTGTCATTCTATCTTATCAATCGGTGTGTAACTGAGCATAGAGAAACAATGTGATGCACACAGGCCCCCAAATTTGATATCTGAGTATATAGAATTTGGATTAAGTTGTAATAAATTGTATTTGAGTATCTGAACTGAATATGGGAATGATCATGCTATGCATAATTTGCATATTTTGAGCTGAACTAGTATGAATCTAAGCAAAAATTGAGTATAACTGATAAACATGTAACTAAATATATGCAAACCTGTAATGTATCTACTATACCATTCTGGCTAATTTGGGTTGTTTTGAAATTGAGGCCAGTAGATAGTAGCACCATATATTGGATAATAATGCTATGTGGTTCTAGTGTCCTTATTTGGGTGCTAATGTCCTTTTGGTCTAAATTCTATGCAATTGTATTACTTTTGAATCATTATTTTCCCACTATGTTTACCTATGTATGATTTTTTGTAACTGAGACTATGTGCTATAATATGTTCTATGAGTTCAATATAGAAGCCTAATCTCTATGAAAAACCCTTGTGAATGCCCCCTCTTTTAAGGGGAGTTTTGAAACATGTGCAAGAATTAATAAAAAAAAAAAAACTCTTCAAAATGTGTGTCAGCTGGAACATATATGATAACTATGTGATAATCTAATATAATGTGCATACATAACATCATAATGTAAGAGAATTTGAGAATAAGTATGTAATGTAAAATGTATGTCAAGTATAACATTCCACAAAGGTGTCAAGATAGATGTAATCCATGTATGTAACAATTAAATTTGAGTAATATTGGGTAGTTACCTAGGGGGATGGGGCATGATGTCCATCACGACACCCATGTAGGAAGGGTAGATGCATTATGTCCCTCATGGCATAAATTTTTTGTGTGGGTAACAAGCAAATAAAAGTGTCATAACCATGACACATATAATAAAGAATACATACAAAACACATGAGGCACATAAATTAGGCCAAGGAGACATAATACAAGAGACATGGGCATATGTCACTAAATATAAGAAAATAAGACATACAAGGACATGTTTAAATATCCACATATGTAAGCAACAAGCAAGTTAACTTATAACCACATCGAAGTAGATGTCCAAATGTCTACATACATAATTAGGAAAGGCACACACAAGGATATGGGCACATGTCCAAAGCATACACACTATGAATATAAGTGGCATAAAGCCAATAAATAATGGCATATTTAAATGCCCTCGAATAGAAGAAACATAGAAAAATAATCAAGTCTAAACTAGGTAAGCCAGAAATGAAATAATACATGAATATGTAACACAAATTTATGTAAGAGTTAGGATGTACATATGCTGAGTCTAAAGTAGTAACATCCAACAAAAAATCTAAGTATGAGTAGCAATGATCAATATCAAAATATAACAATTCCAAAGCTTTATTATAAAATATATAATGATATAACCTGGTGATCAAAATTATGTAGAGGATGTCCCTAAGTGGGTGAATGTGTCAAGTGAAGATCCATGTATCATGTACATGATCCTAATGGGTAGATAAGAGCAAGTCTGGATTGGTGTAGTGGGCCTGAGTCCTATAAGAAATATGTAAGCACTCAATAAGAACAAGTGAAGCATGTAAGTATGATAAAATTTATTATACTAAGATAACTAGAATATGTAGTGTCTGGAAAATATAAGAAATGTAAACATAAAAATACATACAATCTATAAATTTTGTGTTTTCTAAGTAATTATTTGAATGTTTTTATGTTTTTTAAATATTGTATTATTTTTTTATTTTCTATAAATAAGTTGTGCATAAGCAAAATGAAAATGAAGTATGTACAAGGAGCAAGAGATAAGAAAAGTATGCACAAGAAGGGAGGAACCATACTAACCAATGAGTCTATTACTATGACTTGTGTCAAATAAAGGAATTGTGATCATGTGTGTTGTGTGAAAGGGAAATTATGATCCCATAATTTGCTATATTGAGTGATCTATATCTATATCTATATCTATATCTATATCTATATCTATATCTATATCTATATCTATATCTACGTGTGTAGTGGTGTTAGGAATCTATGGCACTGATTATGGAATCTTATGAATTGTAAGGGTCTTAAGAACCCATATGGTAGAAGAAGCTATAGGTGACATAGGTGCCTTGTGTTGAGAACCCAATAATACTGACATCAACAAAAAGTGAATGAAGGAAGGCTCTCTAGTATTTGTGACATATCTCTGATGAAAGTGTCTCTTTAATAATTGTCTTAGTGGAAAAATATACATACATGTTGATATTGTAATAGTATACCTTACCTACATTGGTGGCTCTAATGAACTCTATGGTGTATCAATAAGAATCATGCTCTAAGTTGTAACTGATAGCTATGCTATATTTGGTAACTATGCTATAACTATAACCAACAACTATGTTATAACTAATTGTGGAATAGGTGAGGATACTCATATGGAAGATCCTCAAATTTGACCTCCTAATTTGTATGTATGTATTTCAATCATTTATATACTATGGATGGTAAGGATCATAGTTGATGTATGCATGGCCTACCCAATAATATATCAAACACACCTACACTAGGTACTACTAAGAACTAATTGGCCATATGTGCTGGTCCAACCTATAATAGAAGCACAAAATCCCTAATAGAGCTCTGAACATGACCAATAAAATCACTAATAACTATGTTTGTGGGGAATATATCCTACTCTAAATACCCCAAATGCTGTAAAAGTGTCAGTGTACATGCTAATGTTTGACCAATTGTTAACCATACCACTTTGGATAAGATGATGATCTATGTAGGCTTGTATAAAGAGTGCATGTAAATTTATATCATCATCAACAATCTCCTAGTCTAAGAAGGTGATGAGTGGTCTAGTTAGAACTGTGGTGTGGTACATACCAATGATATTGTGTAATGGGTGAACCTACTCTGTAATAATATGATATGAAGCTGCTGGTGGATGTGCCTAATATGTGTAGTGAACACCTGAAGTGATCCCTACCTCATTTTCTATGTGTTTTGGAAATAGATCTAAGAATATATTTAATGCCTTAGCTTCCATTTGAGATACTTTTACTACCTCTGTGGGTGTGCCCACATCGATAATGTTAGCCTCAATCAAATATTGTATATTATGTTTTAGGCTTATGTATCTTTTTTTTGTATGGCCTGGTGCCTTGTGATACTCATAGAATGTGTTGGAATCATAGATTTTCTGAAGAGGTCATTTCATATCAACCTATTTGATGGGAGGGAGAGATATGTCATTGCATTTCAAGAGCTACTATAAATCCCATGATGGTGATTTTGGAAGGTTGGTAAAGATTCATTGTTGAGGAGATGATAAAACCAAGAAGGGAGATGGATTTGAATCTATATTAATTATGGCATTTTGATCACTCTTTTTCTCAATGGCCTTTACCTTATATGGAGGTTTAATTAAAATCTTAATAGTCAATTTTTATCCATTGGTATATTTTAGTTTTCCCATTGATAGAAGATTGACCTTTTTTTTACTATGTCACAAATCTATGAATGTTGGGAACTTCTTAAACAAGATAACTTCATGAGATGTTGGTGAAAGATTCTATTTGAAGATGTCCTGAAGTTCTTTGTCCACCATGGGGCTAGTCAATTCAGCTAATATAGTCTTGTATCTTGAGACATACTCTACAATAGGTTCATTTGAATTTTGTTTCAACTGTGTAATTTGAGCATATGAAATCTTGTCACTAATGTTTATAGAGAAGTGTGATAAAAACATGTATGTGAAAGGATTGAATGTTGTGATACATTTATTTGGTAAGTCATAAAACCACTATAAGGCATAATCCTTTAAATTGCATGGAAACAAATTTATGAGAAGCCAATCGTTGGACACATAGTCTAAACATGTGACATAAAAAGCTCAAAGATGGTGCTTTGGGTCACCCTTACCATCATATATTGTAAGTTTAGGTGCCACAAATCTAGATGACAAGGGAGTTGCCATTATGTGGTGTGCCAAAGGTGTATGTAAGAGAACATTAGAATCCAAGGCATGTGATGGCCTAGTGACTCCCTTCTTGAGATGTAACACCTTAGCCTATAGAGTATGAACCTCAGGCATAAGGATTATACATATAGAGTGGAGGAACTAGACAAAAGAGGTGTATCTATCACTGAAGGTTGTTGAATTAAAATTATAAGTTGTACTAGATGAATTGACCCCATTATAGGTGTAACAATGTTATTAGCTGGATGGCTTGAAGATTGACCATCATTTGATTTTTGGAGTTCTTCTTGAATAATAGTGATGAGGTCATCTTGCATATATGAATGTTTTAACAAAAAATCTTATAATTTTTTCTTATTGGTCTCATCAAATCAATTTTTAAATTTTGCCATTGTAATTTGGTAAGTAAGAAAAAAAATTGTTGTATATTTTGAACCTTTAAAGAATTTTAATCTAAGAAAGATTGCAAAAAACAAATATTGAAACAAATCTAAAATTTTTGAACTAAAATCTGAGCATAGACACAAAAGGGATACAAACCCCAAGAGCATCTAGGGTTAGGGTTTGATCAATGTTTGAAGTAAGTTGGGTTCACCAACTTTTTTTAACTTTTTAGGACTTAGTGAATGTAAATCCAATGAGTTTCACCCAACACCCCCCTCTTTCATAGGAAATGGGGACCCACTTCTTTTTTTGAAAAATTTGGTCTTTGATTTTGGTATGATAGCATTAATAATATATATCTTTATGGTCTTGGACTTATCCTTTTGGGGCTTTCTAAAGTAGACCCATCAGATACTGATTATCACAAAGTAGATCTTTTGAAGTCTTTCCCATGGACCCTTCAGAACCTTCCTAGCTGGCCTTTCAACCTTTCCTTATTTGATCCTTCCACTCCCCTTTAGCCTTAGCTCAAAGGGAACATACCCTTTATGTCCTTACAAAAATACCATTTGTAATTTTATAACATTTTAAATTACCCTTCAAACTACCCCTTTGGGACTTCCTTTGGACCCTTTAGTCATTTCTTCAAAAATTTTGTTTTGGGCATTCTTGTCCAATACACAATCTTTGAAGGGATTCTTTCGTGCTTCCATTTCAGAACTCCTATAACCCACCATTCAAATTTTGTTGAAGCTACACTTAAGTATTTTTAAAAGGTCCCTTAAGGATATGAAAGTACCCTTAAGGAATTTTTGAGATGCCCTTTGTCCCCTTCCTTCAAAACTTTATTCCGTACCCTTATCTTATCCTTCAAAACTTTTGTTTTAGGCCTTTTTTTGATCCTTAATCTTTGAAGGAATTCCTATGGGGTACCTAACCTTCGTTCACTCCTTAAAATTACCCTTTAGACTTGTGAAAAGTACCCTTTGGTGTGACCACTTACCCTTCAAAACTTTTGAAATGCCCTTTTAACCATATAGAATACCTCTTCGGGATATCAAAAGTACCCTTCAGGGATTTGGAAGTAGATCCTTCAAGACTTGTGTCAAAAACCAAGTTCCTTATGAAGTGGACCCTTCAGATCAAAATCACCCTTCAAAGTATTTGGAAAGGTCCTTAACTACAAAATTTAATCTATCAACATTAGTGTTTTGACCTTTTGGAATTAGTGTTTTGGCTTTTCAAAATTAATGTTTCAGCCTTTCAAAATGAGTGTTTTGGCCTTTCAAAATGAGTGTTTTGGATTCCTCACCATGGTGGAGTATTTCCTTAGAGAGATTGTACTAGATGTTTCATCCTAAACAAATCACTGAAAGAAATAATCCACCAGCATTGACCTGAACATTTTTTCCCCAATGACTATCTGAGCACCTTCAATTTTAACCATAATTTATTTTTATCCAAACAAGTTTAAAGTGTTTCCAATTAATGTTAAATAAAGACCCCATCAACCTAAGGTGATTAATTTGAATTGAAACGAGCAAAGTTAACATTGCACATTTATATCACAAGAATTGATATTTAATATAGGATCTTATATAGGTGATATGCAACCATTTGAGCCATCATTTTCACTCAAACTATCTTGTGATTGAAGCATCCTTGATTCCAAATGATACACAAGAGCCCTAGTTTCTATTTTAAAAGAACATACAAGAGACTGCTAGTTAGATCTAGCTTAATCACATTGGTTTACAAGTACACATAGTTAGTATCATATTAAGTAAAGCAAGCACACATTTATATCCATGGAATCCTCATCTAGGTCATCATAGGGAACTAATCCTCCCTCTAAATTCTAAATTAAGGATCCCATAGAGTTTAAAGACACTGTGTTCAACGTAGAGGTATTTGACAGTCAAAATGAAAATTGCTCATAGCTATGGGATGCTATAGATTTAGTGGATGCTTTCTCTATGGATGATGAAAAAACACAAACAAACAAGTTGTTTGTCAAATAATTACAAGATTTCAAATGCTAAAGGTTATATTTCACTACTATCAAACCAAAAGTCATGCCTTGCATCAACCTTCTCAAAGATTTATTCTTTGTAGGCAAAATATCATAAGATGCATATCTATTTCATGCTCATAGTGATACAGTGATTATGTGCATCTTCAAGGATAATTTTTAAAGATATTTATCTCTCACTACACCAGATGCTTGTTTTGACAAGAACGCCCTATTGCAATTCAATAAAGAGAACTCACTCTAGGGAGCACTTCAATTGTGGTTACTTCCCAATGCAACCATGGTATGGAAAGGCAAGAAGCTGAGTAGATCATTTCCTATTAATAGATTTAGGATGGGTATCTACATACGTATGACTCTTATAAATAGATTATATGGTATGCCCTTTATTCATTTTGTATACTTCTATTGGGTGCCTTTGCTTCATATGATGTTAATACATGATGCTGCTTATACCTTAGGATAAATAATTAGCTTTAGGCTAAAAGAGAAAATTATGCACAAGGATAGATGTCCTACCCTTACAGGGGACTTTTATATGATATCATACCTAGTTGACACAATCACGAGTACACGTTACAAATACCTAGGTCATTTATGGTCCCCAACCACAAACTACATCATTAATCAAATATGTGACCATTACCAGTTCATGCACATATATGCCTATCATAGGCACATGGTTAGAATTTGTGAGGATGTGTACCCTCAAATATGTTAGGCCATTTATGGCTCCCTAATGCCATGTATTGGGGGAAACATTGTGAAGAGCTTGGCTAGGAAGGGTGACTACTTCCTATATCTAGACATCACCATCATTTTAGTTTGGGGAAATAAGGTGGCACCGCTGTGTCTTCCAAAGTGCATGCTTGCCAAGTTAGTAGAGTAAGAGGTAGCTTTCTAGTTATGGAACATTATAGAGGAAGACTTGGAAAGATAGAAGAAATCCTTCTTCTTTGGGATTCTTGTAACTATTAGTAGAATAACATACATAATGAGGAAGCATCTTGGTGATGTTGTAGAAAAACAAAACCAATATGGTTTCCCCATAATTCATCATAGATATTGGGACCCTCATGGGTGTATATATCAACATATTTGGGGACTCAACATCCCCTACTACCACCAGCCATATAATTATGACTTTATTTTTTTAAATCCTATAACTAATGAGGAAGTATTGGAATGGGCTAAAATAGCCATTTTACAAGAGGATCATTTAAGGATGATCCAGGTAGAGCCCAACATATCCATCAAGGAATTGGACAAGTGAAAATCCCTTCTTAAAGGATGGAAACATTCAAACTTCTGGAGTAGGAAAATTTATGAGAAAGATGCTTCTTCTTCTTAGGAACCCCCTTTAGAGTTAAAGCTAAAATAGTCAAGCAAGAGCCCAGGGTATTGGAATTAATTATAAGAAGAGGAGGAGATGAGGAAGACCCCATTAGATTGCACTTATATGAAGAAGATAGGCAGGGTGTTGACATCACTTTGACATCTATGGCTACCCCAAGTGTGCCTCATGTTTCATCAATTGCAGTAGCCACTACTCACTCTAAAATAATCCCTTCCTCCTATGAATCTCCTACTCAAGGGAAGGTTGCCTTGGTTTATGTTAGAAAACCAAGGATCCCCATAGGCAGTCCAATGACTCAAGTATCCACAGGGTTGCCTATACCACCTCCTAGCTTGTAATCATAAGGAGATGAAGCTATCATCCAAGACTGGATAAAGGAATCAGATGTTGAGGCTAAATTAGTAGAAGCAAAGGATCTTAGTCTTTAAGGTACTCCCATTAAGTTGTAGCTTTAAGATACCTTGAGCCTCCCTACCTTTTCTTTAACCTCAATCTCTATTATTGATATATCTATTTCCTCTATGGAAGTCCCCTCCACCTCATCGACTCCTTCCATTGACCCCTCCACAACCTCCACTACATATTTTCCCATGACCACCCCTTCTATGCCTATTGGTAATACTTATATGAGACTTAAAAAAAATAAGAAAGCATGTAGGAAGGTGAAAACTGCTTTGGCCACACCCCAATTGCACATCCAATACTATCCTCTCTTGAGTTAAATTATTAGATCACCCACACAACTTGACCTTCCAATCCCCACTTCCACTTCTACTGAGGAAACCATAGTTACCAACACAAGTAGGGAAATAAAAATAAAGCCACATATTATGGTAGTCCATCCACTTCCTCAAATTGGAAGAGTGGATTGGTCCAAAATTATATGGCCTTCCCTACCAGATGTATTGACTAGGTCAACTCAGAGGCAATATAAAGAAGAGAAGGAAGAGATAAATTAGGAAGTTATTATCACAACCTTTGAATCACCTAGAAATATCCCATCTTGGGCCATGAAATTAAGGTAACAAGCTCAAAAGAGGCCCAATTATAAGATAATCGAGCTACCTTCGATGACTACCCTATTTGATCCTCCCACTAGCTCCATCTAAAGGGTCAAGAAGATAAATCTTGAAGATGACCAAGGAACCAATGTCATCCTTGAAGAGTGACATCTAGTGTTCTCTCTCACAAAGAGGTAGAACATGCAACTAGGAGAATTTATTTTTAAAGAAAATATCTCAAGCCTAGCTTAAGAAAACAAGGATGTGGTGTTAGCTATTCATGAAGGGATGAAATTGGCTCATCAAGAGCTTAAGGAGGAAGTTCAATAACTATGAACATAAATTGAGAAGATTAAGGAATGATCAAATATCATGCATGCCCCTATAAGTATAGAGGCTAAGGTGAGGGAGGCCGCTTCAAAATGCTACCACTCTTTGGAGGCTCTAGAATTCATGAAGGCTAAGATGGCACCTCAAATGAGCTTTTCCAATCAACTTTACATCTCTTTGGCCCAAGATACCATGAAGCTTAAAATGTTTGTTGCGTATACATGAAACTCACTATATAGACAATGTGACCTGATGACTACATTTGAGGCATCTAATGCCTTGAATTTAGTGGTCATTAGATATGAAGAGGTCAAAGAATGGTTCAAGGTGGATGCAACCATGACTCTAAATTATTAGTCACTCAAATCCTAACTCCTTCAAATTTTGAATGATTTAAACTTATCCAAGGTAAACTATTCTATGGGGAGGTTAATCAATAGAATTAATTTTGATAACATTGTTCAAGAGGTGATAAATAATTTCAAAGGGAGCATTCAAGGTTTAAAAGTGGAGAATATTGAAGCAGAGCTAAGTAAAGTAAGAAGGAAGGTGACTGCAATGGAGATCTTTAGAAGTAAATTCTAATTTACTAAAGATGAGCATGTAAAGCTTCTCAAGCAAACCAAGAGACTCCATCAACCTTCTTTACTTAACTTACATATTATTCGATAGCGACATGATGTGGCAAAAAAGGTTTACAAAGACAATTAAGTAAAAAAGAAACATGTTTCTACTAGTGGGACCACTCCTTCAGCTTATACTTTGACTAAAACACATGCAACACTCTAAATATTGTAGCCTTAGTTTGGCATATGCCTCCGTTTTGTAGTAGTCCTTGTAATAATTGACTCATTATTTTTTACATACATGAATTGAATTATATTGTAAAGTCAATTCCTTCTATTTATAGCTCCCTTTCAATTTTAGACTATAGTCAGAACTACATGTTCTAACTTCCCCATGTAAACATCAAGCAAAGAGTTGGAGGATGAGGCAACCCCTCCCCAATATCTATTATTGCTATTGTATCACCCTTAAACAAGGGTCAATTTTTTAAAAAATACAAAGAAGAGAAGCCAATTTTGGTCATCAAGTGAAGTATTTTGGGTATTTCTTTCCCATGTGGTGTTGTTAATTATTATTTTCAATGGATGTTGTTTTAAATAATCTTTAGTATGCTTAATGCTACAAGTAGATTCTTGATTTTCTTGACTAATATACTAATCTTAGATGTGTAATAGTTATCAATGGTTAGTAAATTATTGATTGATAAATTTAGTTTATATTTAAATATATTTTTAAATGTGTATTTGTGCTTTCTTGGTGTAGTCTTCTAAGTGTGTGCCACAACTACCTTAGATAATCTATTGGTTTGAGTCATAATATCTAGATCAAGGGTGTGAAAATGCTACCTTGACAAGGGCAACCTTTATCTAAGGCCATTATACTCCTTATGCCTTTATTCCTTAGATCTTGTAACCATATCTATTTGCACATGTGCACTCATTGTTAGCAATAGGTACATTTAGAAACCATCTACAAAACTAATTATTTGAACAATCACCAATATTTATTTTATACCCTACCTTACCTTCCCTTTGTGTTTGTTATAATGATTTACCCACCTTATATTAGAAGCCAAGCACCCATCCAACTCACCTAGGAGATCACCTTCCTGTAAGAACCACACCTCCATCCAAAAAACCTTGTCAACAACCTGCATACTTTGTCGCTATTCCATCAATAGGTTGAACAAACCACATACCTAAAACTCATTCCCTAGAGTAGAGTTTACCTCCATTGAGATCCAAAAATGTTAGAGGTTACCTCGTTAACTGTGGTGTGCATAAAATTAACATCAACACTATGTTTGATTAAAAGACTGAGTAGACTAAGACAGAAAAATAATATAAATAAATACAACCACTGATTTGTTACATAATTTACTAGCTATGAATTTTCAAAAAATATTAATAAAAAGTAAAATTAAATAATTAGTTGGAAAACACCTAATACAAATGATCTTAGTGCTAAAAACTGAGGTGGGAACTAGTGTGAGTGTCATAAACTAGATCCCTATGTCATAACCCCTCCTAGATAACAATGCTGTATTTGGATAGTAACACCATTATTGGTAAAGTGGCAGTAGTCTCCTCTATGTAAGATTGTCTTGAGTTTCTAAGTGCACTTGTGTCTGTATCTTTGGATTTTGTTCTTGCACACATAAATTCTAAAATCCTATATTATGCCTATAATGATTGATTTATTATGTAAACCCTAATCCTCCATACAACTAGGGCATGAGATAAAAATTATGTTTGTTAGTAGGATAGGCTAGACATACTCAATAACTCACTATGAAGAGAGTTTCCTACATACCAATACTCTAAGGAGGAATCACGCCTAATGTAGTTCTCCCCACTTAAGTTTTGGTGCAAGTGCAAGTGATGCTAGTATGATAGTGGTATTGCATGCCTTGAATGTGCTTGAGACTAAAAATTTGGAAAATCTAAACTTAGGGTTGCTGTAGATGATAGTATATAGAAGGGAAAAATAGGGATTTATAATCGTAATTATGCTTAACTTGTTTCATGTTTGAATGTGTATTTTACATCTAATTTCCATTTGATGGTTAGAGGCCTAAAATTAATGTATGTATACCATTTTGTTGCTTGTATTGGCGATAAAAGATGTCTAAGCCAACTTTAGGAAGTTTTTATTTTTGAAAAAATATTCATTTGATAAATTTAGGGAAAAGGACATTAACACCATTTGGGGACACTAACACCATGTGGTACTAGTGTCCTTATTATAGTGTTAGTGTCCAACTAGTAAAACACTAGGCATGAAGAGCCAAGATCAGGAAATAAGGGTCTAGGACTACTTTAGAGCTGACTAGGGATACTTTTGGCCCATACAAAGGATGGATAAGTGTGATAATATGATATAGGATAGGTTTAGAGCTAATCTATGGATAGGTAGTCTCAAGTATCACCTTAGCACTCAAATACCACTTTTGGGTGATTACAGATCTATAATAAGCTAATTAATTACAAAATCAGATAAATAATATCTTAAATTTATAATAATGAGATATAATTAAAATAAAAAGTATAACTATTGATTTATATTTAAATAAATGGAAACAAGAGTACTTAGATATTTTATTATGCACATGTAGATCTAATATGGAACATGTTGGTAATAGACTAAGTTTAGATTATGGGAATTTGCATTCTGTGGCCTTGAAATCCTCCAAAAAATTTGGAAAAACTATCTAAAGTCCCCTCCCCCTCCCAAATGTAACCTGATCACGCCCTACATATCTAAATGGGGGTCACCCAAACACACACACACACACACACACACACACACACACACACACATATTATGGGATCAAGGTGCATAAGATAGTTGATAGTCTAGTCTATGTGCTCGACCAACACTAAAATTGGATGGTAAGGGGCAAGTGCCAGATATATACTATAATGACCATCCCCCATCTTTTATTTTACATATTCTCTACCTATATAGATATATGAACCTAAGATTCTTCACCTAGGATTTATAGTGAGTATAGATAGGTATCCTTCCTAGAAAGATCCCTAGTATCATTACCTTATTAGGACTAGGATAGACTATCAACCCCCTATATATATATAACTTTGGTTGCTTCGGTTCTTATCATACTATATTCACATATGTAATATCGACATAAATCTATAGGGATAGGGAGATGGGATATGGGACATAAATTTGATAGAGATAAGATTCACCAGTTATATTAGAGAGAATAGGTCAATCGAGGCAAGTTTTTCATTTTTATTCTAGCTTACTATACTAGATCAAAATGGATATATAGAGTGAGGAGGATGATAAATGGACCTATAAACTGTCACTCTCCCAACAAAGTACATATAGATATATAGGGATCTAGTTATGGTGTGGTTGATGTATAGGGTATATATAGGCCTATCAGTCTTGGCCCCTATATATAGATCCAATCCCCATAGTATTTATTGGCCTTTCTCTATATGAGATTACTATATATAGATATGGCCTTGAGGTACATAAGCCTCCAAATCTTGACCCATATATAGAGATATTTCCCCTATCTATATATAAACAATGACCCTCAATAAAGAATTTCACTACCTTAGGATTATTATAGTTATGGTCATTATTCACTGGGGATTTGGTCATTGGCTTCCCTATCATAAGGTCACCAAATTACTTAACCTTTTGACACTAGGTAGGTGTCAATATTTTATCAATATTGGTGTTTAAACTGGTCATAGGTGTCTAATACAAAATATCAACTAGATCTGGATGCAACTACCTATAACCTTTTGGGTTTTCTATCACATTTTCTCTAGTGTTTTTAGATCTTGTGCACATGATACCACTCTTTATCAAATGATCAAAACCATATGTTACTTACCCTTAGAGTGACTATGGAAAAAATGGTTTAATGGGCACATGGTGTCGAGTTGATTTAAGGACCCCTCTATTAATGGGCATTTCCTACATAGCCAATACCCTAAATAGGGCCTCATATTTATGTAGTTATCCCATACATGTTTGTTTATGTGCGAATAAAAATGTAATGTGTGATAATCAAATACATAGAGTGACCTAGCTTGTAACATGGAAAATATGGATCATGAAATGATCCATCAATACTTTAGACCTATAAATGGGTGTGCATATTACTAATATTAAAATAGGAAAGAACAAGGAAGCTTTACTCACTTGAATGCTTGTTTTAATGCCTTTGGTAAGTTGCCTTGTGAATTACTAGGTCTATGCTAGGTGAAGAATTAATGTGAATTGATCTTTTATATACCAATTACATTTATAAATATCTTATTAAGCACTTATGTTGACCATAATTACACATTACAATTTCAAATTTGATGATTTTAGGGCATTGAACACTTAGTTTGGCATATGACACTTACATCAATCTAGGCATCTAGTTGGGATGCAAGGGTATGGGAAGATGTAAAGTAAGTACATGTCCAAAACTTGTATATGATGATAATAAGTAGGTTTATAAAGTTTTGAGAAGCATAAAAGGCCTAGTCATCAAAATAACATATGTTCAGAATAAGAGATAAGTATTAGGCACAAGAGATAGTGGATACAAGCCTTTCGATAGTAGTAAATTCTAGGATTTGAAGGGTGCAACCATGATAAGTAATTTCCATGTATACGATACTGAAGTGCTATATAATTCAGATATAGTGTCTAAATTTTCCCCCTTTAATCTAGTAATGAAATTTCTAGTTTAAAGGAAATTAAATGCATACTTAGGTGTGTATAAAACATCTTGTCTTTATATGAGTCCCACTTGAGTGCTTTACTGGTGATTGACCTAAAACCAAGAAAATATTAAAATATATAATTAGTACATATAATCTAGAATTTAAAAGAATTTTAAATGCTTGAAAGTAATGAGAGCAAGGTTATGAGTACACTTGTGCATTGATGTATCCATCTTGC
This sequence comes from Torreya grandis, assembly GCA_037957365.1. Taxonomy (NCBI): domain Eukaryota; kingdom Viridiplantae; phylum Streptophyta; class Pinopsida; order Cupressales; family Taxaceae; genus Torreya; species Torreya grandis. The sequence continues at coordinate 591,216 of JARHVA010004742.1, forward strand.
CTTTTGGTAATTTGATTTTTAAAGATGTTTCATTATAAATATTTGAAACTAATATTAGGAAAAATTTAGAAGTTGAAAGTGAATATATATGTAAATATTGGATGACAACTTACCCCCAACTTTAGTAGAGAAAAAGTGATTTGCCACATGACAGTTGAGATTAGCTCAATCATGCAATTCAATCATACTTATAACCTTGCTTGCATGAGTGATCCAAGTCAAATCACACCATAAATCTAGTGAGGGTGGATGATTTAATCACTCCATCCTATAAACTTGGTAATATTGAGTGATGTAATCACCTCAACCTTGTCAAAAGTGAACCAACTACTATAGTAGATTGGCTTAATAATAGTTAGTAAAAGTTGATCCTAGTATATGTTAAAGTCCATAGAAGTATTTGAAATCTGAAGTTGATTTGATTTTACATCTTTAGGTGCTCTTTTTCATGGCATATGTACTTGATATATGTCTCAAGCTAAAACTTGGGTATAATATGGTACTAATGTATAAAATGCTACCATAAATGTGTATTTAAATCATAAAATTGTGTAATTTTTCCAATTAGAAATTGTGAAAGTGTGGAAGACATGTTCCCATGACACATCCCCACTAAAATTTGAAACTAATAATTGGTATAAATTTGGATAACTTATTTCCATAACATGCCTCCATTATAATCTAACAATGCTAAGTACTAAACAAGTGTGGAGGCCGTGCCTCTTTTATATGCCCCCATTGATATTTGAAATTAAAAGGTGTGAAATACCTACCTTTATGACATGCCCCAATTTTGGGGTGAGGGGAAGTAGAAACTAGTTGTTACCTTACCTCAAAAGGATAAGATAACTATATAATTTGTGTATGGATCATGTAGCATATGGAAGTAACATTTATAGGTAGATATAGAAATGAGGTACATAGTATGTGATCACATCAGATACTAAGGTGCATAATGTGAATAATGGTAATGTCTAGATAGTAATAGTACAAGCTCAACACGCAATCAAACACACACACAAGAGCACTCAAAATCAAATCAAAATATAATAGTCCAATGAGACCTTAAATAAGGGGCATCCTCAAATGCCACACAATTGAAGGAATGTTACTTAGTCAAATACCATAAAGCATAAAAAGACATGTTCAAATGTACACATACAACAAACTATGACATATGTAAATGTCAAAATAGGAAAACATAGGCATGGGGGCCATAATAAATAGAGCATATTCAAATTATTAAACAAGTAATTCAATTTGTGATATAACGAGCAATGAACACACTCAATGAAGTATAAAAATAAATGCATGGAATCATAAAAAACCAACATCAACATATCATACTAATCCCTGGATATATTCTTAACAAAAAATGTTAAGTACATAGCATATCAAGTACACTATGAAAGATATAATCATGGATAAATACATGTGTAAGTATATAAGATCAAACATGATAATGGAAAATGATTATAGAAAAATATAACTTGGGTGTATCATGATCAAAAAAGTAAATACCCTTAATATCCATATGACATGAGCAGAGGGAAGAACCAACATCTGAAAGTGCATAAATCATGTGCCTAGGTATGCTTGTATCACACACAAAAGATGCATGAAACACATGTGTATATAGAAATAGATGATATGCTATCTAACAAGATGGAACTAACAACATATTTTCCATGGAACTAATATAACATGTAAATACTAAGAATATTTTTGGATTTTTGATTTCTCTTGGTATTTTTGGAATATTTGAAAGGACAAGGCTATCCTATGATCTCATACAAAAGATGCTTGCATGTATCTACTCACTAGAAACATGGTGTAAGAAATTTGTGGTACTACCAAGGGGCATGTATAGGTGTAAAATTTGGCACTGTAGGATTTATAATGTTCTACATATGTATAATAGGACTATGTGGTCTTGAAGAGACAAAAGGAGAAATAAGGTTCATAGAACCCATCACTAAAAGGTGTGTGGTTTCTTTGAAATAATAGTAATTTTAGATATCTGAATATGGTGCATAGTAGATAAAGATTCTATATAATCCACTATGTGTCTCTGATGCAATGGCTTGTCAAGTATTGGCTGCCTAGTAAAGGGGATTGCTTGTGGATTACCATTTTATGAAATATTAACCTTATTAGGTTTGATAAATAACTGTCTAGGAATAAATTGATTTTGTTCAAGTGGATGTTCATATGGAATTTTATAAACTATAATTACCCTATTGGCATGAATATATTTAACACACTTATGCACTATAAAAGGTACTGCACAAAGTGTATGTATCCCAGGTCATCCAATAACATATCAAATACATCCATCCATGGCATAACTAAGAATGTAGTGACCGCATGTGTTGGGCCAATCTATAAAGGTAATTCAATCTCACCAAGAACCTACTATGAGGTCCCATTGAATGCTCTAACTAATTTAGTCAAAGGATGTAAATCATGATGTGGATAACCCAAGCATGTAAATAATGTCATGGTGTAAATGTTCTCACTTGCACCATTATAAATCATAACATTATGTATAGGTTATTTAACAAAGTATGCTTTAATGAGTAAGGAATTAATATCTAAGTCATCATAAAAAATCTTACAGTCATCAAAAGTAATAGGTATTTGAACCATAGGAGGTGTATGTCATGTGTAAGTACTAATAATCCCATATAATGGGTTCCCTTAATGTGGTGGATGAGGATGTGCATTATATTTCATTTATACTTCTATTTCCTTCTTAGAATAGTCTTGAAAAGGATTGTTAAATATCTTTTTATTCTAATGATCACTAGGTTGTGAACCTGATTCTTTTAGAAGATCATCAAATGTAATTTATTGGTCATAAATAAGGTCTTGGATCATATACTTCAAGGTAAAACATTGGTTCGTAGAATTCCCTGGGCCTTGGTGATAGTCACAATAAGTGTTGGCATCATATCCTTTGAGTAGAGGCTAGCTCATATCAACCTCTATAGGATGAGGGAGAGATATGAGGTGACACTCCATAAGCTTTAGAAGTAATGAATTTGGAGACTCACCAAATGTTTAACCCTAAATTATGATGTGTCAATATAATATAGGGTTAAGAATATATAAATGAATAAGTACGAGGGTGATAAATATACCTATAAAAATATAATTAATTTCAAACTTAGATAAATAATATATTGAATTTATAATATTAAAATATACTAAAAATAGAAAGTATAACTATTGATTGATATTGTAATAAATTTAAAGAGTACTTGGCTGATTTAATGTGTGCATGTAGATATGATATGGAACAAGATGTAAATATAATAGATTTAGATTTTAAAATAATTGTTAGATTTTATAAATTTACACTCTATGGCCCAAGACACTTGCATCAAATCTAGAAAGTTATATTGACACTGGGGTATGAGTTGGATGTAGGTGTCCAATATTAAATATTGATTGGATCTAGATGTGATCACCGAGAACCTTCTAGGTTTTCTATCACCTTTAATCTAGTGTGTTAAAATGTTATATGTTTTCACTCATATTCAAATGATCAAAACCCTACCTTCATCACACTTGGAGTGACAATGGAAAAAATGGGTCAATGGGCACATGATGTCAAACTAACCCAAAGATCCCTCTCTTAATGGGTGTTGCCTATATATCAAATAATTATAAGAGGGCCTTAAACTTATGTAGTTCTTCCATATGTGTTGGATTATTTGTGCATAAGGATGAAATGTGTGATAAGTAATTACATAGAGTGACCTAGCTTGTAATTGAGAAAATATGGCTCATAAAATGCTCCTTCAGTACTTTAAACCTGTAGATGGGCTGTCCCTATGACTGATATTGAAATTAAAAATAATAGGAAAGCTTTTCTCACTTGAATGCTTGATTTAATGCCTTTTCAAGTTGCCTTATGAGTTGATAGGTCTATGCTAGGTGAGGAATGAATGAGGATTGATATTATAAATATACCAATCCACTTTGGAAATATCTCACATTAAAACACTTAGGTCAACCATAAGGACATATTACAATTGTAAATTTGATGACTTTAGGGTACTAGACACTTAGTTTGGCACATTAAACTTATGTTGACATAGGTGTATGGCTAGGACACAAGCATTTAGGATGATAAAAAATATGTATGAGTCCAAAACATATAGAGGATGACAATAAGTAGGTTTATAGCATTTTGAGAAATATAGAAGGCCTGGTCATTAGAATAACATATGGTTAGACTAAAAGATAAGTAATAGGTAGATGCGATCCTTTCAAAAATAGCAAGGTATAGAAGCTTAAGGTTAAAACCATGATAAGTACATGCCAAGTATACAAGATTGAGGTGTTATATAATTCATATTTAGTGTTTACACCTTATGATATGCAGGCTAAACTTTTGAAGCACATATCTAAAAATAAAATGACTATATGCATCATCTATAAGATAGGGAATAAAGTCAATTATGTCTAACATATTAAGATATTATCTTGGAAGCATGTATGTTATATATCAATTTCCCTATATGGCCATGTGCTGTACTCTATGTAAGTATAAGTGTAATGTAGCCCAATTAGGAAACATGCAAGCAATATAATAATATGAGTAAAATGACCTACATGGGCAATATGGAATAAATTTAATAAGTAATGTAGCAATAGATATATCAATTTTTGGAAAAAGTATGGAATATTTCCCCCAATAGATGCATGATAAAATCATGGCAACATAAGCAAGATAATGAAAAACATATGCATGATATAAGTCAATCCAAATAAGATAATTTTGTGTAATATAAATAATGACACCATAACACAAATAAACGTAGAGTAAATAGATTAAATCAAGGAAAACATATCAACCACATAGTAGATAGAGAAGGCACACCAAATATGACACACAAAGATCAATGAAGACATACAAAATTACACACTTAAATAAAACATAAAGCATACTAAGAAATTAATAAGACATATTAAACATAGCGTAAGCACACCATACATAGAATATAAATATAAAGCAAGGTAAACATATCATGCTTGAAGTAGATATAAAAATCAACACAAACATACCAAAAACATAGTAGATATACAACACACATATTATACAATGAAAAATAATAAAATCACATTAACTATATAATAGACATTATAACTACGTTGAAGGCACATGCAACACTAAACACACATTATAACCATATAAATATAGATACTAAAATTTTGTATTAGATACTTGGTAATGTTAGTTTTAACCCACATTCACCTTACATGACTTATGTGTACATGTATGGATCTTATTTTCCCTTCTCTACCACTTACATACTTTCTATGAGTCTTAGCTTCCTAATTTTATATTAGTCACCTATAGGTATTCCATAACATGTGTTTAACCTACTTAGAATCATATTTAAAACATCTCTAGATCATTATATTAGCTTTCAAGTTTTATGGATAGAATTGATAGTCTTAGATGGTTCCAAAATTCCAGACACGTCTAATTTTAATGGACTAATCCCTCACCAAGTAATAGTTCATTTTCAAATTCAAATCCTTCTTATGGGTCAAATCATAAATTTTGCATGTCCTATCCAAGTTTGAAGCACCTCAAATCCATGCCAAAGTTATCATTTTCCAAGTATAAAAAGCTAAATCAAAGGTTACATACATTCAAGGAGCATTATTTCACACATTCACCTAATGGAGAGGACTACATGCGGTTTGACTTCCCTATTTAGATTATTGGATATGTAGGTAGTGTTTAGCCATTAATTAGGGAGTAGTAAGGGTCAACTCAATCCACGTTATTTCCCCCATTATAGACTAAAAACTAGTGTTGAAAGTGGACCTAGCGTTTCAAGAGGCATTAAATTTTTGTGTATTATGTGCATAGTCAACCTTTATGATCATAAATAGATATAAAAGACAAACATGCACAATGACCTATACCAAAACAAATAAGAAAAATATACAAAGACAAAATTATGAAATTCAATCATAAACATCAGTTGGTAAGGACCATAGGCTAATGATCTTGTCCTAGCATTCCTAGAGGTCTAGTTTTTATTCTTAGTAAATCACAATATAGTTTCCCACCTTTAATTCTAATTTCATTCAATCTCAAACCTACATAATATAGTAAAACGTTAAGCATCTTAACCCTCTTATTACTTTCCATAATTAACAAGTGCAAATGTCAAATTAATTTCTACCTTTTACATTTAGATTAATGCTTAATTATAACATGTCATACAATATAAATTAGTTCAAAATTTTATTATTATTAAGGTTCATTAATAAAAAATAAATTTAAACATATTGGGAACCCATTTATTTGTTTAATATAGCCAAACCCTAGGTTTACCTTAGTGTTTATTCCTTATTTATAGGGTTTCATAAATTTGTCTTAGGGTTTCATTTATGATTTTTGATTTTCCTATACAAAAGGCAATAAATATTCTACCTTTGGCCCTAGTATTCTATATACTTTCATGATTTCATTCTATTCCATCAAAGAAGGTTAGTTCCCTTATCCCTCCAAGGCAAAGTGCTAGATTAAGTGGTGCACATCTTGAACATAATCATTTAATTTGGATCCATCTAAAATTGATAAAATAAATGCAATGAATTTTCATTCTTATTCTTCTTTTGATGTTGAAATTATTAATGGATATGTACAAATAAATGATTATGTTGAAATGACTAATTCATAACATGTTAATCAAGATAATTAAAAATAAAAATATAGAATCAATCATAATGACCTTAATGGTTAAATCTTGAATAAGCTAAACATTGCCAAACTTTCAAAATTGAATTCATCAAAATCCTCAAGAATTGAATAAGTTTTAAAAGTAATTCTAACATCTAAAGCTACACACAGAGCTAAGGTTATCAAATTTGATTAAGGAACAATAACATGAGCCCTTTACTATTATTAACCATTTTTTTAGAAGTACTAATTACACCATACATGTTTAGACTAATAGTATTGTTATTATTCCTATGTCTACACCTTCGACTACACATGTGATGCCCACCCAAGGTGTGGGGAAAACACATGGATTCTCTCATATTACTATCCCTATTCCTACATAGTCAAAATATGTAAGTTATATAATATATTCACATCTTACATCATCAACCTCACCTTTTACATGATCCCTCGAGTAAATTATTTCAACTTTGTAGGCTAAAGTGTTGTAGTTAGAACAAGGTGCTTATAGAACTAGTCATTTGACAAATTCTCATGCTTTACTTCATAATCCATTAGACCTAAATATTTTAGATTATCCTATAAATATAGGTTCTGTGTCTCATAATATTCCATTATATGAAGTTAAAGTGATCCAAAGAAACACCTCAGATCCTATCATGCAACACATTTAGATTATGTATCCAATGCCAGATTGTTAACCAAGTTATTTCCTCATAGTCCTCAGGACTATGCATTTCAATGGTTCTATGATCTCCCATTCCAATTATTTAAGAAATTAAATCCTCTATAATATTAGTTATTAACACACTTTTTGATCAATATCAATGAAAACTATCATAGACAAAAACTACAAAACTCAAGCAAGGATCCAAAGAACTAATTAACAACTGTCTGCTTTAGTATAAGACCATGCTTTGTAGGATGACAAATATTATGGTTGAAAAAGAGTTATAAGATATACTCAAGAAGATTTTTCTAATTCCTCTCTATGAATTCATTATGCTTAATAATTATAAATCATTTGATGGGTTATGCCATATGACTAGAGATAGAGAAGTTAAGATTCTTGCTTTAAACAAGCTCAAATATGTGCCTAATGCTACCATTACATAAAATTCTAAGTTTAAAAAAAAACCAAGTTAAAAAGTTTAATAAAAATATGCTAAAATTAAGGCAATGACAATGATTAAATTATAATCAAAATATATTAATAGGCTTGTCCCATTTTCTCCATAAAAGAGGATTTTTTCATAGTTACATTAACCTCCTCGTATCCTACTACCAAAATCACTAGAGTGAAACCTTATATCTTTTTATCTACCATAAAAGGTTCATAGGAGTATACATACACCTAAAGGATATAATATTAATGCATATTGTAACTATCATTGATGTGTTGGACACTCTACAAATAAATGTTTTAAGCTAAGGATTAAGATACAAGATATCATTGATGTAAACATTACTGAATTTATCACACCTATAAATGATTCAAGACCATATCCTAATAGAAATGCAAAGTTTAAATTATTTTATAATTCTCTTCTAAATCATGCACCAACAAAAATTAAGGATACTATCAAGGTACATATGACATACAATGCACATCCTCCTCCTTTGACATATGATCACCCATTAGATGATCTTATTGAAATATTTACATGCATAAAAGTATAACCACTTACAATTACATTTTATGATAAGGAGATTGTTGAAGATGACTATAATTTCATTTCATTATTTTTACAAGCCTATGTTTATTCTCAACCTATTCATAGTGTCACCGTAGATAATAGTTTAGGTGAAAATGATTGCATAATGACACTTTTGCATAATTTTAGACACACACAAGAGGATTTGATAGAAATAACCAAGATTGTCAACAGATTTGATGGATAAATAAAAAAATCCTTGGGACACATCATGTTGCCTTTTAAGGTAGGCCCTACATTAGTTGTTATTTCCATTCTTAGTATCACTTAGCGCAATGGTATTTAACATGTTTCTAGGATGTCCTTGGATACACAAGCTCCATTCAGTACCATATTTAGTGCATAGATGTGTCAAGGATATACATTTCAATAGAGTGGTGATAGTTATAGGTATTCCATATGAGTACTCTGTTTATCCATAACATTCCATCCTCTACCCCCACCACCAATGTAGTTGGTTGATGCACCTATTCAAGATCATTCTATAGATTTAGTTCTTATATATATGTAGGCACTATAATTTTTTATACTATATATGATTTCTTAGGTGTCATATATCCTTATTATTATTTTAATCTCATAAATATCCTTATCCTAAAGTTTAGTTTATTTACCATTAGTGATCTAATAATTTTAGGAATATTGGTGTATTATTCCTAATTTAGTTAAAGGGTCTGAGTAGTAGAATCAATAAATAAATAGACAATAATTAAGCTACTAATTTGTGAAATTTATTGGTAATTAAATATTTTATAAAAATAGTAATAAGAGGGATAAAATAAGACTTAGCTTAAAGTATGCTGATTTGACTAAGACAAGATCTGAGATTCACTGTGTAGGCCTTGGACACTATCACAAGTAGGATTCTAACTTTCATTTTTTGATTAGATAAGATCACTAAAAGTGGATAAGAGTGGCACTAACACTGTATTCCTTGTACAATGCTTTTGTCTTGAGGATATGAGCTTTTTGGGTTTTGTTCAGCAGGTCTGTATGATCCTATCTCTGAAGTTTTAGTAGCTAGAAGTCTATAGAGCTCTTTGTAGAGAATATTTTATCTTAAAACCCTATCTTCCATTGTACTTTGACCAGTTTCAAACAAGAGGGGGGTTTTATAGAGGTTTAGATGCACTGTACATGCTTTACACCCCATGTGTGGGCACACTACTTACATACCAATACTATGAAGAGGGATCAAGCCATATATAGTTTTTCCTTTCAAATTATTTTGCACAATTGTGATATTAAAATGTAAGGAAATAATAAACTAAGTGTGTTTAAGATGACTAGGGATTGGTGTAAGGATTTACATATTCTAGAAATAGTATTGGATGGCTGTATGTAGAGAATAGGGAAATGTGCTTGAGTAGTCTTGCTTGCTTAGTGATATTTGCCAACCCTTTCCAAATGATATTTGAATGGGATTTTATAGGGATATATTGGTCATGGGTTGAACATACTCACGTTAGGCCAATAAGGAGAAGGATGGGGAACTAGAAAAAATTGACTATTGGGACTAGAAATGAGCTTGGACAATAGCACCAAAAGTGGACAAGAGTGAAATTGGTGTTATAGTCCTAGTGTGGTGCTATTGTCTTAGGTATATGAGACCTAGGAGGATGGATTGATCATGAAAAGAGGGTCCTAGATTAGTAAGGATCAAGTCTAGAAGGCTATAGATCACTGAGAATTAGTGAAAATAAGCCTGTGAGGGTCATGAGAGCAAACATGAGGGATCTATGGATTCGGAGTCACAAGCCACACTCAAGTTACCAATTTTTCATTTTTATATGATTATATTTTCTCCTCCTTTATTATAGTGATGTAGAAAAGTGAAATAATAAGATAAAGGAAAAAGAGAAAATGTACCTGAACTTACTTATAAGGGTGAAGCTCATGATGCTATTATGATGCTAGGTTGTGCATAGAGAGCATGCTATGAAGTGTGAGTCTACAAGAAAAAAACAAGAGTAGATCAATTCTTAATAGATACACTATATCTAAATTAAGAATGTACAAAGTTGGATAAGAGAGAGGAAAAGAAAGGAATGAATACACCTCATCGGGTATACAAACTAATACAAAACATATTGTGATGCTGAGTAATGTTGGATGATGTTGTACTAGGATTAATATTGTGAACAAAGTTGAGTGCTCAATTCCTCAAAAAGTGGCTCAAGAATGTAAAATCTATCCATTTGGCTCCATCATCACCTACTAAGTGAATCTAGGTGGACATGTAGGTGTTGATCAATGTTTGGAATATGTGTCCAATCCCTCTAGATAGGTGGCTCAAGAATACAAAGGCTAGCTAGACCTTTAACTCCATCATTACCCCATGAAATGAAGTTATAAAATGATATCAATATGAAATGCATGTCATATGAGATGACTCCTAAAGCTCATGAATGTACTATGATTTGATAATGTTGGCATGGATAGTCAAATGTATGCTAGAAATTAGGCCACTCTTGGCCACTCCAAAAGATGGAGATTAGGCTTATATGAAAGCCAATATGAAAGATGGAGATTAGGACTATTGAAAGTCAATCCAAAATGATTCCAACCACCTATAAATAGAATAAGGAACGTAACTTATAAGAATGTCTAGACAATGCTAAATTAGGAAGGAAAAGAAACAAATGTGCCACGCACATTTCCCCCAATCACTGATGTTTAGAACATGGAATCTGATCTAGAAGTTATTCCAATTGTCGTATCTAAAATTGGAAGTGAGATCCATCATGACATACATGATACCCTATATATCTAGATTCTTTGAGCAAAATATGTATTGAAATTGCTAATTTTGGTCTAAATTGTAGTTAACAAAACTATAACTAAACTTACCTTTCTATCTATTTCTAGAAAATTTGGTTTTTTTGTTGTTTGGATAGAAACACTAGAAATGAATAGTAGCACCATTATTTCTATAGTCCAGTATCAATGATATTATCTTAGGCCAAATTTGATGACTATTCTAGATTCTTGATTGTCTACCTAGTCTATTTTAACTGGTTTGTTATTTGTTTACTATGTTGGGTGTTCTAAATGCTGCTATTTTGACTATTAAGAGATTTTATCTCTATGAAGAAACCCTAGTTTTTTGCCCCCCATTTTGAGGTTAAGAATGAATACCCTACAATGACTGCCTTCAGAAAAAGATCCTTACAACTGTGTTATGTTACAAATATACATGATATAGTAATGATAATTGGCAAGATATCTCAATATATAACATGATTTGTATTGAGAGATTCTTAGATCAATAGGGGTATGCCTAGATAGATATAATAATGTAAAATCATTTTCAATGTACTAAAATAGAATTGGAAGTGTTAATTATTAGTTATCATGGAGGGATGGATCATGATGTCCATCATGGCATCCAAGAGGTAATATAATGCAGGATTTGGATCATGGCATTAAAAACAATAAAAAGCAATCAAGAAACAAGAACATAAGATAATAAATGTACAAGAGTGGCCAAGGGGCCAAAAAAATAAAGGACATGGGAACATGCCACTCAAATAGGAAAGCAAGCATACAAGGCATGTTCAAATGCCACATACACATACCATTGAAATAAGCAAGTTGGTGTGGAAGCCACAATCACATAGAGAAGTATAGGAAAGGGACATTGGAAAATGTCCAAGGCACACACATGAATAAAAGCAAAAGACATTGGCAAATTTCCTAAGGCATATACATGAGACAAACATGAACTGAGAAATACAAACAATCTAGCTACGCTAAGCAATAAAAGAAAACATGTAAGGAACTAGAAGTACAATCACATATAAATAATCAAAGCAAGAGGGAAAGTATGCAAGACATATTAGTATAAGACTAAGTATATGCTAAGAAATACACAAGTGCTAAATACTAGTGAGTGTTAATAGAGAAATCTGTGTGAGCTATTAGATAATGTACATCAACATGATAATTAGAGTGTGTGGTGTAGGAATGACATAACTTGGATGGTGTAGCCATGTAGAATATGCCCCTAGTGGGTATGTATATCAATGTGTGTCTCAATGTAGAAGTAGGATAGCCCCTCAATGGGTAGAGTGAAGCAATAACAAAGCTAAATGTCACTGTACACACTCAAAAGAAGATCAAGTGAAGCATGGTAATGTAGATAAATTGACAATAAACATAGAATAACAAATGCAAGTCTAGCATAGTAGTAGCAATGTAAAGCATGGATAATGCATACAATCAAAATGTTTTTGGTGTTTTTGAATTATTTGCATGTTTTTTTATTTTGAAATATTTGTATTATTTTTGGTATTTTGGATATGTTATGAACTATATACAATCAATCACATGAAGACTATGTATAATAATTGAAAAGGATTATATACAATCAATCACAGGAAGACTATGTATAAGAAAGGTTGAGAAGAGATGATACTAACTGATGGGTCTCATGGGAGACTCCCTATCATGGTTTCTTGTATCAAATAAAGGAATCGTACGTGATTGTGAAGCATGAGGGAATAACTATGAATATGACTATTAATATTCAAATTCATTATTGGTATCTTGGAAATCATAATAACCTATATTATTCCACTCATCATTATCATCTTGACTTTAAATCAATGGAATGCTAGTGTTGACTTTTATTGTATCTAGATCTTTTCCTTTGATAAATTATGTTTGTGAATGATTTGCCTTGGGATGTTCAATAAATCCTAAACTTGGGTGACAAACATTATCGACTGCTAGAATATTAGTAGTGATGCCTTGAGCATGCTTGCCCAACCCTTGACCTTGATAATCAAACTATTGTAGATATTGTTGACCAAACCCATACCATTTTGAAAGTTGAGCCTCATTTTGGAGAGGTAAATTTGCATCTTTTTCATTCTTTAGCTATGCTTATGGTACTATTTGTCGATCTAATTTTCCTTTTTGATCCTTTTACTATTTTGAGTTATGCTTTGGTAACCACTTTTGTACTGTTTCTAAATTTGACCCTCTATGAGTGTGTTCCTATGTCACTATGGATTGCTTGACTGATTTACCTTGTATAGGGCCCACATTAGCAATTATCTATTGTATATGTTTTTTCAATGCCAAACATGAATCTATGTGATGCCTATGCATTCTATGATATGCACAATAATATCTGGATCTTCTCACTGAATGTAGAGGAGGTAGTTTGATCAACTTAGATTTAATCATTTCCCTTAATACCTCACTTGAACTCTTATTTGATCTTTGTATGTTTTTTGAATCACTAGTTGTAGAGTTACTTTGTTATGATTTCTTGTTTTTATACATATCATTGCTTGCAACTAATTGACTAGGTAAAGGTGACGATACATGATTGATACTAGAGTGCCTTTGAGGATTTTGAATTATGATCTAATTTTATAATGTTTTGATATTTTCATGTAATAGTTAATTCTACATTTTTAAATCTGAAATTAACTTACTCATACTAGTGATTTGATCCCTTAGAGTCTCACAAGTGTAAACCCTATTTGCTTTCGATTAAACATGTAAGCACATATGTTGAAGAGGTTTTTAAGAAGTTATAGGCTGAATGTATGCATTAGGAACAATAATATGGGCTACCTCACCTTTTGGAGGGGTGATAACATGGACCTAGCTAGAGGGAAAGTATCTATCACCCTCTTGGGGGAGAGAAGGAGAAGAAAACTATTTTCTATGCATAAGAGATGACATTCAAACTTGACAGGTGGTTGTTAGCTTATGCAATGGATCCTCTAGGTAGAAACCATGTATGTGTGATAAAATTTATGTAATTGGAGTTATAAGTTGTATAACAATATGCTTATAAAGAACATTCCGTATGAGAGATAACAAATAAGGGATAGAGAGTATGGAACTATGCATTGATGCATAAATAACTTTGACATGTGCTATGATATGTCTAATATGTGTAGCAAGATAAACTTGAAATTTTTTCCATATGAGAGATAGAGAGAAAAGGGTAGAGAACATGCAATTGTGCACAAATGTATAGAAAATTGTGACGTGAATCATAACCTTTATAACATGTTTTGCATGATAAGCTTGAAATTTTTTCCATAGGAGTGATAGAAAGCAAGGGATAGAGAATATGAAAGTGTGTATGAATGTTAAGAATTTTTTTACATGAATCATAACCTCTCAAACATGTTTTGCATGATAAGCTTAAAAATATTTCCATGAGTGAGAGAGAATATGCAAAAGGAATATTGAAATCTTGTACATTTTAGCAATAAATATTGTAATATCATCCCTTATTATAAAAAGTAAGTATGAAATGCAAAGAATGAAGCTTTATACTAACATGTGGTATACTTCATCATTCATGTACATGATAGGACCAATGATGGTCTCCTTGTTTTGTTCAAGGAATGCCAGAAATAATTGTAAATAAGTGAAACCCATTTTTTGAAATTTTATTGTAGAATGTAGAATGATATCTCACAAGCAATATGACCTAGTGAATGCAACTAGGGTTTGAAAGATGATATTTTTAAAAATTTCTATGAAATATTGAAATTAAAAGTGGATTTTTGAGTTATATATGCAAATAAAAAATAAAAAATATATTAGAAAATTAGTGATTTAATAGGACCTAGTAAATGCAACTAGGGTTTTGAGAAAAAATATTTTTTAAAATAATATTGAATTTTGAAGGGATTTTTTGATTTTAATATTCTAGTAAAAATTTAGAAAATTATTGGAAAATTATTGGGACCTAGTATGGGAAACTAGGGTTTGAAATAAAATTATTTTAAAATTTACTACTAAATTTTAAAATTTTAAATAAATTTTTGATATAAATATTCAAGTAAAAATTCAAAAAATTATAGGAAAAATCAGTAGGAATTTTACCCTAGGGTTTCTAGGATTTTTGTGCGTAAATGAAGTAAGTCGAGTTCACCAAATGATTTAATAATTTTGGGATTATTAGTGTATTATTCCTAATTTAGTTAAAGGGTCTGAGTAGTAGAATTAGTAAATAAATAGATAATAATTAAGCTACTTATTTATGAAATTTATTGGTAATTAAAGCTTTTTAAAAAATAATAATAAGAGGGAGAAAATAAGACTTAGCTTAAACCATGCTGATATGACTGAGACAAGATCTAATATTCACTGTGTAAGCCTAAGATACTATCATAAACATGATTCTAACTTTCATTTTTTGATTGGATACGAGTGTTAAAAGTGGACATGAGTAGCACCGATGTTGTAGTCTTTGTCTGGTGCTATTGTCTTGAGGATCTGAGCTTTTTGAGTTTTGTTTGACAGGTCTGTGTGATCTTGTCTCTAAAGTTTTGGTAGTTGAAATTTTATAGAGCTCCTTATAGAGCATATTTTCTCTTCAAACCCTATCTTTTTTTGTATTTTGACCTATTTTGAATAAGAGGGGGGTTAGTATGTGTAGGATGTACTGAACATGATTTACACCCTGTGTGTGGGCACATTACCTACATACCAATACTCCAAAGAGGGATCAAGTCATATGTAGTTATCCCTTTGAAAGTTCTTGGTGCAATTGTGATACGAGAATGCAAGGAAATGCTAAAATAGGTGTGCTTGAGATGACTAGGTATTGGTGTAAGGATTTGAATACACTAGAAATAATATTGGATGGTTATATGTAGAGAATAGGGAAATGTGCTTGAGTAGTCTTGTTTATTTTCTTACTTGCTTGTGATATTTTCCAATTCTTTTTAAATGATTTTCGAATGGGATTTTATAGGGATCTATTGGTCATGGGTTAAATGTGCTCATGTTAGACTGATAAGGAGAAGGATGGGTAACTAGAAGAAATTGACTATTGGGGAAAAAAATGAGTTTGGACAATAACACTAAAAGTGGATAGGAGTGGAATTGGTGATATATTATTAGTGTGGCACTATTGTCCTCAGTAGACAGGACCTGGGGGGATGGATTGGTCATGAAAAAATGGTCCTAAATTAGTTGGGACCAAGTCTGAAAGGCTATAGATGATTGAGAATTAGTGAAAATAAGCCTATGAGGGTCATGAGAGAAAATAAAAGGGATCTATGGATTGGGAGGCATAAATCACACTCAAGTTACCAATTTTTCATTTTTATATGACTATAGTTACTTACCCAGTAATTTGTTTTTACAAATTACCTTTTCACCTCCCTAACCACCTAAATCTATTAACAACCTAGGGAATCCTAACCTATTAACCACTTTACCTATGTATAACCCCATCCCCAACAACCTCATGCTCACAAATCCAAATTTACTAATATTTGGAACAAACCAACATAGATAAAACCTTTAACTACCAAATTGGGTGAATTAGTACCAATTCACCCATGATTGGTACTGATTCTCTAGATTGACATCAATCTATTTATACCTAGCTAACCCTTTGGCTCAGGGACCTGAAGCTCTGAACCTTGAAATGCTATTTAGATTTTTGGGAGAATTGAGGAGATTATAACACCACTTTTATAAAATTCTACTACACCTAATCTGCATCTATCATCATGTGCCTAAAGACTTCATGCATTTATGGGAAGGAATTCATCCTATCTGCAACTTGGTTCAAGATAAGTTCTATCTTATTTATTTCATTTATCCTTTTTAATTTTGTGATTTCTTGCTTATCCAACTCATAGAGCATAAGCATAAATCCCCATTTATAGTATCAATATCCTCTACCATCATTTTAAGTCTCTATTTTAATTAAGTGTAGTTTTAGATAGAATCGATCTGATTCATTCTAAATCGACACCTATCCTTTAAGATTGACATAGATATACTGTACTTAGTTTTTAAAAATCAAGCCTCTAATCTCAGACCCTATCTTTAATTCATTCTAATTTTATGTCATTTTAAACATAGACTTGTTATGTAGATGAATCTACCAGATATTGTGCATGATGTCATTAATATCATTGATCTACTTATAGTATCCCAACCCCTTTTTATTGATCAAAGTGACATAGCCTTTGAGTTATCACTTTGTGCCATTGTTTAATCTCCCTTGATTAAAGCCACTTCTGCCCAACTTGATGTTATACAAGAGGATGTGAATGTTGCTACAACTTATTGGGATGAATACTTTGCTTACATTGATAGCTTAATTGAATTTTAAATCATAATCATCATTATTATCACATATTTATATTTTGTATTTTCATTATTTATTTATCCACTTAATTGTGAAAATAGTGAGTTGACATCCACTTGAGGAAGTTCATAACTTATTGGGACTAGTTCTTAACTAGGTAACTCACCTATCTATCTATTAATCCATTTTTGTCTAAGGTTTTTACTTATGTGTAGGTTCTTGTTCCAAGCCACAAATAAGTTCCTTCAGTCATTGGATTAAATTAGTGCACAAACATATTCATATCTCCAGATATCATCATAAACCCTAATTTTCATTGAATTTTTAGTAAGTTGATTAAATTAAAGGAAAAATGAAAAACTAATATAACATTTTGGCATGCCTGGTGGGACCTCTAAGGTCTAATTTTTATTATTATAATTTATTGTGAATTTATCCATATTTCTCTTATTTTCTCTTAATTTTTGTCTTCATTCAAAATAAAATCCAAAATTATTTTTGCTTTCCTTTTAAAAGTTTAAAATAATTGCATCCATTTTTTCTTGCTTAGGTAATTCATATAGAATAATCTAGGTGGGTAAAATTATCATATAAATCACTTATTTCACATAAATACCAAACTAATTACATAATAAATCCATCAAACATTAACATAAGGGAACCAACTAGGATTTCAACACCTAGAGGTAACCTTTATCCCAACTATCCTACTTGGATTTCATCACCAAGAGGAGAACCAACTTAGTACATTGATTAAGTATAAACCCTAGTTATTTGATAGATACTAGCTAAGCATCTGACACCCTTATGTTGTGGTGTGTGAAGTGAGGGGGTAGTCCCCAATACCAAGCCATGTATCGATTCTAGTAGAGATATTTTTTTGAGCCTAAACAAACCTAAAACCATCTCTAGATTGCCATTTCTTAGGACCTTCAATAACCTTTTTCTTATTACACTTTTAAGTTAATTTCTTAAAAAAGTAAAATCTCTTTAGGAGCATCTTATAATGTGTGTGCCTTTCTTTTTCACTAAATATGAGATAATAAAAAGATTATTGTGTGCTTTTTTATTTTATTTCTTGATTTTTTCCTTCATTGCTACATGGTTTTGATGTGAAACAATTTCTAAAGCAAATCAAACATCCAGCTTCATCCTCATCCATGGATAACTCTTCTAGTCCTCATACTTCCCTTGAATCCATGGGGGAAGGTATTCCCCAGTATTATACTTAGGGTGATCTTGAATTCACCACCATTTTGGATAGTAGTCTAATCACACTTAACCATTACCTTAGCTCCCAAGCTATATAGATCCCACTTCCCCCCATACACAATTTTCCCAAAATGATTATGGCATGCCTTTAGATGAAGGTGAAGGGTTTACTACAACTATGGTGTCTTCCCATAACAATCCTCCCCTAAAAAGTTCTGACACTAACACTATGTAACCTTTAGGCAATCCACCTTTGGTAATGACTAGTGGTCCATCCCTAACAAGTACCCAAGCTTAGAATGTTATCATACCTCAACCTACATCTACTCTTCCTCTTACCACAAAACTTGAGAGTGTAATTATCTCAATCCCATCTCAATCCCAACAACCCTTCCACCTATCCAAACTAATGTACCTTTAAATCTCCAAACTCAATTTTTGCAATAAGCTCCCACAAGTCAACCTCCTCAATAATAAATCCCATTGACCACCTAATACATAGCTTCTTCTCAAGCTCATAGGTCTAATTATATACCCTTGAAAGCCCCATAGTATGTGGTGGAATCTTAACTAATCATAACAACCTTAGTTGGTTATCATTTATTCCAACCCTTTTACACTCAATTTTCTACTTATCAACACCCACAACAGAATGTCTTGGGAGGTATTCCTCAATACAATACCCAACTAGACCTTATGAGTATATTTTTGAATAGGATGGCCAATTTAGAAGCCTCTACCTCTGGGCAAAAAAACATTTTCACTTATGATAAAATCTATAATGAACCTATTAATCCAATAGTCCCCATTAAACCAAACCCTTTGCAATGGAAGCTTCTAAAGTTTACCAAATTTTAAAATAAGGAGGATCCTCAGTAACACCTTCAAGCGTTTAGACATGATTGTTATCTTATAGCTCATGATGATGATCTTATCCTTAGGACCTTTCCCATATTTATAGCTAGACCTACCTTAGATTGGTACAAATCTATCCCTCAACATTCCCTATTCTCTTTTGGGTAGCTAACTCAAATCTTCTTAGAGCACTTTTCTATTAACATCTTAATAAAAGTAACTATCATTGAACTCTATGCCATCTAATAGTTTGATGATGAATTTATCACTAATTTTGTGGTTATATAGAGGAGTCTCATAAAACAAATCACATTTTCCCTTCGACAACCTAAACTAATTGAATTATTTGTGATATCATGTGCTAAACATATCTCCTCAATGTTACGAGTGTAATCCTTCAAAACCTTTGATGAGGCCTTTTTGATGGTCCAATAAAATAGAAATTAGAGCCTTAGAAGAAGGGAAAGTGAAATTACATAGTAAAAACTTCAAACCTGATCCCTCTAAAGGGACTAGAAATAATAACAATAAGGGAACTACTAATGCCATAGTTATAAAATGAACACCATCACAAACAAAAATATAATCTAAACCCTCTACCTCTCATGCACAATCTCAAAAAACATCAACACATTTTCCTCCATGATAGTATACACCTTTAGGAGAATATTAAGCATCTATCTTAGACAAACTCAAATTTATATCTCATCAAACTTTCTCTGGTGAGACCTCTTGATGATTCTTGCCCTAAGCCTAACTAGTTTAAGGAAAATGACTTTTGCAACTTCCACTGTGTAATAGGTCATGATGTCAATAGGTGTCACTATTTTAAGGGTATAATACGAAAACCTTATTGATAAAAGGGAATTACAACTATATAACCCTAACACTCCCCTTAATTAGTCTATAGACATGTTTAGGTAGCCATTCCCTAACCACACTTCCATGTCTAATTCCATGCAGGCTAATTTGAGATTCACCTCAGACCATAAAACCCATGTAATTAGTACAATCCATGATAAAAATATGCATAAATAAGTTGGTATTAATTTTATCCCTGATCTCCTTATAGGAGATGCCTTCGAACCATCTAAACTAAGTGAAGTTATCCCAAAAACTTCCCCAAGCTTTCTAGATTTCATTATTTAGGATCCACTTGAGGAAACATTATTTGAAAACATTAAGGATGATCAAATAAAAATAAAAGAGGAAAATCATATCAAAGAAAAAGATTTCTTAGACATCCCACAAGATATACATACCATTCATCATGTTATATCCATACCTATATCTAGCATACCCATCCCCTCTAGCTTACTACCCCCTTAGGAAACTATCACGTTACCTCAAACCAACTCAATACTAGTTCCCCTAATTACTCTAGAGGAACTAAGTCTTAGAGAAATCAAGGGAAAAGCTATAGGTATTAAAAAAAAATCCTTAGGGCACCACGAGGAAAATCGTTACATCATCCTCCCATTAGGATTGAACTCCCTAAAGAGGATATCCACACTACCCCCGATCAGATTCAAAAAGGGAAGGCATCGCTACCATCTATTCGAATAAAAGCATATATATTGGGACCCCATCCTCCAACAAGACTAAAATACACCATTGTAGAATCCTCTATTAAAGAACATGTATCATCATAAAAGGATCTTCCCACTATGATAATGCTAATACAAAATCCTTTAAACTCATACTATACACAAAGTTTAGGTGTAAGGGCTTATCCTAAGCACAAAGTACATATTATAGGGAATATTCAAACAACTAGTTTGAAAGATCAAGGTTCAAATTCAAAAGCAACTTCCCTACCAATACCTTGGAGGATTGAAAAACCTAGTCAGGATCCATTAGAGGGGTTTTATTATAAGATCCTTTATCAACTTATCCAAACCTCTCTTATCACTCTACCACCCATAAATCCTATTAACTCTCATATTCAAAGACTAGTATGGTATCAAGAAAATAGGAAATGTGTGTATCATCAAATACCAGGTCATGATATAAAAAGTTATAACATGTTAAAAGTTGTGGTCTAAAACTTATTAGAAAAAGATGATCCTTTAATGGAATAATTAGATCATGACCATCCCCATAGTCAAACTACTAAGGTTATATCCACCTTAGGAAGTAGTATAATACCAACAATATCAAAACAACTTCAAAAGAAGATAAAACTTCTAATAAATCTCAATATTAACCCCTCCTAAACCCTCTAGATGTGGATGAGTATAAGAACATGATAAATCCACCTTTATTTCAAATAAACATGATTCACATAGCTATGCAATCCTAAACCCAAGGTCATAAGACCCAAAACCATGATAAATCTAAAGTAACTATTATGAAAGCACCAAATCCTACCATAAATAGTCCTACAACGCCTGCTCTAAAACTTAACATTTATATTTTTGGGGAAGCACAAAATAATAATGCTTTATAATTAATACATATATCTATTCTAAAGTAACTTTATCAGCGCCCAATCAAGATGTATTTATATGATCTTGTAAAAAACTCTCCATATCATCATAAGGCTATAATAAAAGGCTTATAGGACACCAAGATATAAGTTGATAAATCCTAGCCTTTATCGACTTTCATCACATCACTTCAAAAGTTGTTATCGATAACATTTCATGATTCAGAAATATCACCATTATAACTTGATGACTAGGATCCTCCACTATTTATCACTACCCAAATTGATTAGCCTTGAATCAAATGAGTAATGATTGATAATGGTGGAAGTATAAATATCATCTCCCCTCATGCATTTAAACAACTATAGTTTCCTGAAACTATTGTATCCCAATCCCTAGTTTTTTTATGATCATTCAAGGATATTATCACCCCTATGTTAGGAATGATCATTCTTCACATCCAAGTAGGCATACATGTTTTACCCAAACTATTTTATGTAATATAAGTGGAGTTTCAATATAACATCCTGGTAGGTCATCCCTGGATACACACTATGCATTGAATCCCCTCCACCTTGTATCGATGTATTAAATTCAAACATGAAGGTAAAATACTCAATGTCTGACTTATCCTCATCCATTTAAAACTTTCAACCTCACCTTTTGACCAAATTATGTTTTAATTCCATTAAAAAATACTACCCCATTATCATCTAATGAGGCATCTTCTAGTATGACAATCCTTGCATTAAGGATTGGCAAGGAATCCATTGATTCCACATTTCAACAACTATAGATTAGGGAGTATCGGTTATTGACACTCAATACTCTCCCCACTCCCCAAGAATATTATCCTAACATTAGAGAGATTATTCTCTTAGATCCACCTTTCCTCCACACCTATTTGATCTATGGGGGAATCGATCAGCTTTATTTAGGACTTTCTAACCAAACTCATGCTAAACCATTTACCTCAAACTTCTCATTCTTGGATAAACCCCACTTTATAAAAACATATATACAATAGTGTGTTTGGAAGGGTTTTGGCATAGGATATGATGAACAAGGCCCATATGAGGTTACGTTAGGAGATTTTAGGAAACCCCATGAAAATGTAAAAATTTAAAGGAGATACATAGGATCAATCCAGATGAAAGAGCCTGCACCAATAACCTGCACAATTAATTCTAGTGAATAAAATATATTTATTCACATACACACAATAATAGTCAAGACTCCTTAATTATTTGACAATCAATTATGAAACATATATTTTTAACAATATTTAGGGCAAATGCTTTTTTTAAATGATAACAAATTATTTGTCATAGTGCACAAGAATGTGAAAACTGAATTTTTTTAGTTTTTAACCAATGTGCGAGAGGTTGACAAAATATCAACTGATAACTAACCAAGGAAAGTAAGAATTTACCCTCGGTAAAACAACTTACTGAACTCACCACACTAACCTTAGGTAAAATATACTTACCTTAGGTTTTACAAAGTAAGGCATGTGATCTTAAAATTCTCGTTATTCGAACACCCTCCCTTAAGTGAAACATAGGGAGTATGAAAAGAAGAAAAAATATGAGTTTTGACTATTATCCTGATAAGGTACTCATGTACAAACATAATGCTAAAGAAGGTACACTAGATGAACCAAGGATTCATCAAATACCAGTGCACTAAAAAAACCCACAAGATATCTGGTGAGGTTCAAGGCTGTAGATGTTGGGAATTATAGAAGAATAACTACTACCAAAAAATGGAGTCCAAAATTCAACCATAATAAGTATGACACCTGAAGTAGTATATGCACACACTCCGCCATAATGCTAAAATGGGTAGAGTGATGTTAAATAATCTGTATGAGTGGACCAATCCTAGTATTTGAACAATGATAAGATGACACTAGGCTTTACCAAAATAACTACAATTCAAAAGGAGGGCAAGCTCAAAACACATTGAAGGAGACTATCAACTACCAAAATAAATCCAAAGATATAGATACAAAATCACTCAAGTAGATGGTCTTGGTGGTGATGGAGTAATCTAGTAATTAAAATAGTGAAATAGTGCCCAAATAATTAAAGCACAAATATATGAAGGTAAACAAGGCTAAATAATAAAACACCTCATGACACTTTATAACTCAGTGTGATTACAAAATAATACCATAAAAAACACACCAAATGATGCATAAAATAAGAATGCTATCAATCTGTCAAAGATGCGATCTAAAAAAAAATGAGATTCATTCCTAAAAAACACTACCAAAAACCAAAGCTCAAACACAAGAGAGCTATAAAAGGGGTAGGAGGAGCTAAGTTGTGGAACTTTCAAAGAATAGTTCTAGAATCAAAATCCAATTCATTATCAGATGAAGAAGTGACCCAAGCTAAAAGTGCCTTGCCTTTCTAGATGAAAGGAGTGGAAAAGGATCGAAAAGTGATCTAATGTTCCTTCAATGCTACCTATAAAGCTTCCATTTTCTTAAATCATCTATTCTCATCATGATTTGGACCACCACAAAAATTACATGGGCCATATGTTTTCTTCTTTTTAGTGATTGGAGATGACTGTTCAGGAGGATCCTTTAAAGTTGGTGGAGACTTTCCTTTGAAGCTATTAGCAACTAAATCATGGATTGGGTTAGGAAGAGCATCAAGAGCCATTAGTTTTGATTATTCTTTGGTTAGCCTTTCATAAAAAACTTCAAATGAAGGTCATTTGAATTCGTCACCTAATGTATCCATCATGGTATAGAAGGCAAATGAACATACTCTATATGGCCCTTTCAATTTAGAAAAAATCATGAATATGGACTCTTAATCAATTTTATCCTTCTTACCAACTTTCAATTTTGACCTATTAAATTTTAATTTTACCAAGAATTCATCTATAGAAGTGAAATTTGATGGAGATAAAGTACTAAATTCTACATCTAATTGCAACATTTGAAACTCATTTATTTTTCCAAATAGGGTTTCAAGCTTATCCCATACCTCTTTTTGCATTTTGGCATCTACAATGTGGAATTGAAGACTATCTAAACCATTTAGGCAAATCAAGCCAAGAGCCTCATCTTACTTGCAACCATATGCAAACTTGTCCTTTTCAGTGGTGAATGCCACACGAGTGTTATCATCAAAAATCCTCCATAAGCCTTTTAAATGAAGAAGTTGTTGCATTTTTGGATTCCAAACATGATAATTTGTGGAGTTTAGAGGTTTAAATAATTGAGAATCCATTCTTAAAGATGAAGATGACATTGACAAAAAAGACGTAGACAATATACGTTATTTTTTTTTAAAAAATGGACCCCTACTATTATAATTTAACATCTCCTAATGATCTTTACCCTTAAATCATTAAAAAAAATATATTAAGGTTTGTGGACCCAAAAAATGAATTTTAATAATTGGATTTGAACATTATACCCCTTACAACATCAAAGTCTTATAAAACCTTTAGTTGCCACCTTAACAAAGTCAAATTTGAAAACATAAATAAAAGACTTGCATTTAAAGGTGTGCAAAAAGGTCAAAACATACCTCACACATGTGAGAGGGAGATTTAAATTATTGGATTTTTCAAATTAATATCCTCTTCAATTGGATCTGGTAAATAGGAAAAAACCTTTTGGAAATTAAAAAAAATTCCTGCTCTCTACAAAATCTGCAAACCCCTTTGACTAGGTCCTACAAAAAACTCTCCAGATAGTTATACGACCTACATAAATTCAAAAAATTCCAATTAGAGATGAAACTTATGGAATTTATATTTTATCATCCAATTTTTAGAATTAGAAAAATCATTGTGTACAACCTCTAAACTAAAGAAAACCATATGACTATATGATAGAGTGTAGGCAGACTGTGTTTTCCCTATTAAAGGGGCTCAAAACATTATACAAACTCCTATTTGGGTGTTATTCCTTGATCCAAATGATAATTTGTTGAGTAAAATTTATAGAATAGGTTTTACTTTTTTTGGAAACTAAGCAGAAGGTCAAAAACCATACAAAAACCGTATAGGTACCTGTTCTCTTAAAGAAAAATAAACTGGTGGTTTTTGACCAAATGGGCTATATGGCCTAGTCAGAATGTAAAAATTCAAATGTTTTTGAAATATTCAAAAAATTTCCTTTTCAAAAATTATATATTTTTTTAATTATTGGAAATTTTAATGTCCTAAAATAATCATAAAGTGACACAATTTGCAGAAAAATGCTTGAGAACAAAGCCAAATTGTGAGAGAGAAACAATTTTTTTGAACACAAAAATAAACTAATATTTTGGCCTATGTTAAAATTGAAATTGATCAAAAAATTTAGGGATGAGGATATTCAACTTGAACTCCAAGCTTAGGTACCATATAAAAATTTGAAGGAGATACATAAGATCAATCCAGATGAAAGAGCCTATGCCAATAACCTGCACAATCAATTCCAGTGAATAAAATATATTTATTCACACACATAAAATAATAGTCAAGACTCCTTAATTATTTGATAATAAATTATACAACATACATTATTTACAATATATAGGGCAAATATTTTGTTTAAATGACAATAAACTATTTGTCATAATGCACATCAATGTGAAAACTGAATATTTTCAGTTTTCAACCAATGTGCAGGAGGTTGAGAAAATTTTAACTGATAATTAATCAAGGTAAGTAATAATTTACCCTCAATAAAAAAATTACTCACCACACTATCCTTAGGTAAAATATAATTACCTTAGGTTTTACAAAGTAACCCATATGAGCTTAAAATGCTCATTATTTTAATGGAAAAACATGGCTTTGATTTTAACAAAAATCCCAAAACTACCCTAGAAATTACTCTTATTCATATCCTTGAAGAGGACATGCCTTCCTCATCATCTAGTACCCCTTATTTGATAGATGATGTCATATCCATTCCCCCAAAAAATTTTCAGTCCATACCATTACTATAAAACTTCTCATCTATCACCACAATGGGGAGGTCAAAACCATTTCTCTATCCTATCTAAACATGATAGGATAAGATTTTCCCACCATACCTATACTTTAGTGCTAGGATGTTGAGTTGATCTTAACTCATTTAGGCATGGAGAACTCTCATCTACGTAAATCCCTTCCATTTGAAACCTCTATTCTAATTTTTAGGATAGATACAACGCTTAATTAGGGCCCTCAACTAAAGTAAAATGTACTACAAAAATCCAACCACTACAGGCATAAATTGAAGACCAAAATAATGCTAACATAGAACAACCAGGAAAAACCCCAAAAAAAAAAGGGAAAACAAAAAACCAAAACCAAATACAAGATAACATAAAGTAAAACCCAACTGAGAACCAATAGAACTAGAGAACCAAATACATAAATCATAGGAAAGCATTAGAAATTTAAGCTTGCCTATACCTCATCATCAACATCTTCTAGGAAGATGATCTCCCTACCCCTATAGACATTTTATTCAACTTCCCCAAGGATTTTTCACTTGTGGTGTTTCTGCAGGCCTTTACTAACTACTTTAAGAAGTAGTGGATTGGTGGAAATAGGTTTGTCTAGTGAAGCTTCCAATTTTTGTGTCTTGCTAAACTAATGTAGATATACTACCTAACCATGAATGACCAATATTGCATTATAACAATAATAAAATAAGTATCTTATTTTATTTATTATTATAACATCTAACATTGTTATACTTTCTTTTTTTAGCATCTCAATATAATAAATTTAATATATGTTTTATCTAAGTTTTATAAATAATTAGCCTGATCTAGAGACAGTCTACCATTTTTATGCCTCAGGTTATCTCTACCCCTTTAATCCTATATTCCCCCTTTATCTAGATTTTTGGATTAAACACATTCTTTTGATACTCCCTTTTCATGATTTACGACTTTAAATTTTAGACTATGTTTAGAATGTCTATGATATAGAGATCACACTATACACAACTACACTAAAATCCTTCAAAAAAATAAGAAACCCTATAAAATAAACAAAAACCTAATTTATATAGATAATTTATGGTAAGGATTAAGCCTAAAAACATTTACTCACCTTAAAAAGATGGTTCCTTGAAGGTCCTTGAACATTATAGTTATTTTTTATGATAAGTCATGGAGAACATATGGTCGTTTCCACCAAATGCATATCTTACCTAGGTGTGCCCAAAATTTGTTATCATATTACAATACTATCTATTTTGGATAAAATTCCTTTGATCGTAGATTGATATCATGCCATGATTTTTGAATCTTTTTATTTATTTATTGCATCTAAATTTTAATCTACATGATTTATTTCATGTGAGTTATATCCAATAACCTTGGTCAAAGTGATTCTTGATATCCCAATCATATTATTAATGCAATTCTCAAACTATAAAATATGTATTCCATTGGCATCATTACTTCCATCACATAGACTAATTGAAATAGTGTAAATCCCATCACATTATTATAATTGGTAATGTATACCCATAGGATTGCAATAATTAGATCCTCTTAGTCATCTCTCTACACATTAAATATTTACAAAAACATCTCAATATCTTTGCTTGATTCTTTTACTTGTCCACTGGATTAAGGATGATAAGTCACAATATTATGGTATGATATCATGAATTTTTCCATCAAAGTCTTACTGGTATTATTAAAGAATAATATTCCTCTATCATTGACCAATTTCATAGGACATCCAAACCTAAATATGATGTATTTGGCTACATCTTTGGCACGACAACTTGGTGTCATGGAAGCTTTTGCCCATTTTGTGAAATAATCTATCACAATGATTATATAATGACCATGATTATGATTTTTAGTATTATTAATAATCCCCAAACATTAATTCCCCATTTTTAAAATGGTTGCACTTGTAGCATTGTGTTTAGAGGAATTTCATCTCTTTGGTTTGATCTTCCTACTCATTAATAATGTTGCAGTGTTTTGTAACTCTATGTGCATCTTGAAACAAATTAGGCCACTATAGTCCAATTTATAGTATATTATTAATAGTATATTTTCCTATTAAGTGTCCTAATGAGACTGCTTGATGTGTTTCTTAAAACAATTACGATCTCTCATGTTCTTAGGATACTCTATACAACATATCATCCTTACTCATTTTGTAAATAAGCCCATTTATAATATTGAATGAAAATTATTTTATGATCAATTAATTTTTATATTTCTATAGATAATGCACAAGAAAAAATAATTTTTACATAAATTTGGATATATATTCCATATTCTTTGGGATCACAGGTATTATTAAAAAATGAGCATCTAGTGATTAATCATGTAATTCTTTTAGTTCTTCTCCATTCATTATGTGACTAATATGATATATCCCCACATTTTACCTCCTTGGTTTGACATTTATCTTAAAATAAAATTCTTGAAATAACATTAACCACCTAGATATTCATCCTCATAGTCTGGGCTTGTTTACCAAATATCATAGAGCTTGGTGGTATGTGAAAAATTCAAATGGTGTATCCAATAGATAATACCTAAAATTATGCAATGTAAACACCATAAATATATCTTATCATTATGTACTAGTTTAGTTATTTGTATCCACTAAAATATTTTTACTTACAAAGTGAATGGGGTGATCCAAGCCTCCATCTCTAGGTTGAGCCAACATAACTCCTAATATGATTCCTAAAACAACTACATGGATGTGGAAGGAGTTATTATAGTTTGGGAAAACTAATATTAGGGTATTTATTAATCTCTTATTTAAAACTATGAATTTTGTTTAACATTTATTGGTGCTTTCAAACCTTATATCTATATGCAGTAGTCTCTCTAATGAAGTAGATATAACTACATACCCTCTAATGAACTTATGATAATAATAAGTGTGTCTTATGAAATATCACACTTTAAAATAGATAATATGAGGTACCAATCCCAAAATGGTTATGATTTTGGGTTGGTCAACTAAAATACCATCATTACATACTACATGTCTCGATTAAACACCAAAAGGTGTAAAAAATAAACACTTATTCAAATTCAAAACTATGTGCATAGCTCAACATATTTTAACATAAGCTGCATCCTATAAAGGTGAACTTAAATATGGAAAAAAAACCTAATAATCTAGATAAACTTTTATAAATTAATGTATGAAGTCCTTGAGTATAGTGATTAATACTCTAGAGAAAATAACTAGGAATTTTTCAGACTAAAAGGCTTTACCTTATACACAAATGAACCCCACTCAATTGCAAAAGTGGTATTTTTTCGTTGTTTGATGTGACAAAAATATAATTATATCTACTAAAACCATTTATGAATGAATATACTTTTATTTTATCAAAATTTGGCAAACTAAGAAAACATATTAATTAATACGACAAATTGTTGTGCAAAATTAAACTATTATAGATATGAAATAAATGCTACAAACTAATTTTAAACTTGTTAACTATGGAAATATACTAATATGGATAGTGAAAAAGAGAAATATAAGCTTAGATATTAGATTGAGATGTAGACTATTTCTAGATCTAAACCTAACTGATAGACTATGTTGATAATGTGTGGACTAGATATGAGCTAATAGGGTCCCCGAACAATAACATTATGACTAGATAGTAGTGGGGGTGTTATTGTCTTGCACTTGTGGTGTTATTGCATAGGTGTTAGGGTTTATAATTTCCCTTCTAGAGGGTTTGATGAGCTAACATGTTTCCTCATATCCTCCATAAATCCAAAAATAACCATGAAACATGTTTCTAAATCTTGAAAGGATGACATAAGGACCAGACTTAAACTATCTAAGCCTATAAATAATAAGTTAGGTAGGGGGTTAGGTCATGCAAAAAAATATTTTTCACCAACCTATTGTGATGTTTAGGCCTTACATAAAAATAAACTAGATTTTCCACTACCTCAAAATATGATACCAGAGCCATTACATTCGATGAAAAAATTATCACCACCTTAGAGTTTACTTAGTAGTGAACACCTTATGCCATAAATTCTAGTCCCAAGACCACCAAAACCAACTTGAGAAAATATTCTAATGGAATAAAAAAATCCTTTTCATGTGAGCCCACAAAATTGAGCCTTTGAATGCCCTCTCATGCATCATGCTTCCTCCATAAAGATATGGGGTGGTGATAATAATCTCCATGATCTTTTCCATGCCTAAACCAGTCAAGCCTAAGAACATTCTACAATAAAAAAGATGAGACCAAGGTGAAATGGTAGTGAATAACCAACATTCTCATTTGGCTCACTATAAAAGAAGAATAAAGGACAACAGGTGATCATGAAACATAAAGGAAGGCTCTTGACTCCCTCATGCTATGTACAAATTGTCATCATAACCAATCAATTCTACCTCATCTACATTGATGATTAAAACTGATATGTAATGATAATTATGGAGGGATAATAATGAAAGGTTTTTCCAAGATATACATTGCCTACTAGGAACACTACCAAAGTTGTCATATTTCCACCAACTAGGCCATCACTAAAACCATCACTTTTTTGAAATTATTTTTAAGAATAAAAATAATACAAAAATGGAAAAAGAGAAAAAAAACAAACCATTTCAATAAGGAGGGATGGGAAATCCTCCTAGGCCTCCCTCACATTATCCACTTGACATACTTCCACTTTATCAATCCACAGTTTCTTAAAAAAATTGCTATCGAATTTGCTTTATGATAATAGGTCTTAGAATCTATAGAAAAAAAAACACCAATCTATCCCAGGTGATTTATAAGATGTTTTCTAAATGCCAAGAAGAGGAATCCCTCTTTTGGAATGTAGATATAATTATCTATGAATAACCTTCCATAATTAACTTTTAAATATCACACTAGATTACTAATTTAATCCCACTGGCAAGAGCTTGTATCTCTGCTTCATTGTTGGTGCCATCTTAGAGTTTTCTAGACATTGATCAGATTAGAGATCCACTACAATATTGTATAAAACATCCTACCTCTAAATCCTTGATATTACCCCTAAAATCCCCATTAAAATTTAGTTTAAACTAGCCCATAGGTGGTGCATTCCATGCACATTTACCTTTTCTTGCTTTTTTCCTAAGGACTATGGTTGACCCATTAATAAGGGAAGTTTAGGTATAGAAATTTTTATAACTATAATGCCTAGATCAAAGGTGAATAATATCCCTAGCCATAGACTATAGAATGCCTCATCATATTGAATATAGGTTTTAATCCACTTTCTGACCCTGGTCAAGAAACCTCTAGTCTATTAAATGAGGCTATCATTGACATTAACATAGGATCTCAAGAAACTCCATATAATAGTTAAGGTCATAAAATATTTAGATCTTCAAGAACACTAGGATTTTATTATGTTTCTAATAGATCATAGTGAATTATTCACTTGGTCCTATGGTGACATGCCTGGTATAGACCCAACTATTATTATCCAAAACATTATCACATTCCTTGATGCCAAACCTATAAAGCAAAAGCTTCAAAATATGTACCCTTGTGTTATGCTCTTAATCAAAAAAGAGCTACAATGTCTCTTATCTATTAAATTTATCTACCTTATCAATTACCCTCAATGGGTATCTAATATCATCCCTATCGCAAAGCCCATAGGGGGACTACGCCTTTGTACTAACTTTCATGACCTTAATATTACTTGTCTTAAGGATGATTCCCTTTCCCTAATATTAACCAATTAGTGGGCTTAATAGTTGATCATGAAATTTTATCTCCTATGGATGGTTTCTTTGGATATAATCAGATCATTATCATACTAGAAGACCAATAAAAGACTTCATTTATTACTCCTTAGGGGATCTTCTACTATCAAGTTATGCCTTTTGACCTAAAAAATGCAAGAGCCACCTAATAGAGAGCCATGACTTTTATCTTCCATGATATCATCCATAAGATTTTTGAGGATTATGTGGATTATTTCCTCAGTAAGTCAAAATTATGAAAAGACCATTTTTCAGTCATAAAGGTAATCTTCGCTTGCTTAATCTAGTTTTGTGTTCATATAAATTCTAAGAAATGCATTTTTAGAGTCTTGAAGGGTAATATTTTAGGATTTATCATCTCTATTCAAGGGATAGAATTTAATACTGATACTATCAAAGGCATTTTATAAATGCCACCCCCATCTAATCTTAAGCAACTTTGTAGTTTACAAGGAAAATTGTAGTCTATCCATCATTTTATCTCCCAGCTATTCGATCGATGTCAACCATTCCATCACCTCCTAAGAAAAGATGTTTTAATTAGGAATCTGGTTATTAGGAGGATTTCAATGATCTTAAGATCTACCTTCTTTCACCACCAATTCTCGCTCCCCTAAAGGAAGGGCAACCCTTTTTATTGTATATTTTAGCCACAAATCATGCCCTAAGATCCATGCTTACCCATCATGATGAACAACATAAATAGTAGGCAGTTTATTATATTAGTCACATGCTTGTTGAATATGAGACATGCTATTCTCACATAGAGAAGTTATGCTTGGATCTAGTATATGTAGCTTCAAAGCTTTACCATTATCTACTCAATCGTAAAACCTATGTGGTCATTAAAACTGATCCCCTAAAGTTATGCATTATAAGCCTTATTAGAATTAGCCAATTTCCAAATGCTTCATGATTTTGGTAGAATTTGATCTTGAGTTTATCCATAAAAAATTAGTTAAAGGTCAAATCATTATTGAACCTCTTGCTGATAACTAACCAATTAATTATGTATTCTTAGATGAATCCATAACCTCCATGTCTCAAATAGATCCACAATATCAAATGACTCTATTCTTTGATGGATCCAAATGTGAGCATGGTGGAGGAGATGGAATTATCTTAATCCCTCTTTAGGGGACATCTATACATCTATATTTTAAGCTTGATTTTGATTGCACTAATAATATGATAGAATATGAGACTTTACTCATAGGTCTCCAAACTACTATAGCCTTGGGTATTAAAACATTTAATATGTATGGTGATTCCAAGCTTGTGGTCAATCAGATTAAGGGAATATATCAATGCATGAATGATACCCTTAAAAAATGTAAGACCTTGGCTGACCAATTACTAACTACTTTTGAGCATTATGCTATCCAAATCACTCCTTGATTAACTAATAAGTTTGCAGATACCATGGCTTCTTTGGCCTCATTTATCCCATCTTCATCTCAAGAATCTAAGTTAATTATCTTTATCCACAAGGTTAATCAACCTTATTTTACCAAAATTGATCTTCCTTCTATCCACAATATATAGAAAAATCCATCAGATCTCTGATACACACAGATATTTGATTACTTATCAAGGGGGTATACTCCTCTAGATATATCTAGAAATGGCAGGCAAGATTTCTAGCATCGCATCATGTGTTTTGTCATACTAGGGGGTGTTATCTATAAATGTGGTTTTGATGGTATCCTTCTTCATTGTTTCCAGAATAATGAAGCTATCCTCACTGGCAAATAAGCTCATGATGACTCATGTGGTGGTTGTTTTAGTGGTCGCACCATCACTAAGAGAATCTTATGATTGGGCTATTGTTGGCCCAATTTAAATTAGGATTATTTTAAATACATTAAGAAATGTGTAAAGTGTCAATAACATGCCAACCTATCCCATGTACCTACTCAAGCTTTATAGGTGGCACAAGAATTTTGGCCTTTTTCCCAGTGGGGGATTGATTTTATAGGTTAGATCAATCCTAAATCTTCCCAACATCACATATTTTACTAAGTGGGTGGATGCTATCCCCCTTATCTCAAATAAAACAAACAAAATTATGGAATTCATTAGTCAACATATTAGTTTTTGCTTTAGTGTTCCTCATAAGATCATCATATATAATGGAAAATATTTTAAAAATGAAAAGGTTCAAGAGTTCTATGATTCTTTTAGTATTAAGCTAAATTTATCCTCACCTTATTATCCTCAATCTAATAGATAGGGTGAGGCATCCAATAAAACCCTTGTCAAAATCTTAACTAAAGTCAATAATAAAGTAAGAAAGAATTAGAATCTTCATGTTCCCTTTGACTTATGGGCTTATCAAACTAGTATTCAAACCCCTATGGGTGTTATTTATTTTTTCCTAATACATGGTACTGAAGCTATACTTCTTCTTGAGGTTTAGATTCCTTCCCTTCACATCTCCTTTAAAGATATCATTTTTGAGGATGATTTCCATCATGAATGATTAGCCTATCTCAAACTCTTAGATGAGCATCGATCACCTGACCTTGGCCATCTCCATGTATATCAAGAATGAATAAAGCATGATTATAATAAACATATAAAAGAATGTGAATTAAATATTGGTGACATTGTATTTAAGGAAAATTAACATGTCACTAATATGGCAAAAAGAAAAAGGGGAAAATTTTCTCTAAATTGGCTCAGACCATATATTATCACCTATAAATATGGATCTGGGCATATCTCTTGGCCTCTTTTGATGGAACATCAAAATGAGAACCTCTTAATACATTGTATTTGCATCCTTTCCATTGTTAATATGTTGGAACATATAATGGTTAAGTGGTGTATTTATGTAACCTTAATATATTAATTAAAACATTAAATGAATAATAAACTTTATTATTTATTAGGTAATACTCACACAATAATAAAGCATATTATTATTAATGTTGGAATTATTGATCTAGGTTAGAATCATGACCTATGGTCAAAGATGCCAACCCATGTGATCAAGGGGACAAAGTCTGGCCCATGTAATGTGATTGTTGGAAAGGGTCCCACTTCTCTAATGATTGTATTACAATGATCATATGGCTTTTCCTATAATATAGATATTTTACATTTTAAAATCTAGAGAGGATTCTTATGCATTCCAATCTATCCATCTTGGTTTGTGAAGAATTATGGAGAAGAAGTGAGAAGAGAAAGCTTGTATTAGGTACATTGAGTTTCTCATAACATGAATAATCTTTGTGGGTTTTTTACCTCTTAGAGGTTTTTTGACGTATATCTTATGTTGGTTTCATGTATGTCTTTGCTCTTGATCTCATATTTAGATCCATAACTTGTATGCATTCATTTTGCATGTTTTATCATGGTATCAGAGCCTGTTGATGCATGATCAAGAGGCAAGATCAAAGATTGGGTTTTTTGGCTTGTAATCAAGCCTAATTTCATCCACTTCCAAGCCATGGTATGTTCATAAGATTTTTCAATCTTCTCTTTCTATAATAAGTAAGTTATTTTGTCTATTTCCTCTCTTAGAACCTAGAGATCTCAGATCTATGCATTTTTTAATACTTTAAGCCTATTTTTATGTCATAGATCTAACAAAGAATCTTAAAATGGGCTAAAAATGCTTCTTTAAACATTAAAATTTTAATAATTTATTGTTTTTTTAGTCTAATGATATTTGTGAAGGTGTTTGAATCTCTCTAAGTTGTAAATCTAGCACTTACATGTAGTTGCAAGCATAAGAAGCACCAAAAAGTGAGAAAATCAGCCTGTAGGTGTATTTGTACAACCTACGTATAGCCTTGACAAGTAAAAAATTCAAGAAAAAATTTACATTTATAGTTATTTTTCTAATCTAATCTTTGAAAGGTGAATTATTCACTATTTTAGACTACAAATCACCTTCTAAGAGCTATTTAAAGCTTGTATTTGAACTTATTGAAGAGCTCATCTCTAAAATTCACCTTTGTATGGCCTCTATGAATGATTTTTTAAAAAAAATTTAGAAAGAAAATTGATTTAAATCCTCTCCTTTCTTTAGTTTATATGCATGTAAATCTCCTTCCAAACCCTACAATCTATTGTCTGAGCTCCCTTTATTTTTTCCAAACCTCCTTTACCATCCCATATCAGCCTTGTACTATTTTTTTGAGAGAAGTTTTTGTCAAAAATTTAAACTCATGGTTCGACAGCCTGTTTCTCTCCTTGTAAGGTAATTTCAGTAATATTTAAGGATATTTGAGCCACTTGCAGAGCCCGAGGACAAATAAAAAGGAGTTTATGATTTTTCTAGTCCTCATGTGTGTTATAGCTACAACATAGCACTAAAAAAACAATCTAAAGGTAGTATTTCTCAAATTTGAGTCTTCTAGATGCATCAAAAGTTGTTTTCATGGTAGTTTGAAGCTTTGGTTTGTTGAAAATGGATTCATGTAGCTCCTGATGTGCTCCTATCTTCTCCACCTACGCCATTTTCTTGTATACTACATGGTACAATAAAATATAATGGGTATGTGAAAGTTTAATAAAAATTATTTAAAAAATACAACTTTTATTTATGTTTTTATTCCACATAATCAGTGGACCCCACTTATATTAAAATCCAATGCTTTCAAATTTAAAATTAATGCTTGCATTATATTTTTTAACAAAATCATCTAATCCTCTTTCTTTTATTTAAAAAAAATGAAAATTAGATTAAAAAAATGGATTAAATTTATATTAGTGCATTTTTTATATTAACTAGTGTAGTGGGTGAGTTGGCTAACATAATTTTGCTAGTTCACTTGCATGAGTGAGGTCTAGAGTTTAAATCCCCTCAATATTTCCTTTTTTATTTAATTTAGTTTAGTATTAAAAACTATTTTTTAATATGCATGATCATTCATGTGGGAACATGTGTTGTGTGTAGTATTTTGTTTGCCTAATGACCCTATCAATTATTTGTAGACCATAGTCATCTAACCAGTTGATTTGTAGGTTTTGGAACATTTAAAAAACATTAAGAAGTTATTTGAGTTGATTTAAAACCTCCTTATATTGGTTTTACAACAATATAGTCAAATATTATCTTACAACATTATTGATGACACTTGTGATCAATTCTTACGACACTTGCAACACTAGAGTTTCTTAAGTATTTTGATTAATTTAGTGTCATTATACATTTTAAATGTGGGTATACTAAAATTAAGTATAAAATAATATTAAATTAAATATTAAAATTAAAAACCCCTTCATGTAAAAAATGCAAACTGAGGATGTCAACACTGTAGGGAAGCAATGACTTCACCTAGTTTTGATTTTGACAAATCCCAAATGTTAAATGGATCAAATTATAACATTTGTAAAATCCACATTAAAGCTGAGTTTATGGATAGAAAACTATGGAATATTGTTTTTTGGAGTGAAAAACCCCATACAGGGATAAATTTGATAACTAAGCCCACGATTAGTGTTAGTTTAGTGTAAAATGTAAACTGATACAATACTTGATTTGACATCGAGGAGTGCAATTTTATGTTTTTAGTAAAACATGTATCTTGATGAAAATAGAAAAGGGTGAGTTTTGACTTGGTATGTCTCTTATGCTAGCCTTTAAAT
Source organism: Torreya grandis (assembly GCA_037957365.1). NCBI lineage: Eukaryota > Viridiplantae > Streptophyta > Pinopsida > Cupressales > Taxaceae > Torreya > Torreya grandis. The sequence continues at coordinate 629,556 of JARHVA010004742.1, forward strand.
CATTTATGAATGTCACATTATGCTTCATTAGGGCCTTACATAATAGTTTTTTAAGTAATATCATAATGGATGTGGATTTACCACTATGTAAAACTACTAAAAGGCCTACCTATTTTCTCCTACTACCATGATTCAATCTTAATGGTCAATTTGATCTAACTATTTCATGACCATTTATGATGTCACATCAATGAAAAGAGTCTTCCTAGTTGGAATTATGTGTTTATACACTTTGACTCCAAAATGCTTTCTTTTGTGAGTTCCCTGTTGAGTTTTTTGGAGAATTAGACTAAATTGAGCCATTTGTTCATCCATCATGACAAATTTTTGCTCACTTTATGTATAATTAGATTCCCTATCATAGTTATAGGATTATAATGAAATATACATCTAAGGCATGTTGAGAATCTCTTTATGAGATATTTTACTATTTTGTCATATAATTTATTATGTTGATGAATTTTCATTTTTTATGTTTGAATGAATTCATCAGTTGACCAATATGTGAACCTAGTTTAAGTAGTAGTATATGTGTTAAAACAACATAAAATAACCTAACGGGTGTTTAAATAAATACTTAAAATTAGTGTTTTATGCATCTAAGACTTAGAGCCAATTTACCTATCATACAAGATATGAAAACAATAACCATAATGAATTCTTATTAAGCTTGCATTATTTTTTGAGATCAATTTCAGAAGTTGTAGAAATAATACACCATGCTTGATTTTTTGACTTGTAAAGTCACTTTGGAATCAACTTGATTAAATAAAAAAGAAATTAAATTTTAATAAATTTAGAATTTGATTATGTTTGCTTATAGTTTCATAATATCCTAGAAACTTTATTTTATCTTTTTTAGGTATGTTTGCTAGTTTTGGCAACCCGATTCCAAACCTGGTTTAATCCAAATTATGGGTAAAACATTTTTTTCATCTAAACCCACTTTAAATGCCAGTTTATTTTGGCATGTTATTGATATGGGTTTTGTTATTTGGTTTCATAAGTAAACCTCATAGATGAGGAAATTGGCATTGGCTGACAAAATGTTGTTTCTCCCTATGGAAGCATTTTATTCATTGTCATTTTGTCGATGGTTTATCATGATATGAATTAGTTATGAGGTGTGATAATAAAGATGGTATATGTTAGCATCTTGATGATTTTTCCTCATCACAAAATTATTGTCTTGGCTAATTCACATTCACTTTGAAATTTATGGTGGCCTTTCTTCTATGTCTTTATCATGAAGCTTGTCGAGAATGCTTATGTGATAAGCATCATTCCAAAATTATACACAAAATATAATGATACTAAAGCCTTGCATCCTTATACACTCTTATAAATTTAGACTAATATTAAAACTTCTTTCAAATTTAAAAATAATGTTTTATATGACTTGACAAGAAATATATGCATAAGGATTGACATAGAGGATTGTATGGTACCTAGATCCCAATTTGGGCACTATTTGTATGTTCATGTCATATTATGTATCATTATAATAGTTTACTAAAACTATCTTATTGTTAGTGAACCTTTTTATAGGTTCTTTCAAAATACTAACTAAATTTATATTGTAATATATTTTGGTCTAAAAACGAACCAAGTGTTGCTCACATTAAGATATTTGGTAGCACTACTTCCATTTTTTATTCATAAAAGAAAAAAAAAAAGAAACTTAATTCTATATTTTTTCTTATATTTTCAAATGCTATTTAGAACAAACTAAAATGATTAAGAGTGTATGATTCATCTTCTAGACAAATAATTGAAAATAGGAATGTTCATGTTCTTGAAAAATCTTTCTGTGAGCCTCCATGGAACCTCCTTTAATTTCATCATTTGATGAACCTAACTCTCCTATTTATCCTATGAATAAATAGATGCCTTAGTGGAAGTTTATCCAATTTTGGATAACTTAGAGTGTTAGGGGGAGCCTTATTCACTTGTGTTCAATCTAAAAAGACCTAAGTGAAAAATCCTTAATTAAATCATCTAATCTTGATAGTCTTAATAATTGACTAGAGGTCAATATACATACCATACTTTGATGACTATGTATGAAGATGAATCTCAATTTTTTATTCAAGATGTTAGATGGGAAAATAATATTGTTTTCAAATTTTGATTACATTATGATTATTTTCAATTTAAAATGAGTTAGCATTTTATACATATCATCATCTTTCATTTTGATCATGTTTGGTAATTCTAATTTGTAAAAAGTATATTTTATGCTAACATTCTTAGATACTCTCATTTGAATGTTGTATCATTTTATTGTTTATGCTAAAATGCTTATATACTTTCATTTGATAAATAAATCAAGTTTATGCTAACATGTTTAGATTATTTAATTTGATTGTTTATAATAACATGATTATATGCTTCATTTTGAAATGCAATTGCAAATGGAGTTTGCGTTATTAGATCTCCATCATTTAACTTACCAAGAATTCTATTCATACAAATATAAAACTAATTTCAATCTTATGTCTATTTTATTGGATGCTCACATATCATGCTAATCTCTATTTGATGTATGAGAGGCTACATACCTCAATTTTTTGTTTCCAAATCTATATCATTGGAAAATTAAAGCATATTAAACTTACAAAGTTTTTATACAACTTCAATGAGTTATTGATAATAAGATATCTAAATGATTTAGTATCATATTATTAGTAAACTTATTATATGTACATCACATGATAGATGGGGATGCTCATATTGTCAATATTGGAGATGTCCATTAATGAATTACATACAATAATTTATGTTTGTCACTAGATTTATAATCAAAGTAGTGAACTTATTTATGACTTGATGGTTTAAAATGTGCTTTATCACAGAAAAACATTTGTCATTTTTTATATTTATAGATGTGGTTTTTATGATGCTAACCATAATATGATATCATGAATCCATTGTTTTTTGAATGTGTTGGAAGTTTGTGCAGGTGCTAAAGTTGTATAACTCCAGAGAAAATTCCAGTGTAGCACCAAAAAACTATTGAAGTACATGTACAAGTTATCCAAGATAAAATTAATCAATGGTGATCTGTATAATGTCCTATGGGCAAATAGGAAATAAATATCTTCACAAACCTTTTGGTTTCACCAAGAGTTGTCAATTTTATACAATGCTAGGCCTCTCAAATCTACCATTGAGGGGGAGTGTGCATGGAAATGTCGCTTATCGGCCTTATATATTTCTTTTTCTCTATACTTCTTCTCATTGTATAGCATTATTAAATCACTTATGTGATTTTAGTAAACTTTGTATGGAAATTTTATTTTTTTACCTAATACTTATAAGTATATGGAGGTCCTTATGTTATAAAAGGATCCAATGATTTTTTGATTATTCATGAGAAATTATGAGTGGTAGTCTCACGATCATGCTAGCCTAAACTTACTTTAAGTAGTTTATTGATTGTAATTCCTTTTGTTACAAAAGGTAACTTTATCACGATGAAAGTTTTTTCCTTCACATCCTAAACTAATCATATATGGTCTATGGGGATAATTCATTTATTTATGAAGGTGACTATTGTTATAATATGTAATGGATAAGTGGTGAATTTATGTACCCTTAATACATTAAACTATGTTGGTTTTGGAGAGGTCACCTCCATAAATGATAAAATATTTTTATGGCCTATAGAAAGGTTGCACATTGGTGAAAATTTTCCATGAGTGTATCACTACATTTATCCACACCAAGTGTGATGGATTTTTTTCCTTTAAAGGAATGACTAAGATGGATGGATATGTGCCTTAAAATCCCAACTTAACATTAAGGGGGAGTGTTGGAACATATAATGGTTAAGTGATGCATTTATGTACCAATAATACATTAATTACAACATTAAATAAATAATAAATTTTATTATTTATGAGGTCATGCTCATGAAATAATAAAACATATTATTATTAATGTTGGAATTATTGGTCTAGGCTGGAATCATGACCTATGGTCAAAGATGCCAACCCATGTGATCAAGGGGACAAAGTCTGGCCCATGTAATGTGACCGTTGATAAAGGGTCCCACTTCTCCAATGATCATATTACAATGATCATATGGATTTTACTATATTATAGAGATTTTACATTGTAAAATTTAGAGAGGATTCTTATGCATTCCAATCTCTCCATCTTGGTTTGTGAAGAATTGTGGATAAGAAGTGAGAAGAGAAAGCTTATATTGGGTATATTGAGTTTCTCATAATATGAATAATCTTTGTGGGTTTTTTACCTCTTAGAGGTTTTCCAACATATATCTTGTGTTGGTTTTATGTATGTCTTTGCTCTTGATCTCATATCTATATCCATAGATCATATGCATTTGTTCTGCATGTTCTATCATAATAAGTTTTGATCACCTTGGTCTACCTAGTTTCTTTTCATTTGGTTTGATTGGATAAAATCATATCCCTATTATTATTATACCAAATAATGATAGGTAGAGACATGTGGTTATCTGAAAACATTGCCCATTTTCACTTTGAATATGAATACCCTAGTTCTATTCATAGCATGTTCTAATTGGGTAAGCTCTACTTATAATGGGAAGGATCTCTGAATCATTATTCCCTAAAATCCCTCCTTATCATTAATTCATTTTGAGAATAAGAGTATTATCTTATGCAACAAAGCTTTGGGAAAATCTTCTAGGATGATTGAGGCCAATACATAAATAAATAATAGTATTAGGATCAAAATAAAAATATCTACAAAAGAAACAAAAAAATAGACTAATCCCTTGAAGGACAACTATGAAATATATAAAATATACAAAAATATATGTATCAAAAGTGAAAATTCCCCCCTCAAAGGATAGATGATTCAAAAATAATTTTTCAAAATATAGACCACTCCCTCGAAGGATAGCTATCATGCATAAAATATCTTGAGAAAGCTTCTCACATTGATCAAATTTCTTTAATTTAGTAGACTTACTGCATTGATACATCTACATTGATTGACATAAAAGGATTCTAGGGTTGACCTTAGTTTTAGGCGTACAAGAGGAAAACATATTATTATTAAAATAATCCACTTTCTATCAAATCAAATCCTTATAAATGTCCATCTCAAACCAATAAGATCCTAAACTTAGTTTACCTAAGGTTGTTAGGCTATTTATTAGAAGTCAGTTAAGGATGCACATGCATTCATTTCAAGTGGTTTTCTTGGGTCATGGTATGAGCCAATAACAACAATAGAACCCTTTGTAAATCAAATTTGTGCTAATTAATTATAGATTTTACACATATATCTAAGAATATCTTAATCTAGTAATAAAAAAAAATATAAGTCTCATAACATGAAGTCTATAATCTATAGATCACATCCATAGTAATAATAATCCATAAACATTTTTCATAATTAATAATGTAATCCATAATCCATAATTTAATTTACATCCATAATAACATAATCATAATTTATAATCATTTTAACATTTCATAATATTTTAAAATCCATAAATCCATCATCACATAGCATAAAATATATAATCAATAATCTAATGCACATCCATAATCCATAAACATTTTTTTTAAGGGCCCATAATCCATAATATAATCAAAATCATAATTATGTAATCCATATCCCATAATCAAAATAACATCCATAAATAACATAATCATGATCTATAAACATTTTAATATTTCATAACATTTAAATTCATCAAATCCATAATCTAAACCCATAATCACATCACATAAAATTCATAAAATCCATAATCCATGATCTAATGCATATCCATAATAACCATAATCCATAATTTTTTTAATATAAATCCATAATATGTAACAACCATAATATATAATATCATTTAATAATCTAAATCTAAACCACATAATTTAAATACACACATCCATGATTCCATGATAACACAATCCATAAACATCCATAATCCATATGAACATCACAACTCATAAATATATATATATATATATATATATATAATGATCAAAGTGTACATCACAAGTATTCATAAATATGTCTATGGCTCTCTGGCCAATACAATGAATAAATTCATTAAAGAGCTACTCAATAAAATGCATCCTGAACAAATGGAAACTCCCAAAGCTCCACCACCATCTCCACTCCCATCCCCTCCCCCATATCCTCATCCATATCTATCCCTCCTCTAATCCCTCCCATGGGATACACTCCCCATGTTAACTGACCATGTGTGAGTTTGCCTGGAAGATCTGCTCTATGTGCCTAAGTGGGTAACATAGTGAGGAATCTTTAGATGTAGATCTAGAATGATCTTCTCATAGTATCACATATCCAATACTAACTCCCTATACATATTAATGATTAATATACCCACCTACCCTATGCTAGGCCCAATCATCCTTGAAACTATTTGTACTAATGAGTCTCCATCCCCCTTCTGCAAGCTATCCCTTTGCATTTGATAGTGATCTTAAGCCTCCATTTCTAGTTTATGGATCAATTTTAATGAGTTAAACTACACTTGTAGTGTATCCAATCTAGTTTGCATGGTGTCCCACTCAATCTGCATTATGGTGAGATCCCCCTATGCTATGACCACCTATCCCTATAAGGTAATACACTAGGCCATCAATGTATCCCTCTATGTAATGATATCTACAATATCAATCTCCTCCTCCTCTCCCCCATCCTCTCCCCTCTCCCCCTAATCTCCTATATCCATCTCTCCTCCTTCATCCTCCTTATCATCCTCCATCTCCTTGTCTACTCCCTCTTATTGAGGTCACACCACCCTCTCCTTCTTCATTGCCCACTATCCTGACCACCAAGCTAGGAACGCTAGAGTGCACCTTGAATCCTCCACATCTAATCCCACTACCTCCTCTTCTTTGACCTTTGCTGGGACATCTATAGTTACTAGATTTAAGAGTGTAGGATCTATCTCATCCCATATATATGCACATAGGGCCCATGTTATGTCCTACACCAAGTCAGACTATCTCCTCACCCACCCAAAATGGAGGTACTACATGTACTCTATCCTCCTCCCTATCCCCCACCTCTCCTTTTAGATATATGAAAGCTCTACCTCTAAACTAGGCCATGTAATAAATTTGAGATAGGGTCTCCAAATGATATATCTATCTTATAACCCCTCTAGAACCCCTCAATAGTAATCTAGGTCCCAAATAATGCCATATATGAAATCTTGAGCTAAATCTACCTTTCATCATTGGAAGGTCATACTGTAATCGATCTCATACCATTGTATACATGGGGTACCAATGTGATGTACCACCTTGATGTGATCATACACCCAACACTATAGAACTATGATAAAATCCAACCCATACCTCCTTTGTATCCTCTAACCCCATATCTCCCTATAAACCTATTATAATAAGGTAAATGCCTAAGCAAACACTGTCCTATGCTCCAACATATCTGTGAGCACTCCTATCAGGCTCCATGCAAACCTGCCTCTTACTGAGTCTAAGAGTGCATAGTAGGAAACTACCAGTAGTATCATGGTCAAAAAACCCCTCCTTACTACATTGGCATCATATAGAGGCTTGAATATAAAGCCACCAATAACCAAAGTTATATTTGTAACATCCCCACCATATAGGCATGTTAGTGCTACTTTGCATCCCTACTCATCTATAGGTAATATCACTACTCCCTATGTTGGAAGTTATAAAATATTGTATATAACCTCCTTAGTAATGGTTATCTCTCCTATAGGTAGCCAAAATTTCCTAGTAGTCATGTCTCATCACTCCAACATGGTGAAAAAAAGCTCACATATCAATTAATGTGTTAGTAATAATGAAATCTTCCTAGGCTTATGGCCTCCAAGTATGCCCAATCATCATCACTGAGCTGGTCCCATAGTCACTCTAATAGAAAATACGATTGATCTCACATTTGTATTAGTTTCCATTCCTATTACTAGAATCTCTTATCAACCTTAAATCTCCTAAAAACTTTACTTAGCCTAAACCCTAGACATTATACTCTTGCCTTTCAGTTTTTTAGTGAATCGATGCTGATCCCTTATAAATCAGTGCCATTCCATTATTATCAATGCCATTTTTAGTGAAATAAAGTCAATTCCCAATAAATCATCATAAATTTATGGGAATAAATACTAATTATTTGATGCCATACTAACTTAGTCTTAGCATCTATCCTAATCCTAAAAAGCAAAAAAATAAAAAAATTTCAAAATAAAATAAAATTAACAAATAATGAGGCCTACCTCATCCTACAATCATTGTCATTATCTCAACCCACTAATACTAACCTCTATTTGACCTCACATAATAATCATCATTTTAATTCTCACATGTCATTTCATTTTACACAATAGTAAATGATTCCTTTTCCACATTAGATTTGTTTATATACCTGACTTTGGGTCAACACTGATCTATTTTGGATTAGTGTCGATTTGGTGGATCAATGCTGATTCATTATGGATTGGCACCAATTTTCCTATTTTTTCACTACTTATAATTTACATGCATCCAATCTTGCTCCATAGCCTTATCCTAGTACCTTGTACACACCTACCCTATTATTTATCATATACCATTTTAGGTTTGTGGATTTTGACCCCTATTAGTCCCATAGCTTGTGCAAAACATGTACTCTTTTAGGTATCTCCCCTTAGTGGGTCCTAAGAGTGCATTTTCTCTTGAGAAAAAATGTCTATAGGTAGCATGCACACTGTATAGCACATCAGATGCTTTGGTTAGCCAAGTCTTATCACTTGTTCCCTTGTTTATCCTTCATTTAATCCCACTTGTAGTTGTGGTATTTTATTATAGAATTTTCCTTAAGGCATATGTACCTATATTACCTTACATCATATCAGTGAAAATCATATATTTCATGTTATGCATCCATGTTATTAGATATCTTTTGTTATATACCCATCTCATCCACTATTCCATTTTTCAAACCCATCACCTGTTCTTCATCCTATGTTGACTATTAGTTTAAAGGGGGATACCTCCTCACACAAAATCGGGGCATTAGACCTCAATTTTTATCTCATGACATGTATTCCATACCATTCCATAAAAAGGGGCACATGTAGATACTATAATTTTCTATACTATATATGATTTGTTATGTGTCATAAGCCCTTATTATTATTCTAATCTCTTAAATATCCCTATCCTAAAGTTTAATTTGTTTACCATTAGTCACCCAGTAATTTGTTTTTACAAATTACCTTTTCACCTCCATGACCACCTAAATATATTAAAAATATAGGGAATCCTAACCTTTAACCACTTTACCCACATATAGCCCTATCCCCAACAACCTCACACTCATAAATCTAAATTTACCCATAGTTGGAATAAACCAACATGGATAAAAACTTTATTTCCAAATTGGGTGAATCAGTGCCAATTCACTTATAATCAACACCAATTCTCTGAATAGGCATCGATCCATTTATACCTAGCCATCCTTTTGGATCAGGGATCATAAGTTATGAACCTCAAAATGCTGCTACTTGTAACCAACTTGGTGTTATATGAGAGGATGTGAATGCTGTTATGGGTTATTAGGATGAATAATTTGCTTATATTGATAGTTTAAATGAAGATTAAATCATAATCATAATTGTTATCACATCTTTATCTTTTATAATTTTAGTGTTGATTTATCCACTTAATTTTGAAAATAGCGAGCTAACATCCACTTGAGGAAGTTCACAACTTCCTAGGACTAGTTCCTAACTAGACAACTCACCTATGGATCTATTAATCTATTTTTGTCTAAGTTGTTTAATTATGTATAGGTTATTCTTCCAAGCTAAATATAAGTTCCTTCAATCATTGGATTCAAGTGGTGTGAAACCATCTTCATATCTCTAGGTATTCATCATAAACCCTAATTGTCATTGAGTTTTTAGTAAGTTAATTAAATTAAAGGAAAAATGAAAAACTACTATAAAAATATATTCAAGATCGTTCTACCCATTCAATTATATAGCCTACTTAGGTTCATTCTAAGAAAATAGTTCAAAAGAGAGTAGTTGACTTTCCCAGATGACCAATACTTTAGTACCTATACCCATTACATCAAAGAGTCATTTATAAATCATGATAGCCAATATTTAATTCATGTCTTAATATAAAATTATTGATAGTTCCTCGTGTTACACACTAAACATGAAAACATGTTTATCCTACTATACAATGAATTTAACATGATACTATGCACACTATAGTTACTAATCATACACGGGATCCTATGAGTGACAATGATGATAGTTATAGTACAACACATGATCTTTTTCAAATTTAGATTTAGATATAATTACACATGACAGTACTTAATCATGAAATGTGACCTTTACCATGTTTGATACATGACCTCCACATGAACATCACATAGATTGGATAACTATTTAACATCTCATTTAAGTAAATATTTTAGAAATAAAAAAAACATAAAATATTAGGACCTAAATGTGACTTGTGTACTAGTTTACATTATTCACTTGTTTTAACTCACATGTTTGGTAGATTAAATATCCTTTTTCATATGCACAAGAATTTCAAGACATATATGAGTGAGATGCAATACATACATATTACACTTGATATATGGATACATATATGTTGGACATTCCAATACTCAAAGGCTATGCCAATGCTAGGGGCATCATATTCCATAAGTTACATTGATATAAGTTATATCTTTCTATGTTTTTTTCCATTTACCATGTTGATCTCCATTTCTTGATTGCACATGTCTTGCTATTACTCACACTCTCTATAATGATATATTTCATGGATATGTTACTTTAATTTGATGTGATATTGACATAATTGGATAGTGTAGCTAGATTATTTGTTTTATGCTTCATTGATGCTGTTTCCTTTTCAAAATAGGCTAATCATTTCTTATTATTTTTGGCCCTTTGATTTGTGTGTGTGACATTTATTTTCCATTATTTGTGATGCTTAGCCTTGTGTGTGAGACATTTATTGTCCAATGTTTTTGGCCCTTGGCATTGTGTGTGTGACATTTTATTTTCCCCTGTATGTGACTCTTGCTTTTATGTGTGACATTGAGTTATATTGTGTGTGTTTATATTATGTGCATCATGGCCATGATATTGTATTCTTCTAAATGGATTAATCTAGGATTATCTATTGAGATTACTAAGTTTACAAGTGAATTGATCTATATGATTATTTGTGTGTGGTGCCATGATTAAAATCATTCACCTTTACTGTGTAGTATTATTACATGATTATATTAGTGATAATTACTACTATATGCATAATTATTATATCTATATTTACATGACACTTGTATGCCTTGCATTACACATTTCATATATACTTTGACAATATATTTATCACTATGATGACATATTCTTGACACATTGACATGATTGCACATGATTACATCTTTTTGCATACACATTATATATTTAACTCTTTATTTTGAGATGAGTGACTTGTAGGCTACATACCTCACCTTCGAAGGGGGAATATTAGTGAGCTTGTAATAGAGACTCAATCCTCCATGATCAAAAAATTAAAATATTGTCATAACTTATAGTATTTATATATTTTAGAGTGGTTCATATATAATATTGGTTTAGATACAAGATAAGTATTTATGCAATGGAATATATTTTAAGGGCATATACCATGGATATGCACCCAATTGATGGGAAAATTAGATATAGGTTTTTATATATTCAAATCTATTTGGAGCATATGCCATGTATAGGCACACACATTTATAGGAATAAGATTTATAAGTCTGTGATTGATTATCATATAGATGCCTAACATTATATGTCATATTGGAACTAATTGGTTTGAAAAATGGGGCATGGATCTTTTTCATGCATGAACATTATTACAATTATCATGTTGACACTAATTATGGGGCATGAACATTATTCATGCACATACACACTTTTATAGTCTCAATTTAAAACATATTTGATGGTACCTATAAGTGAGCACCCTTGAACTATAAGTTTGTCTACAATGGTTAAATCATGTATATTGAGGTAATGTGGTTGAGGATTTTGTGATGCTCAATGACCTTAACATTACTCAAAATCATCCCATATGTGGATCCCACCTTAGCATCTTGGGGCATAATATTAGTTATATGGGTTAGTGTGGTTAAGGATTATGTGATGCTTAATAATGTAAACATTACTCCCTTTTCAATGAGGGTTGGGGAATTTATCTTCCCAACTCATGGCCTTATATTAGTTCAAAATTGGGATTTCCCCTAATTCTTTAAGTGTTTCAATAAGGAAGCATCGTATCCAGTAACATGATACACAAAAATATGGTTCACCTACTTATATATGTATTTCTTGCTCTTTCAAGTTTATAAAATTTCAATTATAGTTTAGATTACATACATAGCCACTAATTTTTGCATGTTCATTACATGTTGTATAGAGTTAGCTACATGTTTAGAGCCTTCTCCCAGAGATAAAGTGTGTTGTACACACTAAAGTACATCTTTTTTCCATTTACTTTATCATTGTACTTCATTTAAATACTAGAATAAAATGGGGAAATTTTAAGATACTAAAATATAGTATTAGATATGTGACAATGATAATTATCACCTACGTTCACCTTAAATGAATTATGCATTCACATATGGATCTTATTCTCCCTTCTTTCCCATTACATGATTTCCATGGGTCTTACCTTCTCAATTTTGTCTTTGGTACCTAGAAGAATTTTCCACTTTATGTTTAACTTACTCATAATTATATTTAGACTATGTCTAGATCATCAAATTGGTCTTCCTACTTTTTGGATTGAACTGGTAGTCTTGAATGTTTATATAATTCCAAACTTGTCCAAGTTTGATGAAATTGTCCTACACCAAGTAATGGTTACTTTAAAAATTTATATCCTTCTTATGGGTTGTCCTATATATTTTACATGTCGATGGTATGATAAATTATACAAACAATCCCATATAAATACAAATTAGGTCTAAGCCTATTACCCATTTGGAAAACCCCTATTAAACACACTCAAACACTTGCATATTCAAAGTCACTACTCTATTATTTACAACTTAGCCATTAATCATAAGGAGTAGGTCCCAACTAAATCTAAATCACCTCAAATCTAAGTAAAACTTATCATTTTTGAAGTGTTGAAAGATATATCATAGGTTGCATATATGAAATGAGTAATATTACACATATTCACCTAACATGGAGTATTATATGTGGTTTTAATTCCCTCTTTAGAGTCTTGGATATGTAGGTGATGGTCAACCATTCATTGGGGAGTAGTTGGGGTCAACTCAATCCACCTTCTTTCCCATTTTGTCAACTAAAACCTAGTATCAAAAGTGGACCTATGGTTTCAAGATAAGGAGACACATTTATGGGTATTGTGTGCACAATTACCCCTAAGGATGCACATAGAAAAAGAAGACAAGCAAGTGTAGTGGCATGCACCAAAATAGAGAAGTAAATCTATAGTGATAAAACCATAAAATTTAGTCTCAAGTGTTATTCAATACCAATCAGAGGCTAATTATCTTTTCAGGCACACCAATTGGTCTAATTCCTAACCTTAATGACTCTTATTCTAGTTTCTTGTATTTATTATCATCTACATTCAAAACTTTGACAATATTGTTAGTTATCTTAATCCTCTTAGTACTTTCCATAATCAATAAGTGCAAGTGTCAAATCAATTTATACCTTTTACATTTAGATTACTGTTTAATTTTAATACATCATACAATTTGAGTTATTTCAAATTTTTATGATTATTAAATTTTATTAAGAAAAGGTGAAACATTAACCATGATTAAAGCAAACATGAATATAATTATCATGGTAAGCACTTGAGCATATAAGAACATATATAACATGAAAGATATACTAGAGAATATAGGATCACATGAGGCCTCAATATGATAAAGGAAATAAATAAATATGTGACTTTAAATGGTGCAAGGAGATGCCCTCATAATTCCTCTAGAGCAAACATTAGAGGTACCCCAAACCTATTATGAATTCTCAATCATTAACCTATATATGTTGCATGCACATCTTGCATCTATGTAAGCTTTTGTGTGTGTCATGTCCTAAAGATTTTTACTTATATTCAATCCATTCATAGTCATTTACCATGAAATAAGATCACAAGAAATCATGATTCATATCAAGGAGGTTCATTTATCATCTTAAGTCTAGGCACACTCTACAAAAGATAAACTTTTACTCTAAAGGATTTATCTTCAAAATTTGATTCCATCTTGTACTAATAGAGGGTTAGGTTAATATTAATGTAGTTTTATCATCACTTATAGGTAATAAGAGGTTTAAGATCATGTTTGATATTCCATTTACACTACACAAGAACCATGTGGGGTTTGAATCTAACATGTGAGATAGTAGTTATAACTCTCATGAGGTTTCCTGACCCAACTACTTCTATCCCTTATCCTTTGCATATGTGTGTTATGGATATCTAGGTTAAGAGAAGAAGACATAATTTTTGACATCATACTTATTAATTAAAATAATAAAAAATATAAGATTGTACAACATCAAGAGTTGAACCTATACAAAAAACTAAGGAATTTATAAAAGTGTGAAGTAAAAATTTATCACCTAAGAACATAGTCATTGGTCAAAAATGCACAAAATTAAATATGTTTTAAGAAAATTTGTTGGTTAGGAATAAAGAGCCAAATCCATCCTTTTATACTGAATAATTCATATTTTACACAAAGCTCATCCCTTCTTTATAGACTAGGGTTTCACTTTCATAATTTTATAAATCTATCAAGGTGTGATAGTTCCATCTCTTTTGATTTTCATATTGTCCATTCCTTATCAAATCATTTTTATTTACAAATTTTTAAAATATTTTCATTAAATAGATTAGGTTTTATTTACTCTTTTAGACTATTATTTTATAGATATACTTTTTGCACATTGTTTTACCATTATAATGTTCTCATCATGCTTCAGTGTTTGTTATATTAAATAAATAAATAATAGTTAATTCATCCTAGAGAATAGATACCTAAATGAGGTTTTTAAAACCCACATTTATATTTTTAGAATATTATTTTGAGTTTTTTAATATATTGGAAAACTCCCATGTAATATAATTGATTAAAACTATTTTTAGTAAGTTGTTAGATTTTGTCTCCTTAATGATAGGAGCAGGTGTTAGTCTAATGCTTATATAAATAATGACTTTTGCCATAATATTTATAACATGAATAAAATCATATTTTGTTTTATAAATTTTTTGTATTAGATTAGGTTATTCTAAATATTTTGGAGAGGAGAAGAAAGAAGAAAAATAATATGAAATTGAGAGGAATATCAGGCACTCCATGACAAGCTTCAACATGGCACAATAAATATTTACTTATTTCTATAAGCATACTTCCATTGAACCTAATCCTCTCTATGATTATGCATCAAATGATGTGGAGAATACCAACCTAGGTGATCCTATTTAGAAATTATCTACTTGTATAGACCCTCTCTTATTATGTATACAAATCTCCTTCACTTCCCTGGCTTCTCTAGATGCCCATAGACCCTCTGGGTACCTCCTAGAGCCCTTTCAATCTCTCATAAACCACCCAAAAGGGGATGTTGACCTAGGATATGGATTTTAGAGGCAGCCCATGGGATAGGCCACACATTTAATTTAAAAGATCCACAACCTAGGCTGTAACTCAGCTAGAACATGTGTTTTTGATATTTTACAGATTGAGGAAGCCCTATATCACTCCATTTATTCCATTTTATTGGGATGATTCTCTCTTATTATCTCTTTTGACTCTCATGCCTTATTTAATCTGTATTGATTCATTATTGGAACTCTTGAGTTGGATTGGTGAGAAGAGATTTCATTCACTACTACACATTGGATTGAAGACTCCATTACTACTCTCAGTTATTCCTGCTTCCTTGTGGATTGATCCTAGCTTCTACATTTGGCATTGCACCTAATTTGTGCACTTGGTTGGAGATATCACACACTTGAAATTTATCACTTCACCTCCTCCATTGGTTTTATCTCCCAATTTGGACTCAATTCACACACAACTTGGTCTTCCTCCTTCATTTCTTCTTAGCTTGGATTGATAGTTGGTAGAACATCTGCACATTTTTTTTTGAGATTGATCTAAGGGCACTTTGTTATGAAAAATGAAACTCAATTTTTTTAATGTAGTATATATTCTAGGGTTTATCATTTACATACTAGTTTAGCATGTTGTGTACATGTTTAGAGTAGATTCTAAATTATATACATTCTTTCAACTCTAAAAACATCTTTCCCCCTTCAAAAATGTATTTCATTATGTAAGATTTCTTGATTTTGAATCATTACCTTGCTTGGTATATTCTCTTGTGTTCATTTAGATTAATTGGTTTGGACAAAATGACTTTACCTCATTCATTCACATGCTAGAGATAGTTTTGTTTGAATAAGGGCATTAGGTTAGGTTTCTAAAATTGTATGCTCTCCTTATCTCTCTCTCTCTCTCTCTCTATTGAAAACATCATTTCCTTTCTGAAATCATATTTTAATTCATAGGATTACATGTTTATGAAATGCATTTCATGATTTGTAGTGTCATCTTGTTCAAATAGCTTGCTTTATCATTCTTTACACATTGAATATTACCCCCTTATTACTTGATTTACTATGGTTATACCTGTTAGAGATACCTGCATCTTTTGTGAACTTGTTCACACTATCCCTAACCTAGTTTATGAGCCTACCTATAGTTTGGTGCAAGCTGGCAAACTGAATAAAATCTATAGGTCACAAGAATCCCATAGTGTCCCTAAGTCAGTTAGCCTTCTAGGTATTTTATTAAGTACCATGCACACCCCCTACCAAACGCTAGTGGATCTATTTGGATTCTTGGAGGTATAATTTTTTTATTTTTTATTCCCACAAAGTGAAACATTCATTTATTTTATGAAGATTTCATTATTATTATTTTTCTGTAAGTATAGATTTAAAGAGTGAAGCTTCATCAAAGTAAATAAGAAATAATATAGTTAGAAGTTAGAAGCTTCTTGTCACATTTAACCAAGTGAAACTTCATCAAAGTAAAGAAGAAACAACAGAGGTAAAAACCAAAGAAGAAGCTTCATGCCACCTTCAAACAAGTGAAGCTTCATTTAAGGAAAGAAGAAATAATAGAGGTAGAACAAAATCCATGTTGTTTTCTAATTTGTCAAATAAGAAACAAAGTTGAAAAAAACTACCCCTAAGGAGTGTCATACTATCTTGTGGGATACCATTTATTGACTTGGAGTGCCATGCAAAGTTATTATGCATAAGTTAAATCACATTGACTAAGAAATTAATGCAAGGTTTTAGCCAATGTAATTTATCAAAAACTAAGGCATATAAAATATATTTTTTAAAGTTAACCATTTAAAACTTTAGAAAATTAAAAAATATTGCCTTAAGAGAATTTGAGAAGCCAATTAGTTAAAGAACCTAATCTTTGGAAATTTGTGATGACCCAAAACCCAAAATCTTACTTAGATGTCTATATTCTTAATACTAAAAACCCATTTAAATAAATTTTATACAACTATCCTAGGTTTTATAATTTAATTATTTTTCAAGAAACTTGCCTATAATCATAATAAAGTGATATTTAGAGTTTCTGGTCAACTTGTTGCCTAAAAATTTGCCAGCATGCCTAAAATTCCATCATAAAAAAATGATTTTAAGTATTTTTGTATAACTAATATAGTTTTCAAAAAATAAACTTTAGATTTTTTTTTTAATACCTTTAGGAGCCCCCTGAAATCAAATTAATTTAGTATCTAAAAAATAATGCTCACCTAGAAGCCAAAATTTTGTTACATTATGTGAAATTATCTATGAAAATAATTTATTTGATAATTTAATCCAAAAATTATAGTTTATGAGATTTATTTATTTTCATGTTTTTTAAAGGCATAACATAGGAAAATTAGGGAATTCTATAATCTACAAAATAGTGCATCTTGCATCATTGTAGTATTCAATATTAATGATGCCTTTGGTTCACATTTACAAATAAAGTTATTTCACTTTAAACTACTACATATATTTCCTAACATAGCTAAAACAACAACATTTGTGGCATTGTCCCTATAAAATTTTAGAGAGATAATTTTTTTCTTTTCATTTACCATTCCCTCCATTACACATTTGCCACTATCATTAAATGTAAATCCCAAAATTAGAAAATCTAAGTATATAGAGAAATTAAACCCATGTACAAGGATTTTATTCTAAGGAAATGTCATTGATAAGATGAATCCCCTTAACATATTGTCTACAAACCATGTACAACTCTCTCTCACAGACTTTAACATATTTTTCACATACTGCCAAGCATACATAAAGGATGAGCCTCTTCCACATACCAACGGGTATATATGAAGGTCATGTATATCAAGAGGTTTGGTATATTAGACTGATGATATATAGAAAGGGAAATTTTTTGCAGTGATAAATCACCAAGCAATTTTCCACATACATTTTGTACAAATAGACACAAATGGATCAAAATTCATTCTATCAGATACACATTTATTATTGGTGATAATTATGCTACATGGAAAAATAAGGTAAAAACACAATTATAATTTGAGTATATTTGACTAGTTGTTGATGATACCTTAAATTGACCCACTTTAAACATTCATCAATAATTAAAGTTTGAGAAATCTAGTTAGAAGATAAATTTTATAATCATGTTCAGAGTATCAAATGTGGTACAACCTCATATCATAAATGCCACTATAGCCAAATATGCATGAGATAAACTTGACATCATCTAAGAATACAAGAATAAGAATACCATTCTACATATTTAGAGCTAGATTCATTATCTAAAGATGAATCATGGTGAAAAAGTTGAAGCCTTCACACATCATGTTGTAACATTATGAACCTCACTCCTAGCATTGGGTGAGATAGTGACATACGAATTTCTAGTTGTAATTATCCTAAGAGTGATGCCACCTACCTAAAAGGTCTTTATGACTTAACTAAATGTCATAAATTAGAAACCAACATTTGAAACATTGGTTAACATGTTATAGTAGTAAGAATCCATGAAAATTGAAGAATAAAGTGATGAAGAAAATGCTCTTGCATTAAATCAGAAGGGGAAGAAGATAATGAAGTTGTCAAATTAATATTTGAAGTAGAACAATCAACAGAACCAAAATGGGAATAAATCTCATTGCCAAAATATCTTCAACATGGGAACATCACTAAAGATGATGAGACTCTAAATGAGGATTATCTCTATACCACTTAGTCAAATGAATATACAAACCCCAAAACTACAATCTAGTACATGGATTATAGTGCAACAAGACACATGACTAGAACTAGGGATTGGTTCACCAAATTAAACCATTCATCATCTCATGGTAATATCTCTCTTAGATATGATAATTCACATAGTGTTCAAGGTTGTGAAAAAATATCTTTATGTATTGGAAGTCACAATTGTAATATCACAATCATTTTATATGTTCCAAGACTAACTAAGAATCTATTATTTGTTAACCAATTACACAATCATAATCTCAAGGTTGAATTTGATCAAAAATATTAAAATAAGTTTTGACTAATCAGAGATAAGTCTAAACATTTAAAATTTTTAGAAAATGCTTATATGGTGAGTAAAATATTTAAATTTGATGTTGTCCATAGAGACAATCAATTTCTAATTGTAAAATATATAGATTTATCTATTCTATGACAACAATAAATATGGGAACTTGAGTTTTGGTTATCTGAATTCACTAAGTAGACACAACATGGTGAGAGAGCTTTCCTCTATAAAGATAAATATTGGTGTGTGTTCTAGTTTCTTAGATGAAAAATTAAAGAGATCTCCATTTAGCATAAGTTAATATCAAGCTCTTGGCCTATTAGATATGGTGCACATTAATCTATGTAGGTACGTGCGATTAAATATTATTGGATTCTAATATTTATATCTCTTTATGGATGATTAATCAATTAAAATATGGATATATTTTTTGATTGATATGGTTTTAGTGGGATCCTTATCCTATATGCTTTTAACCAGAGCTCTAAATGGTCTACGACATAATCGAGGGCCCAAATCCCTAAGTACACTAGTACTAAAATTACCAATAATGACCAAAATTGGCCTAAGAATACCAATGAATGGCCATAACCAACCCAAGAATACCATCAATGACCACAACCAACCCAAAAATACCAATGATCAGCCATAACTAGCCTCCAATACCATCTAAGATTTGAACTGGATGGTGCTTGTAGTAACCAAGTCACTTTACCAACTCACCCACATCTCATCAGTATAAAATGTTGATATATTGATTGAAGACAAAATATAAATATTTTCAAGTATTCAAATAATTTAAATCCACTATGAAATGAGAAATTGATTATTTCATTCATAGCATATGCTTAGATAAAGGGAGAATACACCAGTAAAGATTTCTCTAAATTTATGAAGGCATAATACATTCACCAATAGTTGAATACACCTTATACTCCATAATATAACGGTGTTGTAGAATGATGTAATCACACTATTATGGAAATGGTATATAACATGATTGAGGACTCACACCTACTTCATACATATTGGGTAGAAGTAGTTCACACAATGGTCTACCTAACGAACATGACACCCACCAAAGTTTTCAATGGTGTTACTCCATAGGAATCATGGACTATGAATGAGCCATCTATATCACATATTCATGTTTTTTTACTACAAGGCACATATGCATGTTCCTAAATATAAGAGACTTAAACTATATTATAAATATATGGCATGCATTTTTATTAACTACAATGAAGAGTCAAAGGTATATCGACTCATGGATCCAAAAATAAGAAGATGTATGCCAATAAAGATGTTACATATGATGAAAATTTTGAATCCAAATCACCCTCCACATAGTCATCTGATATAGGCATCAGTCCTATAAATATTTCTAATATGGATAGTGTTAGTGATGAGGACAATAATCATGGTCAACCAGGTCCTCTAACAACCACTAATACTATATAATGTATGCCTAAATGGTATACCAACACAATTTGAGATGTAAAATTGGTGGAGTCCTAAAAACTTCCACTAAAGGACTAAGGACTTATAGCATGACTCGTATAGATATTAATTCAAACCTAATGAGCATAATGATGTAATCATTTTATCCTTCAATGGTTCATGAATCCCAAGAGTCAAAACAATGGAATGAATCCATGGATGCCAATTATCAACCACTCATAAAAAATAACACATGGTAGCTTGTTGATATTCTACCACAAAATAAACTTATCAGATGTAATTAGGTATTTAAGACCAAGTATAAAGTATATGAAAACATTGAAAATCATAAGGCAAGATCACTATGCAAAAAAATAAGGTGTTGATTATGTGGATACTTTTGATCCCACAACAAAGATAAAGATAATCTCAATGGTTTTTGCTACAACTACATAATTTGGATGGAACATTCATCATATGGATGTGAAAATTCCTTCCTTAATAGAGATCTACAAAAGGAAGTCTACATGACTCAACCAAAGGGATTTATCACAAATTTTCAAGTATAAAAAGTGTGTAGACTTATAAAGTCAATATAGGTCTCATACAGGGTCCCTGAGCCTAGTACATCAAAATTGATGAGCATCTTGTACAACATGGATTCTATAGGAGTCTATATGATCTAAACCTTTAACTCAAGGTGTAAAAGGGGAGTTGTGATTATCATTTTATATGTTGATGATCAAGTCATCACTGATAGCTTAATGAATATGATTAATGCAAAAAATAATGATCTCAAGAAATCATTTAACATGACATGTATTGAGCTACTAGACTACTACCTTGGTTTGGAAGTATGGAAAAAGGGGAACTACATATTTGTGTCTTAAATGAAGTATGACAAAACCATGCTCAAGAAGTTTTATATGATATACTTTTATCTTATTTTAACACCTATGGAAAGGATTCAATTATCTTGTTCAAATCCATCACCACTAGTAAATGGTACTCTCTATTGATAGTTGATTGGGAGTCTCATTTACTTAACCTACACTAAGCAAAATATTAGCTACGCTGTCATCTATATTTCATGATTATTGTAGAATCCTAAGGCAAGCCAATAGAAAGAAACAAAGTGGATATTGAGATATATTTAAGGTACCATGGAATATGGCCTAAAATACAAGAATAATTATAAATTCTTCTTGACAAATTACTTAGATGCATATCATACATGTTCTATTGATGAAAGGAATTTGACATCTAGATTTGGTTTCTTTCTTGGATTTGGTCTTATCTTTTGGGGAATAAGAAGCAAAATTTTATTTCTTTATATTCCATTAAATCATAATATGGTACAACAAGAAGAGCTATTTTCAAAGTGATATGGCTATGTCTCATCATTACAGGACTAGATTGCCCTAAATTTAGCTTATAGCTATGTACAATGACAATGAAGGTCCTCTTAAAATTGTTAGTAACACAGTGTTCCATGAACACATAAATCACATCGAGGTTTAGGTGCATTTCATACATGAGCATGTTATACAACACAACATTTAGATCCAATATTTCCCCACCCAAGATCAATGTGTAGATGTCTTCACCAAGTCAATTACACATGATAAGTTGAAGCATTCAAAAATTCTCTCTCTCATAATATGAAAACTATGATTCATTAAGGAGGAAATTTTAGATTAATTAAATAAATAATAGTTGATTCACCCTAGAGAATAACTTTGTAAGTGAGGTTTTTAAAACCACCATTCCTATTTTTAGAATATTGTTATGGTTTTGTTAAGATATTAACAAATTCCCATAGGATAGGACTAGTTAAAACTTTTTTTAGTAGGTTGTTAAAATTTGTATCCTTAATCATAGGAGTGGTTGTTAATCTAATGCTTATATAAATAATGAATTTTGCCATTATGTATCTAATGTGAATAACATCATATTTTGTTCTGTCAAAAGTGTCATATTTGGAAAAACACTTTGGTGTATAATTTTCATATTTGCTTTCTATTTGTGTTTACTAAATTGGCTTCACTTTATTCATGGTTATATCTTATGTTAAAAAAACTTATACATACACATCCTACTAGATGTAGATTAAGTAGTACTACTTGTGATTTGATATAACTACCTTTGCATACCACTCATGTTTCTAAAATGTCAGTAATTATTAAGGTACCTTCTAGTGATATCCCTCATACCATTGATAAAAATTAGAATGATCAATAAAAAATTTATTGGTGAGGAGATTCTCATTCATAATTCCACTACTTATAATGCTAGTGAGGATAGAAATGATACTTGTGCTAATACACATCCTAGTTTTATCACCATTATAATTTTTAAGGGCATAAAAGAAGTTTATTTTAATTCCTATATTATAAATTACCCTAAAGGACTCAATGATATGAATTTTATAGTTGCCAAAACATGAAATGAAATAATTAAGAATATGGTTGCTTTGCTTGAGTGCAATTGTATAAATCCGTTGCATGATACTACTCCATCTCTTGAAGGCTATACTTATACATTAGGAGGTGAGGTTAGTGATTCTCATGTTTTTGACACTTCTTTCCCTCCACCTAGTGCTACACCCCATCATTAGGTGGATCCTTTTATTCCTATAAAACCTACAACTTCTCTCATTCCTCCTACTATAAATCTCATGACCAATGTGCCTTTATGATCACATTCTTATATTTCATCCTTAGTTTTGGACACAATTGAAATACCAATCATGCTGCCATTATAATTGTAGTAACCTAAATCTGGTCATGAATACTTGATCATACCTATTTTACCCATTTTTATTCTTAATCAACTTGTGAATTTAATTGGCACCTATTTTTCTATTTTACCTTATCTTAAGCCTAAGAGAGGACCTATTATATATTGTAACCATTATCTATCACATGCAAAAATGTTATGATTGAAAATAATAACACTATGAATTTGTATGCCTCAGTCCAGATCCAAATCCCAACACATTTCCTCAGGGGATAAAATTGCTAAATAAAGACAATAATGACTCACAATCTTATCCCTATCTAATGGTTTTATTTTCTTCCCTCCAATGGTCATATTTTAAAATGAAACCCTCATTAATGTCACCCTCATTACTTTTAAGCTTCCTAGCATGTTATCATCTCTATGAGATTTATATAAATAGACATTCAAATCACTTATTAAATAACTAGAAATTTTAATTCACAAGGCTTACTGACATAAGTGCATATTGAGAGAAAGTTCACTATCCTTTTCAAATTAGGTTACAAACACTTCAAACAATTCTTATCCAATTTCTAAGCTAGTTTTATGCAACCTTAAACTTGTATGATCAAGTATTCAAGCCAATTCTAGATGCATTCATATAGTCAAAGGTGCACAATTGTTCAAAACACTTAGGTGGGAGAAATACATGGAGGTTTGATCCCTCTTTAGAGCATTGGTATGTATGCAACACTCAACATAGTAGGGTGTTGAGTTATAGCACAAATTTAACCACTAACCCATTTTTTAATCATTTATATCATTTGTCTCCTTGTGTCACAAAGTTAGGTTTTTCATCTGTAATAAGGCACATATAGGTCTCCAACACAATTCTAAAGGTGAAATCAATGAAATAAGATCTAATTTTCATTATCACACTTGAATATTCTAAAATTTCTAGTTTTTTGTAAAAATATAGAAATGACAAATAGGGACACTGGTAATAGTCATTAATGTCCTCTATTGGGCTTTAATGTCTTTTAAAGCACTCAGGCACATCATCTAGAAGATTTTTAGGTTTTTTGCATTTTGTCATTCCCACATTTTATCTTCCAACTCAGTTAATTACTGACTCAAAAATTTAATTCTATCTCTCTTTTGTGTAATTTAGCTTTATTTTTTCTTATTTTGATTTGTCTATTTCAGTCTTTACTTTTAGTTTGATGTTTAAAAGTGTATTTCCAATCCCTTACATTATTATATTCCATTTATGTTAATTAGGGTTAACTAAAATATTAATTCAAAATCATCATAAACATTTGGTGAACCCTTTTATTTTTTGAACCCTTTCTAACACTAGGTCTCCCTTAGGGCTTCAACTTTCTAAGGCTACCAAAATTACCTTTTGTTTTAAATTTATTTCTTTCATTTTATAATTTTCACCTTGTCCTATCTTATTATTAATAAATTTGTAATGGATACTAAATCAATTACTTTACACCCCCTTGACATAACTATTATGCCCATATAAGGTGATTAAACCAATGAGTCTAAAGTTGCTCAAGAAAATGGTTTTGATAATGAAAATGCAAAAGAGTTTAGTCAATACATTGATACCCATCCAAATGACATCGAGTCCTTATTATTTGTAATAAAACAAGAAAAAAAATACATGAAAATGTAATTGCATCTCAAGAACCAAATGATTATATTGAGAAACCCTTTGCAAACCATATTATAGGTGTGGTCACTACTATTGTTGATATTGTTATTCCATTCACATATTTAGGTTTGAGGGCAAAAAATGGTTTAAAATAGATTCATATGCCTATGCCTAACCAAGTAATCCATTCCCATACTTCAATAGTTATGCACACTACACAACATAACTTATTTAGTGCATAATCCCTTAAGTAAGTAGGTATATTTATGCAAGCTAAGGTGTTACAGTTTGAGTAAGGTATCTCAAAAGCTATCCAATCATTGGATTCCCATTCTTTACTTTATAATATTTAAGAAAATGATATTACATCCTATACTTTACCCACTACATTTGTATCTCCTAAGCTTCCTTTATATGAGGGTAATTGAGATTTTGAACATATAAGATCTTTTCATGCATCATGTTTGGATTATGCTTTTAATGATAAATTTATAAATAAAATCTTTATAAAGAGCTTAAATATTATGTTTTATGTTGGTTTTATAATTTACCTACTCAATATGAGAAAGCATTAAATCCTTTAGTATATTTATTTATCAAACACTTTGCTATTAACATTGATAATAAACTTTAGTATGCACAAATTGATAAGCTTAAATAAGGAAATAGTGAACCTATCAGAGAGTATGTGCTTCATTACAAGACTATGTTGGCTAAAATGACTAATTAATTGGCAAACAATTAATTATAAGACATATTAAAAAAATGTTTGTTTGCATGGTTACAAGAGTCAATAATATTTAATAATTTTAAATCATTTGAAGAGCTTTGTCATACTATAAGAGATAGAGAATTCAAACTTCATCTTTTAAAGAAGATTAAGTATACGTATACATCTAATACAACTGCTACAACCAAATTTCATATCAAACCATCTTACAAAGATAAGACATAAGATGCTAAAGTAGAAGCAAAGATACAAGTCAATGTTATTTCTCAACCTAGTAGTGAAGTTGTTTTATTAGATCAATATAAAATTAATTTTCTAGATTACCATAACCACCTTATAAATTATTACAAAGGTTAGTTGGATTTCACTTAATCACTTTACCTCCTCCATATGATAGGCATCTTATTCAGGATCTTATTGATAATAATGTCATATAGGTAGAAACTCCTATATAAGAAGCAAATCCTCGACCAAATAATAATGCTAAACTCAAGGTTTTCAGTGATCCATTTCCTAAGCATGATTTCAAATGTGCATCATACTTATAATACTTATCCACCTCCGACATCATCTAACCATGCTTTAAATGGAATTATTGACAATTACTCCATATTTTACACCACATCATATGATTACTTTTGATGATAGTGAAATAGTTGATGATAATTTTGATTTCCATGCTCTTTGTATAATAGTTCATGTTAATCAACAATTTATTCTTAGTGTGATAGTTGATAATGGATCAAGCAAAAATTCATGCATAATTACCTTGTTTCATTCATTATGATACAAAAAAATGTGACATACATGTAACTACTAAAAGTGTTAAGACTTTAAATTGTAAGCAAAAAACCAATTTGGGACATATTGTGTTACCTCAAGTGGGACCTATTATACTATCTATTGAAATGTCATTTAGCATGACAATGCCAACATTGGGATTTAGGGGGTGGTGAATCCTGTTAAGCTTCTCATAAAAGGAGTCCTATGAGGTGGGTCTCCCCAAGGTCTATATCTACTGATCACAACACATTGATCTTCACTTAGTTGTGCATTATGATGGTTTTAATCAAGGGGCCTATTGGTGTGATATTTAAAACTAAATTTTAATAGTATTTTGATACTTGAATAAACTAGATGGTAATTATAAATATATGTTGTGTTTAACTAGGTTTCAAGCATAAATTGAAAATAATAAAGTATACACATACATTTGCTCAAATTTAAATTTAGGGTTTTAGATTAAAAACAATTAAAAATGTTAAATTTAATTATTCATTTCCATGAATTTAATCATTCAATAGTGCGGTAACTTAATAATAATGAAATAAAGCAAACAATTGAGATAAATGAGGAAAAATAGATTGCTATCAAACAAACCCTAGCTTAACAAAATTAATAAGAAAATAAAAAAGAGAACGGAGAAAGAGAGATAAAACATGTTATTATGAAGTAAAATATATCCATTTTGATTTCAAACATCCAAGAAATAAAACCCTTGCCTGGCCAAGGTATACATAACCATCAATGAAGTCGGTGCAAGAGTTTGAGGAAGGAGAAAATGAGCAAAGAATAAAACACCACCACCATTCACATGTGTAGGTTATCCTTAACAAATATCCATAGCTTCCATTAATTAAGATAATGTCTTTAATATCAAAATGTTTAAATGTAATTAAAATTGATTTGATGAAATTTCACTAGCATAGCAATAGGGTTATAAAAGAGGGATAGGATAAAAACCAAAGTGGTTAAATCTAAGTATTTTTGAGTAATAAAGAAACAACCCTACTAGTATGGTCCCACACCTAATTAGGGATCCATCCTTGATCAAGGCTTGGTCCTCCTCGAATTCAAATTTTATCATTTTGTGCCAAATTTTAAGGTTTTGAATTATGTATTTTCCTACCTAAACATTTGAGTATAAATGGAGGGGAATTTATTGTTTAAATATCATAATGTGTGCCAAGTTTCCCATGAATTGATTTATTTAAAAATTTCCTATTAAGGTAAAAAGTGCAATTCAACACAAAATTAGAATCATGGGGGTTCATTTTCTTGTCAAGTCACCTAGATTGCTTGTCACTTTGGGGTATAACTTTCACCCCTTTAGCCTAATTTATAAACTATTTGCATCATTAGAAAGATATTTACACCATGGAAATTTTGGTCCCATCAGTTTCACATAATTTTACTTGATTTGAATCTGATTGTAACTAAGTTTTACACTTTTTTGACCCAAATAGGTCCACTAAGTGCCTTTTTTGACATCTTGGTAGTTTTTGACTATAATTTAGTCCCTGTTACATTGTTTTCAAAACCATAAAAGTGGTTGGAAAGATGAATTCTATGAAAATGTCTTGATGCCTATAGTTTCCTAAAATTCCTCTTGTGTAATGAGATTTTAAGGTTTAAAGTTTATAAGTTACATGGAGAGCTTTTAATTAGAAAAAGTAACTTGTTTTTTTGTCTTTTTATGGGCTAAAATGGAGCCAAAAGGTAAAGTGGTGGGATTAGAAAAATGGTTGAGAATTTGGGTAGGAAATGAATCTACAAAAATTATATAAGTAGAACCAACCCTACCCATTATAAAGGGCTGGCTCTTTATTGCTCCAAAACAGTTAGAGTTAACCGCTTTGGTTTTTATCCCATCCCTCTTTTATAACCCTACTGTTATTCTAGTGAAATTTCATCAAATTGATTATAATCACATTAGAAAATTATCCTATTTTAAGACATTATCCTGATTATTAGAAGCTATGGAACTTTGTTAAGCATTACCTATGCATGTGAATGATGGTGGTGTTTTCTTATTTTCTAATTTTCTCCTTCCTTAGACTCTTGCACTGGCTCCATTCATGGTTATGTATACACTGGCCAGGTGAGGGTTTGGTTTTATGGATGTTTTTAATCAAAATAGATAAATTTTACTTCATAATAACAATGTTTTTCTCTATTTCCCCCTTATCTTTTAAATTTTATTATCAAGTTTGTTAAACTAGGGTTTGTTCGATAGCAATATGATTTTACTCATTTATCTCAATTGATTGATTTATTTCATTTTTGTTAAGTTATCACACTATTTAATGATTAAATGCATGGGAATAAAAAACTAAAGTTAAGATTTTTAATTATTTTTAAAATCTAAAACCCTAACTTTGAATTTGGAAAAATGTATGCATATACTTTGCTATTTTTAATTTCTTCTTAAAATCTAGTTGAACATAACACATAGCCATAATTATCATCCAATTTATTTAAGGATCAAAACACTGTTGAAATTCAGTTTTAAATGTCACACTTGTAGGCCAATTGATTGAAACCATCATAATGCACAATTGAGTGAATATCAGTGCATCATGACCTGATAGATATGGACCTTGGGGAGACCCATCTTGTGGGACTCCTTTTATGAAAGGCTTAACATGCTTTATTGCCCCTAAAACCCAACACTGGCATTGTCATTCTGAACAACACATCTACACTATCCACTTATTTTGTTGTTTTACCATAAAATGAAAATTTTGATATGATTTTGAGACACCCATGGTTAAACAAAAATCATGTTGTACCTTATATAGTCATATATGTTTGAGATATATTTATTGTAATCAGGTTGTTATAATTTTGGGATCAAGTATGGATATCCTACACATTCCATGCTATGAGTAGAATTTCTTGGAAATACCCATCAGAACATGCTAAGATTTGTTTGTGAGAAGTTAGTTATAGATTTAGGAACTTAGACGGGGATATGACAAGTTAATTTTTTCATTCTATTCATACTTATTGAATATTTATTGAAACATATTATATATTGTAGAGAACATTCAACATTATTATATTGATAAGTAAGTTTGAAAAAAATAGAGGATAAATGCACATGAAACAATTATAGAATATATTCAAAAGAACCATTAATAAATATTTATATTAATCTCTCATAATTTAGAACTCTTTTCCTTTACAATTGAGTAGTATTTATAATAGTTCTTAGAAAGGATCTACCACTTCACATTCCTAACCTTTAATTTCTATCTGAAGTGGTATTTTTATCTTATTATAGAATTTTGATATGCAATCATGTTACAAATACATTTAAAATGATATAAATTATACATAATACTACACATCACACACTTTTCATTCATACAAACTTTGAAATTTTATACTTTGAAGTCTACTACCAACACATTCCCAGACTTAAAAATTATCTCATGTTGAGACACAATCAGAAGAATCATGCCAAATTATTGAGATTGTTTATTTGTTTATGTTAAACTATGGGGTTAGTCCAAAATTAATGCTTGTAGTTATCACTCAAATTACCATTTACTAGTTTTCACCTCTTACGCACTATTTAACATCTCTTTTAGATTTTCAACTAAATAACGTATTAATCTACCACCCTTTGTAAGTTTTTAGTATATTGGTGTCACCAAGAGGCCACAATTTATGGGTTTTCAAATTTAGTGGCTCTTATCCTAAGGTTTATGTTCTTCCTTACTACATTATTAAAAATTACAATATTGAGAACTTGTAGTACCTATAGAGATGGAGGAGGCATTGAGTGCATAACTAGAGTTGAATTAGGTTATGATGATGGTGGTGTTACCAGTGAATTTTAGAAGATGTTAATGTTAAAGAATATGGTGTTATTTTAGCCTTTATTAATGATGATGTAATTACATAGTCAAATACTAGAGGTATTTTCTATGGTTGAAGTACTTGATATATTATTTTTACCACTTTCTTGGTCAGTATCTATTATACTTGCTCTCTTGGTAGAATGAATTAAGGTTCATTAATGATTTTTGTAATCAAGATATCCATATGTGATAGATATAGCTTGAAATAACTCCAATCCACTAAGTCATCTCACACCATACTATTCAATCTATGTTAATGATCTTGGCTTTGCATAATAGTCTAGATGTATTCATACTTTATGATAGTAATGATGGCCTTATGTTGAGAGACCATATGTTAAATGTATTGTGACATATCCTCCATCTCATATGTGTACTGATATGTTTGCATGTCAACAAACGTGTTGTAGATCATCTTATTTTACCATGTATGCATCTTCTCCATGACATTATCTCTCGAGGCAAGATACTCATTCAAAATAACATCCATTTAATCTAGTGTGGATATTTGATCCTTGATTTTTTATGATTTGTTTGCCTTGGATAAAATTGGATTCACTTCATTCCAAGTAACTTATAGCTATTATTTCCAATCAAGCATGTTGTGTGTAATTTATGTGGCTTGTTGTGCAACATTGTCAATAACTTGGTTGTATTATTTGAGGAGTTCAAATATTATTTATGTTTTAGCTTTAAAGTTTTGATCCTACACTTGAAATTGTTATAGTTTATACACATCCACCTAGTCCTTTGTGAGTCGATAAAGTAGAGTTGTGAGTTTTTAAAACTCTAACATCACCTAGTTTCCCAAAACTTAAACCACCAACATTGGATAAGTATCATCGATGATATTATGATCCTTGTCTAGGCATGCATGCAAATATATATTTTCTTCCCTCAATTTAAGGTTGTCCTATTCCATCTCAGTTATTTTATGTGTAATAAAATATTAAAACTTGGTAGATCCCTTAATTTATTTTTCCAATGTAAGTTGGGTCACATCTATTGACACCTCTTGACTTTCCATGGCTAGTGCTAAAGATGTCACAATATCTATTATTAGCATAGAATAGTGTTAAATATGAGTAAGGAGTGTGAATGTCATCCATAGTATAGGTGGAACTTAGACATCCCATAATAATTGATTGGTGATTTGTGGTCTATCCCAAGATGCCTCTTATCATGCCCTTCCTTGGGCCAATCCTGATCATTGGGATGTGTCATAAGGTTGTTGGAATTTAGGAATCAATTACTTCTTCACCTTCTATGTCTACTATATATCTTACTCTTATTCATTAGTTTTTTACACTTTTATTATGACTTCCACCTTCTTCATTTATAATTCCTCTTTTATTTTGGTAGTTGTTTCTACTTGCATCTTCACCTCTTTTTATTCTTTATCCTTTGCTACTTGTTTAGATTATTTTGAATCATAATTCACTTCTTTCTCTTCTTGGGAATTATTTTCCAACTCTTCATCAACTTTCTTTTTTTCTTCAACTTCCTTAGCTGCTAAGTTAGTCTCAAATTTATTCTTCCACTCTTCTTGTAATCATAGAGCCTCTTTCTGTTTGTTCTCAGCATCCTTGGTACCAACTCAACCTCTTTGTGTCTTGCACCTCCTTTTCTTCTTGATATTTATTATTTTTCAAAAATTCCTCTTTTTATTTTCTTAATTTTTATACATCTTCCTTCTTTTACTGCTCCTTTTCTTCTTTCTTCTTTTTCTCTTCTTCCTCTCTCTAGGCCTTCTTGAGCTTGGCCTTTTCATTTATTTCCTTCATTCTCACAAATTATTAGTTGACCTTCATAATTTCCCAAATTATTCTTTTAAATTCATAATTTCATACACTTGCTATTGTGAAATGTCCACTTGGGGTTTAACCTACATGGTTATTAATGAGTTGTAGTTTATTACTACATAACTTATTATGTAGACTCACCAATCTAGGGAAAATGGGGTGGAGTGGAGGAATATGGGGAAAATGATGGATAAGGGGGTGGAAAAATAAGTGGGGAATGTTGAGGTAAAGTATCTTATGAATAAACATCCACTCTATGCTTAATTATTGGTAGCTTCACATGAGTAGGTGGGATCAAAGTTTTCTTATTGCACTTAGATGTGCAGGTCTATAAAATAGGCTATTGTTTCACTCCCTAATCTTATTTATATTTAACCTCTAAAATATTGTACATTATGAAATAGGTGCTTATGAATTTTATGAGTATAGGTGATATCCTTGTAGTTTGGTGAGTGTACTATATATGCATTAGTGGTTATTCAGGACTTCCTTATTGTGTTTCTATTTTCTCCATCCCTATTTATTGTGTTACTATCATTTCCACTAATGATCCTATTCTTTTTATGCCTCCTTGTAAAATTGACATCTTATTGTGTTTACTTTCCTCCTCTTTTGTGACTATGTCCACAATGATAGATTCAAGAGGTATATGTATATATAATGACAATATAGATGAAATTTTATAATGTAATTGGTAGGTATGCACTACCTTATATAAAAAGAATTCCTTCTCCTCCTCCTCTTCATATACATACCTTGTAATGTCATCCAACATGGAATTGTACACTTCCTCCTTAATGACCCAATTTGTAGGTTGTATTATTCTATAATATTTGGCACATTTTTATTTCTCAAATATGATTTTCACTATGAGTCTTATTTCTTGGTGAGGATAACAATCTACAAGCTAGAGATTTCCTATTTCCTACTACTAGTTGTGTAGATGACATAATTATGTCTATTGTTATGCTTGCACTTATCCTTATTTTTGTCAAAAAGTTACTTTGTATCAAGAGGCATAGATCATAGTGGTGGCATTGATCATGTGACCATAGGATTTTACCTTAAGACCTTCACCTGTACATACAACATGGTGATGAAGAAGGATAGCTATGTTACCAATGGATTTGTGAGATTGTGAACTTAAAGTTAAACCCCATTATGAAGTTTGTTGACCATGAAAAGTAGTCCCAAGTACTATAAAACATCTATAAACACTTGAGGGTGTGAGGAAATGAGTATTTATACTTCATTTCACCACTAAATAAAATGGCCAAGCTACATGTAGTATTTCCCCATTTGGTTCATGCAAGATTAGCAAAAGTGGTGGTAGGATAATAACCTAATTTAGGTGTGATGTATTCATTAGGATATTTTTATTATGTAAAATAAAACTATAATATAAAAAAATGGTATTAGAAGGTCTATGATACATTTGTAAGAAAATTATCTATGTTTATGATCAACTCAGTGACTAGGAACTCTTTCTAGTTGAAGTCTTCATCAATCTAGATCATGCAATATGTTATGTCAATGACCCCCTTAGTTGCTTGTCTGATACTCTTATTTATTTATCAATATATCTTTATGATGCATCAACATCATCCATTAAATCAATTGGGATTCCTTGAGAGGCTCATGTGTATTTATCCTTGATGTCTAAATGGATGGGAGGGATCTTAGATTTATACTACACTAAATACTTACCTCTTGTTATAAGCCTAGTTACCTATGCCATTATATTTGTATTTATGCCAATGGTAACATCCTTGGAAAAAATATACTACACCTTCATTATACTGGATCAAGAGAATAATCATCACTTCATCTATCTAACTAAAGGTGGAAATCTTGATAAGGCATTCTATGTCCAACCCTCACAATGTATCTGGTTGGCTAAGTTTATTGGCTATGAACTTGTAACTTCTACTTGATAGAACAAAGTGGTCAGTTGAATTAATATAATTGAAGGGTTTAAGGTTGTGGTGTCTATTCTAACTACATGTGAACCCAATCTCTATCTATTTCTTCTACAAATTGATTAATGGGATGAGTAATTGAGATATATCCATTTTATTTGCCTTGGAGTGAAATCACATCTAAGGTTTGCTTAAACAATTCGTTGAAAATTGGATCATGAATAGTTATCATTTACTTTAATTTTTGTAAATGTGTCTTCCCCTCTATGACCCATCATTTATATATTTTAATCACTCCATTTGTTTGACACTTTTCTTGAAATTTATTGAACTATTTTGATGCCTTTATGCCTTTTGATTTGAATTTTATCCATTTTTATGATGTGATCTTGGAATTTTAATGGATAGGTTCATTATTTCATCTGATGGTATTTGGTGATGTGATACATCACATTTACACTCTTAAATAATTTCTTTTATTGTGAATTATATGGGTCTAACATATCCATCTATTTTGGGAATAATGTAATATTTCAAGTGCCTATCATTAACCATCTTGTTAGTTACTATTTGGTACCTTTCCTTCATATATTTTTATTATCACCTCATTATCAAACTTAATTCTTTGACTTACAAATTAACTAATATGTGCCTTTCCATTTCTATACTACTTATTTTTCATGTTCGGTGACTTTGACACATCCATATATTTCGGGAATGATGCAATATTTTGAGTGTCTTATCATTAACCATCTTGATAGTTACCATTTGGTACCTTTATTATGTACCTTTTTGTCAGTGAATCATTCTTAGAATCAATTTTTTGACTCACATGTTTATTGATATGTGCATTTCCATTCTATAGAACTATTTATAAGTTATATAACACCTCAATATTATACACTTGGTAAATACATATCATGGATGTACCTTTAACTCCTAGACCTTTTATATTACTAAAAATCTCACATACCCTATATATTTATGCCTAATTACTTATCTATTAGTCCAACTAATGTTATTATTATGACCCAGGCCTTTTATATTACCTAGAATGTCATAAGCATGTTTATCTTCAATCTCTACAGGTTATGGACTTGTACCTATTTTCTAACTACATAGACACTTAAATTCTAGTCAAACACATACGTTGACACAAGTTTCCCATCCCAATACAAGTGTCAAGTGCCTTTAAGTAATATAATTTTCAAATGAAATGTATCCTAAAGTTCAACACAAGTTTTTTAATGTGAAATAATCTCCAAAGGGATTGCTATAAATATAAGATCAACACTCATTCATTGGGAACCTATAAAAGACCTAACAAAGACCAAGGAAACTTATCAAAAGCATTCTATCAAGCACTCAAGCAAGTAAAAACTTCCCTATTTTATCTTATTACCATAACATTCATCAGGACAACATATTTATAAGTGTGATGTATTAAAGGAACATCCCAACAGATATATTATCCAAGTTACAAGCTACATCACTATTATACATGATTATCAAACATTATACGATTCACACACACAAAAATATGTAGGGGAGAACTAAATAAGTTTGAGGCCATCTTCAAAGTATTGGATGTGTAGGTAGTGATCATTAATAGATGGGTCTTTGGGATTATTTGACATCATGTGAACACTAACCCATTTTTATCACAACCACTATGAAGATGAAGAATTAGGGTTTTAATATTTGATAAGGAGAGATAGTCCATAACCTAGATCTGATTACACTAGATGGAAGGTGACATAGAAACCAAAAACATCTAGGTGGTTACATCTTATTTCAAAATTATTATGTATTAGACACCTATATCTGAGTTAGATAATAGTGTTGACATAACTGTCCTAGGTTGACACAAGTATCCATGACCACATAGGTCAAATTTATAAAATCAAACAACTGATCCATAATTTATATCCAATCTAGTTTGTGCCTATTATAAATCCATATGTTTATTAACATCATAATAAAATAAGTATATTATTTTATTTATTATTATAACATCTAACATTGTTATACTTTCTTTTTTTAGCATCTCAATATAATAAATTTAATATACGTTTTATCTAAGTTTTATAAATAATTAGCCTGATCTAGAGACAGTCTACCATTTTTATGCCTCAGGTTATCTCTACCCCTTTAACCCTATATTCCCCCTTTATCTAGATTTTTGGATTAAACACATTCTTTTGATACTCCCTTTTCATGCTTTACGACTTTAAATTTTAGACTATGTTTAGAATGTCTATGATATAGAGATCACACTATACACAACTACACTAAAATCCTTCAAAAAAATAAGAAACCCTATAAAATAAACAAAACCCTAATTTATATAGATAATTTGTGGTAAGGATTAAGCCTAAAAACATTTACTCACCTTAAAAAGATGGTTCCTTGAAGGTCCTTGAGCATTATAGTTATTTTTTATGATAAGTCATGGAGAACATATGGTCATTTCCACCAAATGCATATCTTACCTAGGTGTGCCCAAAATTTGTTATCATATTAAAATACTATCTATTTTGGGTAAAATTCCTTTGATCATAGATTGATATCATGCCATGATTTTTGAATCTTTTTATTTATTTATTGCATCTAAATTTTAATCTACATGATTTGTTTCATGTGAGTTATATCCAATAAGCTTGATCAAAGTGATTGTTGATATCCCAATCATATTATTAATGCAATTCTCAAACTATAAAATATGTATTCCATTGGCATCATTACTTCCATCGCATAGACTAATTGAAATAGTGTAAATCCCATCACATTATTATAATTGGTAATGTATACCCATAGGATTGCAATAATTAGATCCTCTTAGTCATCTCTCTACACATTAAATATTTACAAAAACATCTCAATATCTTTGTTTGATTCTTTTACTTGTCCACTGGATTAAGGATGATAAGTCACAATATTATGGTATGATATCATGAATTTTTCCATCAAAGTCTTATTTGTATTATTACAAAATAATATTCCTCTATCATTGACCAATTTCATAGGACATCCAAACCTAAATATGATGTATTTGGCTACATCTTTGGCACTACAACTTGGTGTCATGGAAGCTTTTGCCCATTTTGTGAAATAATCTATCACAATGATTATATAATGACCATGATTATGATTTTTAGGTTTATTAATAATCCCCAAAAATTAATTCCCCATTTTTAAAATGGTTGCACTGATAGCATTGTGTTTAGAGGAATTTCATCTCTTTGGTTTGATCTTCCTACTCATTAATAATGTTGTAGTGTTTTATAACTCTATGTGCATCTTGAAACAAATTAGGCCACCATAGGCAAATTTATAGTATATTATTAATAGTATATTCTCCTATAAAGTGTCCTCATGAGACTCCTTGATGTGTTTCTTAAAACAATTATGATCTCTCATGTTCTTAGGATACTCTATACAACATATCATCCTTACTCATTTTGTAAATAAGCCCATTTATAATATTGAATGAAAATGATTTTGTGATCAATTAATTTTTATATTTCTATAGATAATGCACAAGAAAAAATAATTTTTACATAAATTTGGATATATATTCCATATTCTTTGGGATCACAGGTATTATAAAAAAATGAGCATCTAGTGATTAATCATGTAATTCTTTTAGTTCTTCTCCATTCATTATGTGACTAAGATGATATAGCCCCACATTTTACCTCCTTGGTTTGAAATTTATCTTAAAATAAAATTCTTGAAATAACATTAACCACCTAGATAATCATCCTCATAGTTTGGGCTTATTTACCAAATATCATAGAGCTTGGTGGTATGTGAAAAATTCAAATGGTGTATCCAATAGATAATACCTAAAATTATGCAATGCAAACACCATAAATAGAGATTATCATTATGTACTAGTTTAGTTCTTTGTATGCACTAAAATATTTTTAATTACAAAGTGAATGGGGTGATCCAAGCCTCCATCTCTAGGTTGAGCCAACATAACTCCTAATATGATTCCTAAAACAACTACATGGATGTGGAAGGAGTTATTATAGTTTGGGAAAAATAATATTACGGTATTTATTAATCTCTTATTTAAAACTATGAATGTTTTTTTAACATTTATTGGTCCTTTCAAACCTTGTATCTATATGTAGTAGTCTCTCTAATGAAGTAGATATAACTACATACCCTCTAATGAACTTATGATAATAATAAGTGTGTCTTAGGAAATATCACACTTTAAAATAGATAATAGGAGGTACCAATCCCAAAATGGTTATGATTTTGGGTTGGTCAACTAAAATACCATCATTACATACTACATGTCTCGATTAAACACCAAAAGGTGTAAAAAATAAACACTTATTCAAATTCAAAACTATGTGCATAGCTCAACATAT
Organism: Torreya grandis; assembly: GCA_037957365.1. Lineage (NCBI taxonomy): Eukaryota > Viridiplantae > Streptophyta > Pinopsida > Cupressales > Taxaceae > Torreya > Torreya grandis. The sequence goes on from JARHVA010004742.1 coordinate 668,509, forward strand.
TTTAACATAAGCTGCATCCTATAAAGGTGAACTTTAAATATGGAAAAAAAAAACCTAATAATCTAGATAAAATTTTATAAAGTAATGTATGAAGTCCTTGAGTATAGTGATTAATACTCTAGAGAAAATAACTAGGAATTTTTCAGACTAAAAGGCATTACCTTATACACAAATGAACCCCACTCAATTGCAAAAGTGGTATTTTTTGGTTGTTTGATGTGACCAAAATATAATGATATCTACTAAAAACATTTATGAATGAATATACTTTTATTTTATCAAAATTTGGTAAAGTAAGAAAACATATTAATTAATATGACAAATTGTTGTGCAAAATTAAACTATTATAGATATGCAATAAATGCTATAAACTAATTTTAAACTTGTTAAATATGGAAATATACTAATATGGATAGTGAAAAAGAGAAATATAAGCTTAGATATTAGATTGAGATGTAGACTATTTCTAGATCTAAACCTAACTGATAGACTATGTTGATAATGTGTGGACTAGATATGAGCTAATAGGGTCCCCGAACAATAGCATTATGACCAAATAGTAGTGGGGGGTGTTATTGTCCCTAGGGAGTGATGGTTTATAATAGATAATATATAACTAATATTTTTGGGTTTTATTCACCTTTGCCTACTTTTTTTATGGACTATGCAAGATCTTTGGATTCTATTCAGGGACCACTGTGTAACTATTTTTCCACTTGAAACATAGCTCAATAGACAATAAGATAAATATAATCATGGAGTAAAAAGGGGTCAATAGTTGAATTTGGGATTGACCTCTACACCCCATATGTTGATCACTACCTACATTTTAATACCGTAAAGAGGGATTAAACTCCATGTAATTATCCCATGTTATGGTGGCATATGTTAAACTTGTGAAAAGAGTTAAATGCTGGTGTGATCCTGGTGTGATTAAGTGCTTCCATCATGACTTATGACCTTAGAGGTAGTGTTTTCATAATTTGGTTTACATATACTAGGGTTATATGTAATTATAATTAGGAGTAGGTAATTTTCTCTCAATGTGCAACTAGAATTCTAATGCTTTTCAATGTGGAAGCCTCTTATGTGCAAAATGGATTGAAATATGGATTTATATTAGTATTTTTGGAATTAATTTAGAGGGGGATTCCTAATATTATAGGATAAAACTTATACAACTTTTAAATTTTATAAAATAGTTATTAATTAGTAAGACATTTCTAGTGGGAGTGGACAATAGTGGGATGCACTATTATTCTACTAGGGCAATATAGATATGAGATCAAGATCTTAAGTGATTTGAATAGGGACATTATGGACCAATTTGGGTTACTTGAATGGATGATTCATCAGGTGAAAAGTGGTTAAAATTCCATAAAATAGGTCATGAGATAAGTGTGTCAAGAGAGTGGTCACCAATGATTTATTTGAGCTTAAATGTTAATTTGTGTGTCTAAATTTGACCCCATTTTATTCTAGTAATGTAGTAGAGTGAAATTACTATAATAAAAGGAAAAATTCTTACCTAAACTTACATGTGAAGTGTTCTCTTGAATGTAGGCCACAATGTTAAATTATGCTTCTCATAAACCTGCAAGAAAATAATAAGGAATGAATACACTTGATTGGGTACATGAAGCATTGTGTTCTGCTATTGCAAAAAACTAGTGCAAAACTCGTGATTATAGAAGGTAGGACCCTTGGTGATTTCATTTGTGTTGATGGGATTGGATTGGAATATGAATGCCCTAATCCTCATTAATAGGTGAGTGTACTTAAGAAATTAAGGTGTGTTTAACTCCATCATTGCATAGCTAAAGTAGTGAATTAGTTTGGAATTCTTATATGAATCTTAATATATTTGTTCTAGTGAAAAAATTGGTGAATAAAAGGTGAACCAACTAATGTAGATATAATAAGGCTCATTTTTAGTGAAAAACTAGTACAATTAGTTATTATAATTTGGGTATAGTGTATACAATGTGGAAAATGACAAGGATTGTTAGTACATCTATGAAACTAGTGAAAAACCAAGAAAAGAGGAAGCCATATGCCATACACATGACCCCAATGTGATATATGGTGTATATGGATTTTGAAATTGAGTAATGAAAACTAAAATTATAAGTAAAACATGTCGATTAACCTAGAACACATGCCACATGATTTAACTATTTTGGGAATAATGGAGTTTTATTTATATTTTAGCTAAGGGTATATATTAATAAATCAGTATATAACATTGTAATAATTATAGTCCTAATTTATATAATATATATATATTTTTTACCTTTCCAAAAATATAAATAAATAAGGAAAAATATAACTTAGGTTGAAACTGGACTGAGACGGTTGAGACAAGGTCTGAAATTGGCTGTGTAGGAGTGAGATAGTGTCTTGAATCAGAATCTAGATTTTTTTGTGTGAAAGGACTATAGAACCAAAAACAAGACACTTTAGGGTCTAACATTATTATCCACCCCTACGGTTATTATCCAAACTGGTCATAGAGACCTGAGCTTTCTATGTTTTTTACGCTGTTCTTATGTGAGCCTGCCTGTGAACTCTTGAGTGTTGATGAAACTCACTATAGAGATGATTTAATCTTCAAATCATAACCCTCCATAATAATTGATAAAATGAGATTTGAATCACTTAGATAATTGTGAGGGTTAGTTTAATATGCACTAAACATGTAATCCACACCCCTTGTGTGGTCACACTACCTACATACTAGTACTTTGAAGAGGGATCAAGCCATTTGTAGTTCTCCCACTTAATATGATTTGTGTAATAGTGTGACGTAGATGGAAAAATGCCAAATTGAGAGTTTTTGAGGTAGATATAAATTGGTAGGAGGGTTTGAGTGTGTTTTCAGCTATGTTGGGTGATTGTATGTAGAGAATAGGAAAGTTTTCCTTAGTAGTTTGCTTGTATTATTGCTTGCTTTGTAAGATTTATCACCCCTTTTGTAAATAAAAATTGGAAAAGATTTTATAGGGAACTATTAGTCATGGTTTATATGTATTCACACTAGGATTTCATAATGAAGGATAGGAATCAAATGAAAATGACCATTTGGGCTCAACTTTAAAAGGCATAGGAGTACCAAAAATGGGACACCCTAGGGTCTAGTGTTATAGTCCAAGTATGACACTCCTATCCTATAGGATCAAGACTTGAGGGGATAAGATTGGCCTAGGAAATAGAGTTTTTCTAAGGTGGAATGACCATTTGGAAGGCTATGAATGACTGATAATGATTAAAAAGTTGTCTAGAAGGGTCACACGAGCATGCAAGGAGGACGTATGGATAGGGTGTCATAATCCACATTCAAACTACCAATTTTGACATTTTATATGAATACATTTGGCCCCCCTTTATTCTATTGATGTATTAAACCAAAATACTAGGATAAAGGAAAAGTAGAAAGTGTACCTAAACTTACTTATAAAGGTGAAGCCCATGAAGATGTGTGATGTTGAGTGATGCTGAGTAATGCTGGGTATGTGCTATATCAAACTAATAGCAAGAATGGAGCTAAGTGATCAATTATTTAAGAGTGGCTTAAGAATACAAACACTATCCTTTTGGATCCATCATCACCTATTAAGTGAAGCTATGTGATCATGCATGTGTTAATCGATGTTTGGACTATGTGTCTAATTCCTTTGAGTAGGTGGCTCAAGAATACAAAGGCTAACTAGTCCTTTGGCTCCATCATTGCCCATTATGTGAAGTTATGAACTGATATCGATATGAATGTGTGTTTTATGAGATGGATCTTGAACCCCATGAATTATCTATAATCTAACTATGTGGCATAGATAGTAAAATGTGTGCTGAGAACTAGGCTAATTTTGGCCACTCTGAAAGGTGGAGATTAGGCTTGTATAAAAGACACTCTAAAATTGAGAACTAAACTTATATGAAATCCAATCCATAATGATGCCAACCACATATAGATGGAATAAAGCATGTAATTGCTGAGAATACCTGGGTAATGTACTAAACTTGGAAAGAAAAGAAGGTAAATATGACATGCACATTACCTCTTATCACTAGTGTCTATAACATGGATTTTGATCTAGAAGTTGTACCAAATACCCAATATAAAAATATAAGTGAGATCCATCCTACCATGCATGATGCCACCTATGTCTGGATTCTTTGAGAAAAATTGTACTAAAATTATTGAATCTGAATTGAACTGTAGCTGACAAAATGATAACTAGTCTTAATTTTCTGTTTATTTCTAAAAAATCTAGTTTTTCTACTATTTGGATAAGAGCACTAAAAATAGGACACTTTACTATCTGATGTTGTATTCCATGTATGACACTCTTACCCTTTTCTATTTTTGATCACTATTCTATGTTTGTCACTATTTTCCTAGTCTATTCTACCTATTTTGGGTTTTGGTTGCTATTCTGAGTGTTTTGAAACTAATTTTTGATTAGTAAAAGGCTCTAATATCTATGATAAAACCCTTGATTATTGTCCTCTCTATTAAGGGTAGGAATGAATACCATGTAATGACTACCCTTAGAAGAAAGAGCCTTACAAGTGTGTTATGCTATAAACTATATGATATAGCAATGATAATAGAAAAGATGTTTGAAGATATAGCATAGTTTGTATTGGATATTATTATATAAATAGGGGTATGCCTAGATAGATATAACAATGAAATAACATGTGCATTATATTGAATTAAAATTGGAAATGTTAGTTGTTAGCTATTAGTGGTTAGTTGTTAAGGAGGGGTGGAGCATGATGTCTATCATGGCATCCAAAAATCAAGATAATGCATGATGTGGATCATGACATTGCAAACAATTGAGAAGAAAATAAGCAACAAGCACACAAGGTAAGAATCAAGAAGCATACAAAATAGGCTAAGGTTTCAAGAAAATAATGGACATGGGCACATGCCACTGACACTAGGAAAATAAGCATACAGGGCATGTTTAAAAGACCACATACACATATAATTAGAAACAAGTAGGATTGGCATGAGGACCACAAACACAGAAAAGAGTACAAGAAAAGGACATTGGAAAATGTCCTAAGGCACACACAAGAATAAAATAAAAATACATTGGAAAATGTCCTTAGACACACACAAGAGATAAAATAAGAACTGAGAAATGCAATCACATATAGCTACATAAAGAAAGAAAGGAAGACATGTAAATGTTGGAAATACTATCACATCTAACTAATCAAATCAAAAAGTGAAATAATGTAAAACATGTATTACAAGACTAGGTAGATGCGAGGAAATACACAAGTGTTATATACTAGTGAATATCGATAGAATAATCTATGTAAGCTAGTAATTAATGTACATCATCATGATAACTAGATTGTGTGGTATATGAATAACATAACCTGGATGGTGTAGTAATGTAGAAGATTCTCTTGATGGGTTGATATATTGATGCATGTATTGAATGTAGAAGTATGATATGCCCTCAATGAGTAGAGTGTAATAATCAAGGATCTGGGTGTCACTGCACACACTCAAAAAATATCAAGTGAAGCATGGTAATGTAGATAAATTGATAGACAATAGAATAGAAAAATAAAATGTAAGTCTAGCATGGTAGTAGAAATGTAAAACATGGATAATGCATATAATTTAAATGTTTTTGGTGTTTTGAATTATTTGAATGTTTTTATATTTTGGAATTTTATATTATTTTTTTGTATTTTTGAAATAAGCTATTTATAAGCAAGCATAATGAAACTATGTAGGAGAAATTAAAAAGAAGATAAATACAATAAATACTAAGAAGAAATGATACTAACTCATAACTCTCATGAGAGACTCCCTATCATCGTGTCCTGTATCAAGGAAAGGCATCATGCATGATCATGAAGCATGATGGAAGGGTTGACACTGTGACTCTAAAAGATATGTATGCTATAAGTGCTCTAAAAATTCTATAGTGGAAACCAATTATGGAGTCCCCCTATAACTATGAGAAGTGGATACAACTATGGGGCTCTTAGGGATCATCTGGTAGTAAAAGACATTCTCTAAACATGTGCTCTATGTGTAGAGGCATGAGAACTCAATGATACTACCCTAGGTGTGAAAATTATAGCTAAGAACTATCTAGATTCTTGAAACTATTGTTACTCTAAAAGAGGATTCTATGGAAGTGTATGAATTCTTTGTACTAGTGAGGAAGGCCTCGACTATGGTTAAATCTAAATTAGAGGAAGAAATGTAACTAGTGGAGGAGTTAAAACTAGTGATTGTAAAGTAGGATATGACTCTAAAGTAGGAAGTGGTAACTCATACATAGATCCACCAACTTTAACAACTTGATTAATATGAATGAATTTCATGCATTTGTGAACTATATAAGGAACTGTGTAAAGTTTTTGAATCTATGGTTGACCAAACAACATATCAAAGACTCCTATACTGGGAACAATAGTAAATGGTGTGGCCACATGTGTTTAACCAACCTGTAGAGGAAGTACAATGTCACCTAATGAACTCTATATGTGCCCACTGAATCCATTGATAACTATGTCTACTGAGGTAATATCCTACTCTAAATATTCTAAATACTAAAGTAATGTCATAGTGCACATATTTACGCTATATCCATTACCTATGAGAACACTATGAATGGGATAATAATCAAAATAGGATTTGATAAAGAGTGCATGGTAATCCAAATCCTCCTCAACTATCTCCTATTCTAAGAAGGAGATCGAAGGTCTAGATGAAACTCTAAAATTATACACACTAATCATGTTTCTCAAAGGATGTTACTCAATTGAAGGTGCCTGATATGTAACTAGTGGAGGGAGTGCATGATATGCATGGTGAACACTAGATGTATCCACTATCTCTTATTTAAAATGCTATGGGAAAGGATTTGAGGAAAATTTTAGAGCCTTGTCTTATGTTTACTTTGCTCGAGGAGGCTCAACTAGAGTGCCAAGATCAATAAGGTTACCATCTATCAAGTTCTGTATCTTGTGTCACAAACTAATGCATATATTCATTGTGTGGCCTGATGCCCTATGAAAATTGAAAAATGCATTCTGATCATATCCACGTGGAAGAGGATTTATTATGTCAACTTCTCAAATAGGAGGGAGAGATATGACATTATATTCTAAGATTTTTTGTAAGACTCTGGTTAGAGATATTGGTAGATTGGTAAAGTCTTGCTAAGGAGGTGATGATAAAACCACTCACTGAGGGGGCTCTAAAGTTGCATTAATTGTAGGTTGATTTTGAATTTTTCTATCATTAACCTTTACTTTTTATGGGACTTTACTGTTACTCTTGTTTGTTATTTTTGATATGTTTGTGTACTTGAGTTTGCCTATTGAAATTAATTTGACTTCCCTTTATTTTAGTGTGTGACATAACTCAGTGAAGGAATATAACCTTTTGAACATTATTAACTCATGCAAAGTTGGCAGAAGACTCTATTTGAAAAAATCTTATAATTCTTGATTGGCCATGGGGCTAGTCATTTTAGCCAAGATAGTCTTATATCAAAGAAAAAAATCTATGAGATGCTCATTTGACCTTTGTTTCTATTGTGCAATTCGAGCATAAGAAACCTTGTCACCTATGTTAATGCTGAAATGAGCTAGGAAAATGTCATCTAAAGTATTAAATTCACTGATTAACTGATTTGGTAGACTATAGAATCATTATAGGGAATAATCCTTTAAACTCCATGAAAATAACTTGGTTAGTAACCAATCATTTAGCATGTAGTCTAAGCATGTTGCATGAAAATATCTCAAGTGTGTTTCTAGATTACCCTTACCATCATAAAGAGTGAGCTTGGGTTAAACCAAACTTGGTAGAAAGGGTGTAGAAGAAATATGACATGCCAATGCTGTATGAAGTAGAGGAAAATAATCCAAAGCCTATGTTAGTCTAGAGGCACCTTGCTCAAGATGTAGAACCTTAGATTGAAGAGATTTTATCTATTGTACAAGGGCAACCACATTGGGAGATAAGGATGTACTAGCTGTAACTAGTAGTGCCACATGGGAAGGTTGGGCTTTTATAGGGGGTTGTTGAGACATAGTTTCCCCCATTGTGTCATTGCAATTAGTTGTTCTATTATTTGAGAGGATTGACCATTATTTACTTTTTGTTGTTCTTCTTGTAGTATTTTAAGCATATCATCTTGTATATCAAGATGTTTAGTTAAAATATCTTGAAGTTCTCTCTTATCAATTTTGTCAAAACTGGTATATTGGGCCATTATTAAAGTAGGAAGACAAATAAAAAATTGATTGATTTTTTTTGCAATAAGTTGTAATAAGAAAAATGTGATGGAAGGAAAGTAATAAAAAAAGGAAGTGTAAAGTCTTAAAAATAACAAACTAGAATATGCATAAAAAGGATACAAAGCTCATAAACATGTAAGGTGATACCTCAAGAGGTAAAGGGACCTAGTAAGTGCAACTAGGGTTTGAAAAAAATGATTTTTAAAATTACTATGGTAAATTTTAAAAATTAAATGTGAAAATTTGATTTATGTGTAAGGTGATACCTAAAAAAGGAATAGGTCCTAGTAAATTCAACTAGGGTTTGAAATAAATAATTTTTAAAACTACTATGGTAAATTTTAAAATTAAATAGAAATTTTGATTTATATATGTAGGAAAAATCAAAAAAATACTAGAATAATAAAAAAGGAATTTTCCCTAGGGTTTCTAGGGTTTTTATGCACAAAGTAAGTCAAGTTCACTAGATGATTTAATTTTTTAGAAATAATGGATTTTTATTCCTATTTTAGTTAAGGATCTAGATTAATAAATCAATAAATAATATTGCAATAATTACAATCCTAATTTGTATAATTTATTTGTCTTTTTTACCTTTCTAAAAATAACAATAAATAAGGAGAAATATAACTTAGCTTGAAACTAGATTGAGATGGTTGAAATATGGTCTAAAAATCACTGTACAAGAGTGGGACAGTGTCATGAATCAAAATATACCTTTCATTTTGTGAAAGGATAGGAACACCAAAAATAAGACACTTCAGGGTTTGGTGCTGTTGTCCACTCCTGCTACTGTTATCCAAATTGGTCACAGAGACTTGAGCTTTTTGGGTTCTTTGCATTGTTCTTGTGTGAGCTTCCTATGAAATCTTGAGTGCTGAATGTCAACAAAGCTCACTATAGAGATGATTTAATCTTAAAACCCTAACCCTCCATCATACTTGATAAAACAAGATTTGAATCACTTAGAGAAATGTGGGGGGGGGGGGGGTTCATGTGTAATATGCACTGAATGTGTAATCCACACCCCTTATGTGGTCACATTACCTACATACCAATACTCTGAAGAGGGATCAAGCCATATGTAGTTCTCCCACTTAATGTGCTTTGTGAAATAGTGTGATGCAGATGTAAAAATGCTAAATTTAGAGTGCTTGAGGTGGCTAAGGATAGGTATGAGGGTTTAAGTGTGTTTGCAGATATGTTGGGTGACTGTATATAGAGAATACAAAAGTTTGCCTTGGTAGTTTGCTTGTATTCTTGATTTCTTTGTAATATTTGTCACCCCATTTGTAAATGGACTTTGGATAGGCTTTTATAGGGAACTATTGGTCATTGGTTAGATGTATTTATGTTAGGTTGACATAATGAAGGATAGGAATTGAATGAAAATGACTGTTTGGGATCAAATTACAAGGGGACATGAGCATAAAAAATGGAACACCTTAGGGTTTGGTGCTATAGTCCAGGTATGGTGCTCTTATCCTAAAGGCTTGGGACCTAGGGGATAGGATTGGCCTAGGAAATAGAGTTTGGTTAAGGTGGAATGACCATTTGGAAGGCTGTAGATGACTAGCAATGAGAAAAAAGGTGTCTAAAAGGGTCACAAGAGCATGTAAGGAGGACCTATGGATAGGGTGTCACAAGCCACACTCAAACTACCAATTTTGACATTTTATATGACTACATCATGCATGATGCCCTCAAATTGAGTAAATATGAGTATTTTCTAGAAACTAAAACTATGAACATGTTACAAATTATTTTATATTATATGATATACTTTTGGATTCTAGAAATTACTATTTTTCTAAGTTTTAGGATAATTGTGCCCTTTTTGGACAACAATGGGGAGTGTTCTTATCCATTTGGAGTACTACCATCTAAAATAATTCTCCAAGTGATTTTTGGGGGTGCTTTATGATTCAATAAATGAGGACTGATTTTTTTTGTTTGTGTCTATTTATGCATTGTATTGAGTAGGCCTAAGTCTCTAAGACAAACCACTGTGTATGCCCCTTATTTTGATGTGAGTTGTTGAGAATTTGTAATAAATTAAAATAAAAAGTTATGTGACAAATTTTATGTAAAATATGTAAATTTTAGTAGTAATGATAACATGGACAAACATGACATCATCATATAGATATTCTAAGCATAATAATAATGTGAGGTGCATGTATAAACAAACATACATAGTGAATATGTCAAGATAGATGATAGTAATTAGGTACACATATAAGTGATCAAGATTGAGTATCATAAGTTGAATATAACTAATTGGGGAGGGATGCATGATATCCATCATGGCATCAAATTTTGATCAAACTGAGAAAACAAGAATACAAGGGTCATGGCAATGATGCACACAAATAAAATGTATATGCAAGGCACATAAAACACACAATAGAAGGCCAAGGGGCCACATATAAGGGAAATTTTCAAATATCACTCAAACTCATAGAAACACACACAATGGAATGTTCAAATGTCCTTACATGCATAGAAACATATAATTAAGGCTTTGATCCACACATAAATCCATGTTCAAAAGTCCATAAGCTAAATAGAGAATACATGCAATACATGAAGCATAAAAGCAAATATGGAAAACATGCATGACATATGTAATTAATCCACATAAGAAATTTGTAATATTATTAGATTTAGTAACTTAGGCAACTACTGATATATCACCATGTTAGTAAGTGAACAATATCAATAGATGTAATGTCATGTAAATAACTGAGCTATGAGAAATAAAGTATAACCAAATAAAGATAAAACCTATATATAGGATACCCTTAGTGAGATTGTAAATGTATATAAAAGTTTTAAAATGCCTATGTGTGGTATATATCTCAAAAATGAAAGCCTATAATCACAGGGATAATAACAAGGTGCACTCATGTCCAAATAAGGTGCTACTATCTAAATATGGTTTTTGTATTTGTGATTTAACCTTATAAGGTTTTACACAATTAATTCCTATGTTTGGTTAAAGGGCTAAGATGTCTAAATTAGTTAAATAAATATGCAATAATTAAGTACTAATTTATTTTGATTTTGACCTTGTTTTAATTTTTATAAATAGTAAAAAATAGGGATAAATAAAGACTTATCTAAAAACTGACTGTTATAGATGATCTAGGTTCTAAAACTTGAGATCTGGATAGTAGTTTGTGTCATCAACAAGATTTAGGTATTCATCTATTTACCAAACAATGGCTCCTAGTTTGGAAAATAGCACCATCCATGTGTAGTGTCCTCAATGTGGTGCTAATGTCCCCTTTGTAGGACTATTCTTGTTTTAGGGAGCACATGCACTCGTGTTTGTATGTTCTATTCTTGCATGATTGAAACCCATACCTCTATATTGTAATTAGAAAAATTGATTTGATGTGAAAACCCTAATCTCCTTGAATCTATGGGATAAAAAATATTTTTTTGTGTTAGTAGGATGGATTGGACATCCTCAACACCCTGCTATGTAGAGAGTTTCCTACGTAACAATACTCTGAGGAAGGATCAAGTTTGACATAGTTCTCTTACCTAGTGCTTGATGTATGAACAAGTGAATGTTAGAATGAGAATGGCCTTGTATGCCTTGAATGTGCTTAATATTTGAAATGCTTCAGCTTTAAAATGATTAAAAATTAGGTTTATGGTTATTTTAGATGGTATTATGCAAAAAGTAGAGTAGAATAGGGATCAAATAACTTGATTTTTCACAAATTTGTCTTTTGTTGGGGATCAACCAACAATATTGATTACACTTGTGAAAGCAATAAACATGGAATTAAATCAGAATGACAAGTTACTAGAATGATAAATAGCAAAGAACAAGAGATACAAGAAACCACCCTGAAAACTTGTATTAAACTCTTTACAGAAGGAATACAATTGAAGAAACTTATTTTCTTCCACACCTCTCTCAGATGTACAGATCTCTCTCTAGATCTCTTTCCCTCAAGATCTCTCTCTCTCAAGTACAATCAACTCCAACAACCTGGAATGATTCACATATACAATTCTATACTATTCTTTCTCAACATACATTACAATAAGCTAAGAAGATCTATCCTATTATATAATAATTAGGAAACTTGAGCATGCATTTACAACCAATAGCTATGCCTCTTAAACAAGGGCTCTAAAATAGTCTTACTAAAGATAGAGACGTGGACTTAAGACTATGACTTAATCCCATCATGCAAACACTCAGTTCTGTCCTCAGAAATAGGTTTCTAGACGCACAGGTAACCGACATTAGTTCTTACCTGTTTGCCTGTGACCGACATCAGCCAATCCCTGCCGATGCCGGCATCTCTTAAACTGATCCTGACCGATGTCGGTCACTTCTAACCAACATCGATGACTGTGTAAACCTAAAACTACTGCAAATCACTCACTTGGTGAAGCTTTTAGCTCCACACCTTAACAATCTCCCACTTAGAGATAAACAACTGCACCAGTACCTGTACAACAACATCTTCTAGCTCCTCCATCTTCAACTCAATCATGAAGACCAAAAGAAGTTGAATGAAGTTTCAACTTCTCCTTTGTAACTAGCTTGGTTAACATATCTGCAGGATTCTTATCTGTATGGATCTTCTCCAGCTTCAACTCACCATCCTCCAATACCTGTCTTATGAAGTGGTACCTAAGCTATATATGCTTTGTTCTTGAATGAAAGGCTGAATTCTTAGCCAAATGAATTGCACTCTGACTATCACTGTATAATCTGCAACTCTCTTGCTCCTTTCCAAGCTCTTCCATGAACCATGTCATCCATATCATCTCTTTACTAGCCTCTGTGACTACAATATACTCTGCTTCTGTAGTTGACAAGGCAACAACCTTCTACAACTTTGATATCTAGCTAACCCCCATTCCACCAATAGTGAAAACATATCATGTGGTGCTTCTTCTACCATCCAAATCACCTACCATATCTGAATCTACATAACCATGTAGAGAAGTATTTGAACCTCCATAGCACAAATGCCTACTACTGGTTCCTCTCAGATATCAAAGGATCCACTGAATTGCTTTCCAGTGCTCCTTCCCTGGATTGGCCATATACTTACTTACAACTCCCACTACTTGGGAAATATTTAGTCTAGTACAAACCATTGCATACATTAAACTCCCTACTGTGGAAGAATATGGAACTCTACTCATGTACTCTACCTCATCATATGAATTAGGACATTGTTCTTTACTCAACTTAAAATGTCTAGCCAAAGGTGTGCTTACCGGTTTAACATCCTACATATTGAACCATTTCAACACCTTGTTCACATAATCCTCTTGAGACAAAATCAACCTATGATTTTTCCTGTCTCTCTTAATACTCATGCCAAGGATTTTCTTTGCTGCTCCCAAATCCTTCATGGCAAATGTTTGAGCTAATTTCACCTTAAGCTCAGAGATATCCTGCATGTGTGATCCTGCAACCAACATATCATCTACATAAAATAATAGAATAATATATCTACCATTATCCAATCTCTTAAAATACACACAATGGTCAGATTGACACCTACTGTAGCCATGCTCAGTCATAAACCTGTCAAATCTCAAATACCACTGTCTAGGAGCTTGCTTGAGGCCATACAAGCTTTTCTTCAATCTGCACACTAACTTCTCCTTACCTTTGACCTCAAATCCTTCTAGTTGTTCCATATATATTTCCTCATCCAAATCTCCATGAAGAAATGCTATCTTAACATTAAGCTGCTCAAGATGTAAATCCTCAATAGCAACTAAAGACAGTACAGTCTGAATAGAAGTCATTTTAACAACAGGAGAAAAAATCTCACCAAAATTAATACCTAGCTTTTATGCAAATCCTTTCACTACCAATCTGGCCTTATATCTCATCTGTCCATTCTCACCTTCCTTCAATCTGTAGGTCCATCTATTCTTCAGTGTCCTCTTACCAGCTGGCAACTCAACCAAATCCCATGTTTAGTTCTCTTTCAAGGACTCCATCTCCTTAACCATGCCACGCTCCCACTGATTCTTGGACTCCACCTGTATTACTTCTTGAAAACTCTTTGGTTCTCCACCATCAGTTAGAAATAAATAGAATAGTGAAGGGGAATATGAAATTGGAGGTTTGCTTACCCTTTTTAACCTCCTGATGGGCATCTAAGACTCATCCACAACACGCTGTCTACCCAAATTCTCTGACAGTGACAAACCTTAGTCACTTCCAGGCTTGTAACTAGCCGACGTCAGTTCTGCTTGACCGATGTTAGTTTCTATCCAACCGACGTCGGTCACTATATGACCGACATTGGTTTTTGTTCTATCGACGTCGATTCCTGCTTGGCTGATGTCAGTCTCTGTGTTTTCCTTTCAGTGATTAATTTTTCCCGTGAGCTCATTTTGGACCGTCACCTCATCCAATTCTCCATTACTCTGCCTAGATTGATTCAGCTTCTTTAGCTGATCACTATACATCATGGCTCGTAATTATCTTGTTAGTTCCTAGATTCCAAAACTTGAATTTGAAATCATCAGAGCCATAGCCAATAAATGTGCACCTCATAGACTTAGCATCCAACTTCTTTCTATTTTCCTTATCAACGTGCATAAAGGCTTCACAACCAATAACTTTTAGAAATGAGAGATCTACCTTTTTACCTATCCATGCCTCTTCTAGAATTCCACCATCTAGAGCTATAAAGGGTCCTCTGTTAATCAGGTATACTATAGTGTCAACAGCTTTTGCCCAAAACTCGAAGGGCAAACTAGCATGCAATATCATACACCTTGCATGCTCCATGATTGTTCTGTTCATCCTTTCAGCAACTCTGTTTTGCTGAGGTGTCCTTGGAACTATCCTTTGCCTATGGATTCCATGCATATAATAGTACCAGTTGAACTTATAGCTGCAGAACTCACCACCATTGTCAGATCTCAGACACTTCAATCTTTTGCCTGTTTCATTCTCAACCATAGCTTTCCAAATCTTAAAAGTCTCAAATATATCTAATTTTTTCTTAATACAATAGATCCATACCTTTCTTGTAGCATCATCTATGAATGAAACATAGTACTGTGATCCTCTAATAGAAGCAACTTGAGCTGGTCCCCACACGTCTGTGTGAACAAGCTGCAACTTATGCTTCTTCTTTGTTGACCCAGTCTTGAGAAAACTCACTCTCTTCTGTTTCCCAAAAACACAGTGCTCAAAAAAATTTAGATCTATGCTTTTCAAATCTAAAAGCTTACCTTTTGACTTAAGAATGGACATTCCCTTCTCACTCATGTGGCTAAGCCTTGAGTGCCACAATTTTGCATCCACATCTAAAGTAGATAATACAGAAGGAGAATTGTTAGTAACACAATTACATAAATAGAGAGTACCTACTCTCTTACCTCTGGCCATTACAAGTGCACCCTTAGTCACCTTCCAAGATTCAGCTGTGAGAGTTATTGTACAACCCTCATCCCCTAACTTTCCTGCATAAATCAAATTTCTCTTCAAGCTGGGAACATGCATGACATCTCTCAACACCCATGTGTTGCCATTCTGCATTTTCAACTGCACTTTTCCTTTGCCAATAATTTTACAAGGCTCATCATCCCCTAAATACGCTATTCCAAAATCTCCATGGATATTGTCACTAAAATATTCCCTATTAGGGGTAGCATGAAAAGATGCATCAGAATCTAACACCCAAGATTCTATATTATTATGCAAAGAGAATATTAAAGCATCTTGTGCAATACCTACAACCTTTGCTTCTTCTTTTCCTTCATTCTGATTGTCCTCCTTAGGCTTTGACTAGCAATCTGTGCTTATGTGCCCAATCTTTCCACAATTCCAGCATTATGGCTTCCTGCCATTTCTGGATTTGGATCTACCTCTCACCTTTGACTTAGATCTTGATTTCCCTTTCTTGCTCTTTTATTTCTACCTTCCCTTGCTCTCAAAACTTAAAGCATTCCCTGATGTTTCCTCTGTGCTTTTCTTGTGAATTTCCTCATTCAAGATAACACTAACAACATCCTCTACTTTTAAAATATTTGAAGCAGATGCAGTATTACTAACTGCCATTACTAAGCTATGCCAACTTTCAGGCAAAAAACATAATATTAAAAGAGCTTTAATTTCATCATCAAACACTATATTGACTAAACTTAATTGATTTACAATTCCATGGAAATCATTTAGATCCACCTTCGTGCATATGCAAATTAAATAACTACTTCATAAGATATACCTTATTAGAAGCTGAGGGTTTTTCATATAAATTTGCTAAAGTAGTCATCAACTCTACCATTGTTTTTGCCTGTGATAAATTGGATATCATAGTAGATGCCAGACTCAGTCTTATAGACCCTAGAGCCTTTCTATCAAGAACTTCCCATTCTTCATCATCCATGTCTGTGGGCTTCTTTGCAATCCCACCTAACGGTAAGTATAGATCTTTCTGATACAGATGATCCTCTATCTGCATTCTCTAATGTTGATAATTTTTGCCATTGAACTTCTCCATTCTCAGTTTACTTTCTTCTGCCATTACTTCTCCCACTCAAACATAAATCCCTACAGAAACCCCTGTGAGTAACTTGTAATCAATACACACTACACAGATCTGAACCACCTGTTAGTGAACCTGAGCTCTGATACCACTTGTTGGTATCAAGCTCTAAAACCTACAACCAAGCTCTGATACCACTCATTGGGGATCAACCAACAACATTTATTACACTTATGAAAACAATAAACATGAAATTAAATCAGAATGAGAAGTAACTAGAATGATAAATAGCAAAGAACAAGAGATACAAGAAACCACCTTGAAAACTTATATTAAACTCTTTACAGAAGGAATACAGTTGAAGAAACTTCTTTTCTTCCACACCTCTCTCAGATGTACAGATCTCTCTCTAGATCTCTTTCCCTCAAGAGCTCTCTCTCTCTCTCAAGTACAATCAACTCCAACAACCTGGAATGATTCACATATACAATTTTGTACTATTCTTTCTCAACATACATTACAATAAGCTAAGAAGATCTATCCTATTATATAATAATTAGGAAACTTGAGCATGCATTTACAACCAATAGTTATGCCTCTTAAACAAGGGCTATAAAATAGTCTTACTAAAGATAGAGACACAGACTTAAGACTATGACTTAATCCCATCATGCAAACACTTAGTTCTGTCCTCGGAAATAGGTTTCTAGATGCATAGGTAACCAACATCAGTCTCTGCCTATTTGCCTATGACTGACGTCGGCCAATCCCTGCCAACACTGGCATCTCTTGAACTGCTCTTGACTGATGTTGGTGACTGTGTAAACCTGCAACTACTGCAAAGCACTCACTTGGTGAAGCTTTTAGCTCCACACCTTAACATCTTTGGTTTGAATAGATTTTGCATATAGTGAATAGAGGTGAATTAGAATTATATTTATAGGTTTTTTTTTCTTGTGTAGATAAGAAAATGAGCTTAAGGTGACCTTAAGAGGGGCACATATTTGAAAAACTATCTATTGAGAAGACTTAGGGCTAAAGATATTAACACCCAGTTGGGTAAACTAGCACCATGTGGCTATAATGTCCCAAATATGGTGCTAATGTCCTTTTGGTAGTCTACTAAGAAAGTTGGATTGGGATTTGGGATGATAATTCTAGGACTATGTTTTGACTAACTGTAGGTAATTGTGGTTTACTGAATGACTAGAAATATTAGTCTAATGATCAAAGATAGGTCTATGGCTAGCCTAGGAATAGGTTAACTCAAGTAACACTCTCAAAATCCAATTACCACTTTTAGGTGATTACATTTGCCCCCCATTTATGCTAGTAATGAAGTAAATAAAAATTTATAGTATAAGGGAAAAATAAGAGTACCTATGCTTCCCTTGGAAGTGAAAATCATGTAGCTAAGTTTGAGTATGTGAATTTGGGTCTATGTATGTGGAACATGTTCCAAAGTAATGTCCTATAATGAAACATGCAAAAATAAATCCTTAAGATATAATCAAAAGAAAAAGACTATGATTAAATAAAATAAATCAGTAAATATGAATAAAGAGAGTGTAAATGAATGAATACATCTCATTGGGTATGTGAACCAATACATGAACCTAGTGACAGCCTATGTGTTTAAATGTGCATAGTGATCATATCATTGAATAGATTAAACTAAGATGATGGCTTGATCAATCCCCATATGGGTGGTTTTGACACTATGATTTACACCCCTAATGAGATTCATAACTCTCCTCATCTAAATGGCACCATGGAGACATCCCTTTTGTTATGGGTGATAATATTGAGAGATGAATCTCTAGAAGGGCTAGTTTTCTTGATCCACTCTTTGAAGCTCTTCTATACCTATCAGCTTGTAGATGAAAAGGGATTAATAAAAAAAACTAAAAAAATGAAAAAATTTGATGCACCAACAAGTATTATCCTCCTACTTGACTAAAATTCCACTACTTAAAGAGAACAAGACTATCTCACACAAAAGTCACAACATAGGATGCATTATCACATCAGTGTTTCATAGGTTAGATTCAAGAAGGTATTTTATGATTAAGAGGGTAATAAATGATTCCATAAAGGGATATAGTCATGAACCACTTCTAAGACACCTATACACTTAGAATAGAATATTAACAAAGCCCTGTAATAAAACCCTTTCTGCAAATTGGTAGAGAACTAAGATTGACATGCTAGAAAATAAAGATCCTTCGCTAGACAAATCAACAAGATTCAAATAAGTACTTAATAGAAAAAGTGAGTGGAAAATCACTTATATATTTATTCAAGAGTTCTTCAAGTAAAAATTTGGCTAGATTTTCCCCATCAACTAGTGGAGGCTGCTCAAAAGAGCCAAAAGAATACATATTTATAGCTTTGAGGGGATAATCAAGAAAAAAAAGTCTAAAGGTCACTTGGACATGTGTCAAACTAAAAAAATAAATTAAAAATGCATGTGGAAGAGAGGTATGGTGATACATGCCATGTTAGGAGGTCTACTTGTCCAAAACAAGTCATAAGAATGGTGAAAAGTAACACAAAACTGTTAGATTTGGCATAAAAACTATCTTCATGATTTGACTTCAAAAACTATGTTATAAATACATATGGTTAGGTTTGATGATGGTTTTGAGTAGCAAGGGTTACAAAAAATCCCTCACATGCATTGGATTAGTCCCTAACCATTCCTATTCTCTTGGCCATGCACAATCATCCTTAATAGTCTAAAAATGGATCCTTTCAATGCACATCCCACACTTGGTGCCAAAAAACTTCCAATTTTTCAAAATGATACATGAAAAAGGAGTAATGACATTTTAAAACTGTGTCCATATCATTAGTTTCAATATTTTTTTTAAAAGGCTTCCCTAGTTGATTTTCACCATTTTTCCTAAGTGTTCACTAGATGGCTCACTGGATTGGCTAAAATGAGATAAGTGGTAGGCACACTTAAGAATTTAGATAATTGATAAAATGACCATGAATACTTAAAACAATTCCTAAGCCTTCTCCCAAAGTGGTTTGGTCTCTTGGAAGTTCACCATGGCTACAAAACACACAAAAAGGTAAAAAATAACCTTGTTCTAGCCTATTCTATATAGGTCTGTACACCTGATTCATATGTGGAGAATTAATATAGAGTCCTATACATCATACAAGTGGTTTAATAACACCTCCATTATATTTAGATGCTCAAATTTCAAGCTTTCTCTAGTCATGTCCTTATGAGGGTTTACAAGGGTTTTAGAGGGGTTTTTAGTCTTAACATTCATTCATAAAGTTGGAATGTTGGAAAACCTTTATAATTACACTTGTTTCTTCTTAATGACCCTATCCATCATCCCCAAATTCTCATCCTACCATGCAAAGGTTTATGAAAGATATGAGCGTCTAAATTTGCCCTTCGAGTCATTTTCATGCTTCTTATGAGGGTCTGAGCACATCTTGGGACAAAAATGGATTATTTTGGAGTTCACCTACCAAAAAAATGTTTTATAACCTCTGTGTATACCCTATAAACATTTTACAATCCCTGGGATAGCTCAACAAGAGCTAAAAATAGAAATGACCCCTATTTTGGGATAAGGCCTATACCTTGCCAATGAGCCTACTTGCATTTTTGAGCTACATAACTAGTTTTTAAATTTAATATGAATTATAATAGCTTAAAAACATCATTTTAACTCCCATAATAATTATCCAAAACACTATAATGCTTGGCAAGGGTTAAAATTTGAAATGACCTTATATTTGGGGTTAGATTTACATGTTTCCTTACTAGGTTTGCCTGTAGACCTTCTTGTCTAGACCACCTTGTTTGCATTCCAACCTTACAGACTAGTTTTTAATGTTCCTCCATGTGTCCCCTAGATATTCAAACCTTCTATACTGGTCAAACTAATGTCTAGGTCACCATTCATCATTTTTCCCAAAAACAACCATTCTTGTACATGAAAGAAGCACCTTACCTTTGAGACAAAACAAAGGCATATTTACATATTTATTTATGTAAAGTGAATATTTTTTAAGATTAAAAAATTCATTATTACCAACTTTAACCAAGGGTTTTGTCTAATTCCATGGTTAGGGGGTCTAACCATCTCAATCTTCAAAAAATAAATGGGTGAAAACTCTATTTTTTGTATATTATCCTTCACATACACCTATGGGTTGTCCCTCCAGGCCCATATCATGCTTAAAATCTGCCTATAAATTATTATACCCTTTATATTTTGATCATGGATCCTTTAAAACCATCAAAAACATCTATTCTAGTAGCATTCCCATACTTGTCTATTGAAATAAGGGGTTTCTAAGCTTGTTGTACAGATTGTGTGCTCATTTGCATGGATGAAGAAACATGTTTGATACTTAAGAGGGTATTAGGAATTTTATGACATATAATTGATCATATTGAATCATTTCATAGTCATCTTGACCATCCTTTTCCCTCTAGATAGTCTATGCTTTATCTAGGCCCTCATTTGCATGAACCCTGTTGTATGTGAGCACAGGGGTTTGAAACCCTATAAAGGCTTGATTAATATATTGTTAGGGTTTCATTTAATTTGTAACATGATTATTGAGGTGATTATGATGGCTTTTACCTTTATTGATTCCCATTACCATAATAATGCAACTTTTATCATTAGGACTAGACCCCTACTTGTAGGATTGAGGCACTTTATATGGTCTACTATAGGTGTCTATCCTACTATCTAGAGCTTGTTTGGGATGTGGTGAGATCCCTTGATTTCACCTTGGAATTAAATTCATTTTTATTTAGATAATTCCTCTCCTTTATAGTTTTTAAGGCATTCCTATACATCAAGTTACCAAACCCTGCCTGTAGATGAAAGTGAGGCTTGAATGGGATGACTTAATGAGAAAAAAACCCTATTTAATTTCACCTTGAGATATATACTATTGTATTTGTTAAAAATAAACTTGGATTGACCTTTGGGAAACCTTGAAATCATGCATAGGATTTTAGTTATCAATATTCCCTATATGGCTAGATTAAGACACCTATAGGTGTCAACTTCACACTTTTCATGAATGCTTATGATGCCATAAAACCCTCAATGCATCTGTTAAGGTCCCTAATAATGTTTCATCCTTCTAAGGTTGATAATTTCCTTAAAACCATAGTTATACTCCAAGATAGCTGACTGTCCTCCTTGTCTCATCTGTAGGTGCACATTTTGCCTTGTGTACGGACATGGTATAAGCTTGGAGAGGTATGAAAAAATACACACTCTTTTTTTCTAATTCCTTGACTCCTCAAAGTCCTTATCTAACCTTAAAATTATTCAATCATGAATCATGGATTAAAATTAATGAGTTAGATGACTGAAGTCATTAGCATCAATTTCTTATAGATATCACTGAAAGTTTTTAGTGTGTTTTGAAGTGTTTTCAAGACCCTCAATGACCTATCATCCTATACTCTTCCTTCTCTAAACCTAGTGGAGTCATTATTTGAGATATAGGATACATATTTAAAATTTTTTAGTACTCAAACCCCTTTTAATTTCAATTTGAAAGGCCTACCAAAACCTCTAGGGCCTCTATTTTGATCATCTTGGGACAACCAAGCTTGAAAACACCTTTGTTGGATTTCACTCATGTTTCTAGACTCCAATTTCTCCATTGACATTTGGATTGGTTCCTAAAAATTGATTATGTGTTCCAAAATCTTAAAAGGAGGTCAAGATCATTCCACACTCTTTTTTTAGGCCTCCAAACATTCTACCTAGCCACCTATAGGTGAATATTGGGCACATCATAGTGGGGTAGAGTTCACAACATGAAACTTGAACTTGGTTATGGGTTGGTATGTTCCAATACAACATTATAACACACCTTAAATCCATCCTTCAATATGTTGGGGCTATGTTAGGATTTTTTACACTCAAGGATAATGTTAGTAGGGAACCTATAGGTGCTTGGAGTTCAACAACAAGGACACTACATGACTGAAATAGCTTGGAACATGAGCATATAGTAAATTACATGTCTCCTTTCACATGTAAATGGAAACTTATTAAATTTATAAAGTCTTTAAAGTTCAAAACACTTTCACTACCACTTCATGTATAGGGTGACCAAGCTTGGTTATGAAGCTCAAATTTAAAGTAAGCATGAAAATGGAAAAAGAAGGGAAACAAGCTTGTGAAGGTGTTCAAGGGATGCCATGGTGATATAAAATAATGGATAAAGGTGTAAAATTGACTTATATACTTATGGGACATCCTCTCCTAATTTAAAAGTCACCTATAGGAAGGATTCACTCAGCAAACCAAACACTTCAACTAAAACTTGATCTCTTGTCTCTTTAAGCTCCATTAACTCACATAAACTAACTTCTATGCTCTCATTCTCCATCAATTATAGCTGATAGGTGAGGTCCAAATTTGGAAACTCAAGTGAAATAGTTAGTCTAGCTTCCCTTCCATAAATAAGTGTGTATGCTAAGTTCCTAATTTCTCTCTTTGGGGTGATCCTACCAGCGCAAAAGGCTGTCTTTAACTTGGAATGCCAAGTCCTTTGATTTCCCTCCATTTTCATCTTTATGATCCTTATTAGATTCTTGTTTTTGGACTCCAATAGTCCATTCCCTTATGGATAAGAGTTGGAGGAGGTGCTAAGATATATGCCATACTTAAAATCCCATTCACTTATCTGTACTCATAGAAAAACTTAAGCATTATCTGAGATTATTTTTAAAGAAGATCCAAACCTTGTTACTATACCTTCATATAAGTCTAGGAATAAGTTTTCATTTTCCACCCTAAGGGATACAACCTCCACCCATCTTGTAAAGTAATCAGTAGTACTCAACACCCATTTGTGACCAACACTAGAAGTTGGGTTGACTAGGCCTATAAAATCCAAACCCCATTGCATAAAGGGTTGCTCAACTTGGATTGGATGAAGAGGAAAGGTACATATCTTTTTTTTCCATAAACAAGAGCATCTTTTTGGCATTTTATTACCTAAGCATGAGTGTCTTTAAATAATCTAGGCCAAAAGTATCCAACCCTCATAATCCTAGTAATTGTAGTTCTTGGAACAAAGTGACCACCTATTGGTCCATCATGGAATTAAAAGAGTAATTTTTCAATCTAATACAAATCAAGACACCTCAATAGAACACCTAAAAATTCCTTCCTAAATATCAATCCATTAATAAGTACATAATGAATGGATTTTAACCTAAAGCACCTTCTTCTAGCTCTATTAAGACCTTGTGGACACTCATCAGTTTGAAGGAAATGAATAATGTCTTGTGTCCAAATACTCATGGGTAAAGGTAAAAATACCATAGGGTCATCATGAAGTGCCAAAAAAACCTCTCTTTTCTCTTTTAAATCTAAATCAAGGTGCTCACATAACCCTTTTCCCTTCACTATCTTGGTTGTCTTGATCTCCACATCATACTCCATCACTTTAGTGATCCAACCTACCCTTTTCTCATTTAGATCCCTACTCAAAAGAAAGTATTTGACACTAGGATGAGGCATAAGTATATGAATCTTATTATTTGATAGCATGTGTCTAAACTTCTTTAGGCTCCTAAGAACTTAAAGCAGTTGTTTTTCAACATAAGTATATCTTATCTCATAGCCTTATAAACCTTGGCTAAAGAAGGCAACATGTTGTTCCAAATTATCATCATTTGCTTGAGTGAACATGGAAGAGATCACCTCTTCATTCCTGAAAGTATACAAATTTAAATCCTTATAAAAATTTGGAGTTGCAAGAATAGGAGTTTGGGCAATGGATTGTTTGATTTCTTCAAAACTTTCCTTTCTCTTTCTTGTCCAAGTGAATAGTTTATCCTTATTTAGCATGGAGTTAGAGGCTTACCAAGTTAACAAAGTTAGGAATGAATATCCTTATGAAATTTATCTTACCAAATAAAATTTTCAAACCTTTCTTATGTTTAAGAAAAGATAATGCCAAGAAGGCATTCACTCTTTTCAAATCAATGGATAAGCCCTTCTAGGAGAAAATATGTCCTAAGAGTTTGCCTTCATGGAAAATAAACAAACATTTCTTTGGGTTTAGAGAGATCCAAAAATATCTACACCTTTCAAAAATTTGCCTTAGGTTCTTCAAGTGATCATTTTCATTCTTGGATAAAATTGTCACATCATCAAGATATACCAATACAATGTCATTGATTATTCCTTGAAAAGCCATATCCATTGCACATTGAAAATTAGCCCTAAAATTTGACATTCCAAAAGGAATATTCCTATAGGCATATGTACCCCATTTAATAGTGATGGCTATCTTGTACTGGTCACTTTATTTCACCAAAATCTATTTGTACCCAAATACCCATCTAAGAGAGAAAACCTCTCACTAACTACCACAACTTGTAGAATTTGTTCCATAGAAGGGAGGGGATAATGATATCTCAAAGAGACTCTATTCAAGTCCCTAAAGTCCACACACAACCTGATCTCCCCATTATTCTTTCTAACATGGACTAAGTTGGCCAACCAAGAAGAATGCTTGGTAATAAAGTTGATTCTAGACTCAATCAACTTAGTGAGTTCTTTCTTCATGAGTGGTTCAATCTTAGGATTGATTGGCCTTTATCTTTTCTTGATAGGGTTAAAATTTTCATCTATATCTATAGTGTGTTGAGCTAAGATTGGATAAAAACCCTTCAAGTCACTGTACTCCCATGCAAAAACATCACTAAACTCCTTGCATAGATTAATGAAATCATGCTTTCCTAGACTAGTACATACCTTTCTAAGTGAAATTAGATTGTCTTTAAAGATTTATACCTTTTCATAGTTCTCTTGATTGGTAGACATGGTTACCTTCTCCTTCTTTATCTAGTCATCCTCATTGAAAATGCTTTCAAAAGTCACTAGGTCTTTGGGAAGCTTGTTAGGATTTAATTAGACAATCTACCGTCCATATTATTGTTGTATCTTGGAGTGATTTTTAGTGGAGAACTCAGCATCTTCTTGTATAAAAATAAATATTTTTTGGTCACTCTAAAACACCTACCAATTAGTGACATTATCTAATATGGAAGGCCTTACAATCACCTTTAGATGAGGTTGGTTTTTGTCTTCTTTTATACCTCTTTGAAAATCAAATTGAGCTCAAATAGATGTCAACCTATCAACATTTTTATTATCCTATCTTGAAATGTATGTGATGTTGAAATCTTGGAAATCTTCCACAAGATCCCAAACTCTATGCTTGTAGGACTTGAGCAAAGAGTTCTTGGTCAAATTCTTCCCTCTAACTCCTATCTCCATATAATTGAAGTTCCTCAACTCCTCTTTTTCTATCCCATTAAAGGCCATGAATAAGGGATTCATATTTTGATACATTACAAGTGCATGATAATTTGAATATAAAGGTTGAATAGTACCTTTCTTTAGAAGGTGAAACCAACATTTCTCCACCACCTACCCCAATCTTGCTTCTAGACCCATCAAAGAAGAGCTATCATAAACCATTCACATCTTCACTTGGCTTCACCAAATTAGATATAAAATAATCCTTCTCATGCATATAGTACACCCCAATACTAGATTATTAAATAAACTTGTAAGGATCATGCTCATAATTCTCATCTCCCCACTCATCTAGGAACAAATTAGAAACTCCTTCAAGTGAAGATGATGGAGATTGGTCAATTTGAAGTTTTAATTCATCACTAATAGCATAGTTAACATTTTACACCTTAGGTGAGTAGGTATCCAAGTGGTCTTTATGAATAGGTTTTGACTCAATCCTCACATTAGTGCCATACTTTGTTCTAAACACCATGTAGGACCAATTAGTTGTCAAATACCCACCTACCTTAAATGTAAAATATCTTGACAAGCAAAGGGAAAAGTATGGAGGTAAATCTACCACCAGCACATCATGTGGAATAGTAAACATGGGACAGTCATGAAGAATAAAATTTAAAACTTTCACTACCCCTAAAGTCTTGGCTGGTGATCCATCCAATTATAAGACTCCCTTAGTCATGGGCTCATATTTGAGGCCTAGTTTATCCACTATACATTTGGGCATAACTAAAGTACTAGCCCCCTATCTATGATAGAATTATAAACCAATAAATCACCAATTATTAGAGATATATATATAAAGGAGTTTTCTCATTCTTTTTTCCTTGATCATCTATAGAGTAAGATCCATTAACTAGGACAACATTATCATTTCTAGGTAGGCTAGCTTGTTTACCCAATCCATGTAATTAATTTTGGAGTATATCCTTCTACCCTAATATTGTAAAAGATTCCCATAATGAGATTTTAATGTGTAGCTTCTTCATTTGGTCCACCACATTGATAGAAGGATCAGTCACCTCAAGAAACTCTTTGGGAGCACTAACACTTTGTGATGTAGTTTGTGAAGGTGAAGTGTAGTAGCTAGCTTCATGTTTATAAATATTTGATTTTATTGTACTTTAGGAGATTTATGAGACCAAATCACCATTGGAGATAATTTAGGGGTCAACATAGATCCTTGAGCTTCTCCAATAGGCCTCCTTTTGGATCTAGTGTTGGAAGATACACTAACATTGATGTTGCTTGAATTTTACAAATGATTTATGGCACAAAAATCTCCCTATAATTTATTGATGAGAGTGGAATCATATTTCATTTAACCAATTCCCATTCCATGTTGCATTGACATCTTGAAGTTTGGAACTTGTAGCACTTGAACTCCTTGCATTCCCATAGCTTGATCATGCATTTCATTTACATAAGCAACCTGTTCTTAACATTCAAAATATGGATAGCATGGTTGTTCTTGAAATAAATTGTTTTGAGTAGGAACAATGGACTTAGAGGATGAAGGAGTATTAGGATTGTATCTTTGAAGAGGTCTAGTATGGGTTATTTGACCTAGTCTTGGTATATTGCTTTGAAAAGGAGGTCTATTTATTTTCCCAAATTATTTATAGGATTGGTATGGTATATAGCCTTGGGATTTTTGCCTATTGAGGGACACCAAATAATTAGTAACACTTTGTAACAAGATTTTTACTTGATGAATCTCATTGGAAGGAACAATATCAAATTTCTCATTGCTAGGCAAAGGAGCCAAGGTAGGTGATGCAAATTGACTGAGGGGTTGAAAATCAAGGAACAATGGCATGGGAGGCCTAGGAGAAATTTTACCTAATTAGTCAAATAAATTCTTAGAATTTATGGCTATCTCATAATAAATAGGGAGTGTATTCCAGCCCATGGATTAAATCATCATGGAAACATAACTTTTTAATGTCTTTGAGTAATACAAGAATGCATAGTTTGGAGTAGGTCTCACAAGGGTTGGGATTCTATCCCATGTTTTTTGAAAACTAGTATTAAAATATTTCATGAACTCATGAGGTACCCTACTTATAGTAGTCAATTGCTCAGCTAGAGACAAGTGGTCACTCTTCTCCCCAAACCTCTTAGTCAATAGATCTCCCAATTCATCCCATGAGCCAATGGAGTTTTGAGGTAAAGTCCCATACCAATCTAAAACTTTACCTTTGAAAGACAAAGCCAAAAATATAATAGCCACATTCTCCTGGGTAATATTGTGTGTGTTATAAAAGTTTGATATATTTATAATGTGCTTAATGGTAGTGATAGGACCCTCCCCACTAAAAGATGGAACACTCTTAAGCGCTGCTCCTGGAATTTGATCATATTAGGCAAGATTAAAAGGTGAAGATCTAGTGAAAGATAGAAAAGTCTGGTTCTTATGCATCTTGGAATGAGATTTATAGATGTTGTGAGTTGAATGCAACAAAAAATTAGACTTATTAAACACCAATTCTCTAGAATATGGATGGGTATTCAGAAACTTGAACCTTTTGGTAGAATATGGAGGTAAATGCACAAATTCAAAAGGTATAACTTTAGTAGTATACCTAGTGGCCACCTTTGGCATGGAAAATAGGCATGATCATCAATGAAAGACTTAGAATCTTTAATGGAGTTACCAGGTACTAAATGTAGATGATCTTGTAGTTGCAACTATGCCAAGACCAACACCAATCTTGGATAATCTTTTAAGACTTAGAAGTCCCACTAGCCATGAAAAAAACTATTGACACTTATATTTACACCCCTAAGGAGATGCATAACTATCATAATCTAAGTGGCACCATGGAAACATCCCTCTTGCTATGGGTAACAATATTGAGAGATGCATCTCTAGAAGGGCTAGTTCTCTTGATGCACTCTTTAAAGATTTTATATACCTATCAACTTGTAGATGAAAATGGATTAATAAAAACAAATAAAAAAAAAAAAAGGTGATGTAAAATTAAGTATTATCCTCTTATTTGATTAAAAATCCACTACTTAAAGATAAAAAGACTATCTCACACAAAACTCATAACATAGGATGCATTATCACATCAGTGTTTCATAGGTTAGATTCAAGAAGGTATTTGATCCTTAAGAGGGTAATATATGACTCCATGAAGGGATAAAATCATGAACCACTTATAAGACACCTATACACTTATAAAATAATACTAATAAAGGCCTTTAAAAATACCCTTTCTACAAATTGGTAGACAACCAAGATTGACATGCTAAAAAAGATCATTCACTAGATAAATCAACAAGATTCAAATTAATAATCAATATAACAGAATGTGAGTGAAAAAAAACTTTTATATTTATTTAAGAGTTCTTAAAGTACAATTTTTTCTAGATTTTCCCTATCAACCAATGGAGGCTGCTCAAAAGAGCTAAAAGAATACATATTTATAGCTTAGAGAGGAGAATCAAGCAAATGAAGTCCAAAGGTCACTTGGACATGTGTCAACCTAATAAAATTAGTTAAAAATTTATTTTGAAGAGATTTAAGTTGAACCATGTCATCTAAAGAGGTCTACTTGTCAAAAACAAGTCATAAGAAAGGTGAAAAGTGGCACAAAACCTTCAAACTTGACATAGAAAACTATGTTCATGATTTGACTTCCAAAACTACCTTATCACTAAATATGTGTATATTTTATGATGTTTATGAGTATTAGTGTTTAAAAAAAAGCCCTAACATGCATTGTATTAGTCCCTAACCATTCCTATTCTCTTTGCCATGTACAATCATCTTTAGTAGTCTCAAAATGGCTCCTTTCCATGCACCTCCCACACTTGGTGCCAAAAAACTTCCAATTTTTAAAAATTATCCATTAAAAAGGAGAATTATATTTTTCAAAGGTTTCCATATCAACAATTTAAATAAAAAATCTTTAAAAGGCTTCCCTAATTGATTTTCACCATTTTTCTTAAGTGTTCACTAGATGGCTCACTAGACTGGCTGAAATGAGAAAAGTGGTAGGATTAATTAAGAATTGATATACTTTATAAAATTAACATGATTAACTATATAAATTCATAAACCTTCTCCTAAAAGTGGTTTGGTCTCTTGAAAGTTCACCATGCCTTGAAAACACACAAAAAGGTTAAAAATAACCCTATTTTGGCCTATTCTGTAGAGGTCCATAAACCTAAGTCATATGTGGATAATACTTGGAGAGTAATATACATCATAAAAGTGGTTTAATGTCACATAAATTGTATTTAGATTCCCAAATTTCAAGCTTTCTCTAGTCGGGTCCTTATGAGGGTTTACAAGGGTTTTAGAGGGGTTTTTAGTCCTAACATTCATTCATATAGTTGGCATGTTGGAAAAAATTTATAATTAATTTTTATTATTATTAAGGACCCTATAAATCATCCCAAAACAAATCAACCTACCATGCGAAGGGTTATGAAAGATATGAGTGTCTAAATTTGCCCTTCGAGTCATTTTCATGCTTCCTGTGAGGGTCTGAGCACATCTTGGGCCAAAAATGGCTTATTGTAGAGTTTACCTACAAAATGAATATTTTATAACATTTTTTTATACCATATAAACATTATAAAATCCTTTTTATATCTCACCAAGAGATAAAAATGGAAACGACCCCTATTTTAGGACAAGGCTTATACCTTGCCATTGAGTCTGCCTGCATTTTAAAGCTACATAACTACTATTTGCACTTAATATGGATTATCAAAGATTTAAAAAATAATTTTAAATATAATATTAATTATCCTAAACACTATAATTATTTTCAAGGCTTATAATTTTAAATGACCTTACATTTGGGGCCAGATTTACATGTTTCCTTATTAGGTCTGCCTGTAGACCTTCTTGTCCAGACCACCTTATTTTCATTAAAATAATATATACTGGTTTTTAATTTTCCTCCATGTGTCCCCAAGATATTAAAACCTTATAGACTGGTCAAAATTACTTTTGGTTCACTATTCATTATTTTTCCCAAAACCTACCATTTTTGTGCATGAAAGAAACACCTTTCCTATGAGACAAAACAAAGGCATATTGACGTATTATTTAATGAAAAGTGAATATTTTGAAAGCTTAAAAATGTCATAATGACCAAATTCACCTAATTTTTTTTATAATTCCATGCTTAGGGGGTCTAACCATCTCAATCTTCTGAAATAAAAGGGGCAAAAACTTTGATTTTTGTATATTTTCCTTCGAATACACCTATGTGTTATCCCTCCAGGCCCATATCATGATTCTAATCTGAATATACATGATCATACACTTTATTTTTTGATCATGGATCCTTTAAAACCATGAAAAACATATTTTCTAATAGCATTCCTATACTTGTCTATTGAAATAAGGGGTTTCTAAGCTTGTTGTACAGATTATGTACTCATTTGCATGGATGAAGAAACATGTTTGATAATTAAGAGGGTATTATGAATGTTATGGAATATATTTGACCATATTAAATCATTTCATAGTAATCTTGACCTTCTTTTTCCCTGTAGATAGTCTATGCTTTGTCTAGGCCCTCATTTGCATGAACCCTAATGTATGTGAGCACATGGGTTTGAAACCTTATAAAGGATTTCTTGATCTATTGGGAGGATTTCATGGAATTTATAACATTATTATCTTGGTGATTATGATGTATTTTACCATTACTATGTCCCATTTCCATACTAATTCAACTTTTATCATTAGGACTAGACCCCTACTTGTAGGATTGAGGCACTTTGTATGGTTTGTTATAGGTGTATATCCTACTATCTAGATATTATTTGGGATGTGGTGAGATAACTTGATTTAAACTTGGAATTTAATTCATGATTATTTAGATAATTCATCTCCTTTGTAGTTTTTAAGGCATTCCTATGCATCAAGTTATGAAACCCGATCTATAGATGAAAGTGAGGCTTGAATGGGATGACTTAATGAGAACAAAACCCTCTTTTATTTAACCTTGAGATATATGATATTGTATTTGTTAAACATCACCATGGATTTACCTTTGGGAAACCATGAAATCATACATAATCTTCTAGTTATCAATATTTCATATATGGTTGGATTGAGACACTTGTAGGTGTCAACTTCACACTTTTCGTGAATACTCATGATGCCATAAAACCATTAATGAATAAATTAAGGCCCCTAAGAATTTTCAATCCTTTCAAAGTTGTTAAGTGCCTTAAAACCATAGTTATACTCTACGCTATTTGACTTCCCTCCTTATCTCAGTTGTAGGTGCACATTTTTCCCTATGAACGGATAGGGTATGAGCTTGGAGAGGCATAAAAGCATCCACACTCTTGTTTTCTGATCCCTTAACTCCTCAAAGTCCTTATCTAGCCTCAAAATTATTAAATCATGAATCATGGATTAAAATTGATGAGTTAGATGACCAAATCCCGTAGCATCAGTTTCTTGTAGATATCCCTAAAAGTTTTTGGTATTTTTTTGAAGTGTTTTCAAGACCCTCAAAGACCTATCATCCTCTACTCTTCCTTCTCCAAACCTAGTGGAGTCCTTATTTGAGCTAGAGGCTACATAATTAACAATTTTTAGGACTCAAAACCCCTTATATGTGAAATTTTAAACGTCTACCAAAACCTCTAGGGCCTCTATTTTGATCATGTTGGGACAACGAGGCCTGAAAACACCTTTCTTGGATTTCACTCATGTTTCTAGAATCCCATTGCTCCATTGACATTTGGATTGGTTCCTCAACCCTAATCAAGTGTTACACAATATTAAAAGTTGGTTAAGATCATTCCACACTCTTTTTTTAGGCCTCCAAGCATTCTACCCAGCCATCTATAGGTGAATATTCGACACATCACAATGGGGTAGAGTTCACAACATGAAACTTGAACTTGTTTATGGGTTGGTATGTTCCAATAAAACATTATAACACACCTTAAATTCATCCTTAAAGAATTTTGGGATATATTTAAGGTTTTTAACACTCAAGGATGATGTCAATAAGGAACTTGTAGGTGCATGGAGTTCAACAAGGACACTACATGATTGAGATAGCTTGGAACATGAGAATATAGTAAATTACATGTATCATTTCACATGTAAAGGGAAAATTATTCAAATTTCAAAGTATTTAAAGGTAAAAACACCTTTACTGCCACTTCATGTATAGGGTGACCAAGCTTGGGTATGAAGTTCAACTTGAAAGTAAGCATGAAAATGGTAAAAGAAGGGAAATAAATTTATGAAGGTGTTCAAGGGATGCCCTGATGAGATAAAATCATGGATAAAGGTGTAAAAATGACTTATATACTTATGTGACATCCTCTCTCAGTAAAAAAGTCACCTATAGGAAGGATTCAATGAACAAACCAGACACTTTAACTTAAACCATGCATAGTGACACCTCCTTGCATAATGGGTCAAATTTGATCATCCAAACTTCATGAAAATTAAAAAAAGAGTGGGGAAATTTTGAGAAGGAATCCAACATCGTATGGATCAAACATAACCAACTGGTTCATATGGATTTTGTATAAAATGTGAAAAAGCTATAGGGTCCATCAAACTACTACCAAATCTGCATAACCAAATTGTTATTGATTGTTCATAAAGAAAATTTGATTATTTAAAAAAATTCATATATGAAAATTAAGGTATCCTAGTTTAATATCCTCCTCCAAAGGCATTTTGTTCGAAACTACCTGTACCTTCCATACCAAGAAAAAACTTGAAGGCTAGTTCAGTCTGTCCCAAAAAACAAAAGAGTATAGAATGGTTTTGGCCTAAAAAATGAAATTCAAGAGAAAAAAAGCATGGAGTTTACTATTATAAGCCTATATGGACACCCAAAAATTTTCCCCATATGGCACACTTCCCAAAAAATTGTACAAGTTCCTTTTTCCCCCTTTTTAGCTAATTTCTATAGTTTCAGTAAGGAGTCTTTCAAGGATCTAATGTAACTAAAATGTCAAACATCTAAACTAAATTATTGGACATTTTACATGAAAATGGGATACCTAATCACCTTGGTAAATGTGTTAAATTCACTAATGACTCTCAAAATGACATGAAATGACCCCTAAATGGATATACTAGTTAGTGTAACAAGGACTAAAACTAAGGTGACCTCAAATGACATCATATAACAATATAAACCTCATATAACAATAATTTATGTACTAATTAAATGTTTAAAAATTAAATTTTTTCCTAGGGGTTCCTGAATTTGACCAAAAAGTTAAGTTTGGTCAACAGGTGGCTTAAGAACTAAATCGATGTTTTAATTCCATCATTGCCCACCCGTAGTTGGTGGATCCTGATCTCTGTGAATAGCTTGGATAAGACTGTAAGTGTTTCAAATCCTATCATATAGGTGGCTCAATAACTCAAGTAGAATATGACTCCATCATTTAGCCCTATGTAAAGCAGATGCATCTATAATTATATTTCACAAATTATTAAAAGTATCTAACTGAGTAATCTAATTATGTATTCAGCTCTACAACCACTCGGGTATATTAAGTAGCTTTGGGCCACTCAAGAATGATAACCACTATAGATGGAGTAAGTCATGAATCTGGTGATAACCTAGAATGTAATAGTAATTATATATAATGTAGATAATGACATGGAGTTTTCCATTCCATCTAGTCAACCTTTCTAATGCTAAATATATGGAAATTATGTGTTGTGCACATGCCCCCAACTTGGTATTTGAGTATACTAAATCTAAATAAAGTATGTAATAGCTGAATATGTGTAACTAATATGAATTTATGAGTGATCATGCCATTTATGATACCCCAAAATCTGAGTAACTAGTATGAATTTGAACTTAAATAAATGAATATGATCTAAATCTAAACACAACTATCAAACTTGTGAATATTTCTATGCAAATTTATATTGTACCTAATATACCAGTCTAAATGATCCAGATTGTCCTGAAGTTGGGGCTACTACATAATAATTCCTTGTAGTGGATAGTAGTTACTTTATGATGCTAGTGTTCCAATCTGGTTGCTAATGACTACTTGGTCTAATTTCTATGTGATCTGAATTGATTGCTAAATATTTATTCTATTTTATGTCTACCCTAAGTTTGATATCTAAAACTGAGCCTGTGTGCTAAAATGTATCTATGAAAAGAAATTTAGAAGCCTAATCTCTATGATTAAACCCTGTGCATGCCCCTTTTTTTGAAGGTAGTTGAGAAATATGTGGAAGAACTACCCTCTAAATAAGTAGCTCTGCATAATGTCTTAGTAGAGCATGTGCATGATATTCTAATATATTGTAAAACATAACATCAAAATGTACATGTATCTGAGCATGAGTATAAAATTTAAGATGTATGTTGTAATCTAGTAGTACAAAAGGGTGTCAAGATAAATGTAAGAAATGCATAATAGTAGTAAATCTTGAGTAACTACCTAGGGTGATGGGGCATGATGTCCATCAAGGTTCCTAAGTAAGAAGGGTAGATGCATGAGGTCCCTCATGGCATTGAAAACTTGTGTGTGTGTGTGTGTGTGTGTGTGTGTGTGTGTGTGTGTGTGTGTGTGTGTGTGTGTGTGTGTGTAACAAGCAAATACAAGTGTCATGGTGTAGAACCATACAAAGAAGTAAAAATAAAACCACATGAGGCATGTATAAGGTAGGCCAAGGGTTCATAATACAAGGGACATGGGCACATGTCACTAAATATGAGAAAGAAGACTTACAAATACATGTTCAAATTTCCACATACATAAATGACAAGAAATTTGGCATAGAGCCATATAGAAGGACATGTTCAAATGTCTGCATGTAGAAGCATGAAAGAGCACACATAAGGGACATGGGTATATCCCCAAGACATATAAATAGAGAATTGGCATAGAATCCAAATAACAATGGAATATTCAAATGCCCTTGAAATGAAAGAAACATAGGAAAAAAAATCAAGTCTAATCTAGGAACTAGAAATGAAAACATGTATAACTATGTAATAAAAATCTATGTAGATGCCATGGTGTATAATATTGAGTCTAACTAGTTATAGTTGACAAAAAAAGGAGAAATGAATAACAATGATAAATGTCAAGATAAGTTAATGTGTAAATTAGAATGCATTGTATATAAGTTAAAACCTAGTTATAGCAACTGTGTAGGAGATGCCCCCAAGTGGGTAGATGTATCAATGTATAAACTTGGATAAGTGTAAATGTCCCCAATGAGTATATGATAGCTGGTCTAGATTAGTGTAGTGGGTTAGAGTCCTATCTAGAATCTGCAAGCACTTGACAAGGACAAGTGAAGCATGTGTATGATAAAAACTAACTATAATAGGATAGTTAACAAGATACAATATCTAGCAAATCATAGAAATGTAAACATAAAAATGCATATAATCTGTAATTTTTTTTGTATTTTTGAAATATTATATTATTTTTGTGTTTTATGAGTATAAGTTATGTACACGAATATGAAAATAAACTATGTACAAGGAGTGAGAGAGAGAAGGAAGTACATACAAGAGTAGAAACCATACTAACCAATGAGTCTCATAGGAGACTCAAAATCATCATGACCTATATCAAATAGGGGAATTGTGATCATGCATGTAGTGTGAAAGGGTAACTATGAACCCATGATCTAGTGTGCTATATAATCTAAACATGAAGATGCCTGAATAGTGATGTTATGATACTATGGTACTGACTGTGATACCCTGTGAACTATAGGGGTTTTATGAAATCATTTGGTAGATGTAAAATTTATTAATGATGTATGTGCCCTATGTTGAGAACCCCTAGACCCTAATATAACTGATATCAATGTAAACTAAGTAGAGGAAGGTCCTCTAGAATTTGTGATGTATCTCTGATGTAATGGTCTCTCTAGTAATGGTCTCCAAGGGAGAGTATGCATGTGTGTGACATTATAGAAGTAGATCTAACATGCTTTGAGGACTTTTATAAACAATATATTGTATACATAAGATCTATACTCTCTGCTATAATTGATAATCATGTAATATCTGGTAGTGAAACTAGAACTATAATTGGGGTTAGTGCTGAAAGTATGATTAGAATCTATGTTGGAACTACCTTTGGGATAGGAAGAAGATAATCATATGAGACACCCTCAATCTTAATCTCCTAATTATCATGTATATAATTGAGGCATTAGTTTAATATAGATGGGATGGCTTAGAGCTGATTTAACCATGCATTACTTAATAATATGTCAAATACACCAACACTAGGTACTACTAGGAATTGAGTGGCTATGTGTGCAGGTCCAACCTATAATGGAAGCATAATCTACCCAATGGAGCTCTGAACATGGCCAATGAAACTAATAATGACTATATCAATGGGTAATATATACTGATATATGTATCCAAAATAGTGTAAAATTTTCATGGTGCACATGGTTATGCTAGACTCATTATCAACTATAACACTGTGAATAAGATGGTGGTCTATATATGCTCATATTAAGAGTGCATCTAAATTTGTGTTATCATCTATAATCTCTTACTTTAAAAATGTGATAAGTGGTCTAAGTGGCACTGTAGTGTGATACATGCCAATAATGCTATGTAAGGAATGTGTCTCCTCTATAACTATGTGATAGGAAGCTAGTGGTGGATGGGCCTAGTATGTATAATGAACATATGATGTGCCCCCTACCTCATTATCTATATGCTTTTGGAAATGATCTAAAAATATATTAATTTATTTTACCTCTATTTGCTATTTTTGTGCTTTTATGGGTGTGCCCACATTAATAATGTTTTCCTCAATGAGATCTTGTATCTTGTGCTTTAGGATAATGCATATATTTGTCTTGTGGCTTGGTGCCTTATGATACTTATATAATTAATTTGAATAATAAATATTTGGAAGATGCCATGTCGTATCAACCTCTTTAATGGGATGGATAGATATGACATTGCATTCCAATAGTTGTTGTATAACTTGTGTTGGTGACTCTGGTAAATTAGTGAAGACTTTGCATTGAATAGATGATAAAACCAATCTTGGAAAAGGATCCAAAGATAAGTTAACTATGGTATTTTTATCACTTTTGTTTTAAGTGGCCTTGACCTTTTATGGAGGTTTTTTTAACTCTTAATAGTTGAATCTGATCCATTTGTGTACTTGAGTTTGCCAATTGCTAAGAGCTTAACCTCTCTTTCCTTAACTATGTGGCACATATCGGTAAATGTGGGAAAATTCTTGAATAAGATGGATTAATGAAGTTATGGTAATATAATCTACTTAAATATATCTTTAAGTTATTTTTCTACCATGGGGCTAGTCAATTTTGATAGTAATATCTTGTATTGTAAGACATAATCGAATATGGGCTCATTTGACTTTTATTTGAGATGCACCACTTGTGTATATGATATATTATCAATTATGTTGATATATAAGTGTGATATAAATATAAATTATAAAATATTTAATGCTGTGATAGATTGGTTAGGCAAATCATAGAACCATTATAGGGCATAATCCTTGAAACTTCATGGAAATAGTTTTGTAATAAGCCAATTGTTGGACACATAGTCTAGGCATGTTTCATGAAAATATTTGAGGTGATTATTTGGGTCACCCTTTCCATCATATAATTTGAGCTTGGGTGATATGAAATCCAATGGAAATTGAGTTACCACTATGTGATGTGCCGAAGGTGTATGTAAGAGAATGTTGAAATCCAAGGTATGTGATGGCTTAACTACTCCCTGATTAAGATGTAACACCTTATATTGAATAAAAATAACCTACAACATAAGGGATTTTACATATAGAGGAGAAAAAATACCCATATGTGGTGTATCTATCATTTATGTTCAAATAATAATCTTGGGTTGTACTAGTTGAGTTGGTTGAGTGGGCCTCACTGAAGGTGTAATAACATCATTAAATGGAGGGGTTGAAGATTGACCATATTGTTATTATTATTTATTTATAATATGGAATATATAATTTTTTCATGATGATGGGGATATTATTTAATTCTATCTCTAAATTCCTATAATACCTCATCCTTATTCACAATTATGTCATTATCATTGAATGGAGGTAACGTGTCTTGATCCTCTTTATGAACCTGATCTTGTTCTTGGTTATATTGTTCATCTTCAGATGCATTGTTATTAAATTACACATAATTAGGGTTTGAATTATTCATATATAAAGTTTTAATAGGTTCCTTGTCCTTGTTATAGGTACAAATAGTTAGATTATAAATATGCTCTATAGGATTACCAACTAGTCTAGCACTTCTTCTTAGGGGAAGAGAGAACTTTTTTAGATGGCATATAGAAAATAAATTGAAATAGAGATACTACAATAGAATATATTAATTTATAATAATTAATAGTAGTTAATGAAAATAGGATAATAAAGGATACAAACCCTAAGAGCATATAGGGTAGGGGTTTGGAATCTAGGGTTTCTTTGTAATAATTTAAATTAGATGTAAAATAAATTGAAATCTTAATGTAAAATTGAGTTTAATTTAGAGAGGTTATCTAAACAAAATAAAAAATTATAAGTATTCAACCCTAAATTAATTAGACAAGAATAGGAATTAGTGGAAGCTAGGGTTTGATGTAATATTCAAAGTAAGATGGGTTCACTAAATGATTTAACCTTTTAGGGTCTTGCACAAATAATTCCTATGTTTGGTTAAAGGGATGATATGTCTAAATTAGTTAAATAAATATACAACAATTAAGTATTAATTTTTTGTGATTTTTAACTTGTTTGAATTTATATAAATAATAACAAATAGGGATAAATAAAGGCAACTAACTATCATGAATGATCTAGGTTATGAAACATAAGATCTGGGTAGTAGTCTATGCCATCAATATGATTTAGATATTTATTTATTCACTGGATAGTAGCACCCAATTTTGAAAGTATCACCATCCATGTGTAGTTTCCTCAATGTGGAACTAATGTCCCCTTTGTATAATTGTTCCTATTTTTGGGGAATAACTACACTTGTGTCTGTATGTTCTGTTCCTATGTGACCAAAACCTATAGCTCTATATTTTACCTAAAAAAGTTGATTTGATGTGAAAACCCTAATATCCTTACAATTATGGCATAATCAATAATTTTGTGTGTGTTAATAATATGGACTAGACATCCTCAACACCTCATTATGTACAAAGTTGTCTACATACCAATACTTTGAGGAGGGATTAAGTCCGATGTATTTCTTCCACCTAGTACTTGATGTATGTGCAAGTGAATTCTATAATTAGAGTAGCCTTAGATGCATTAAATGTGCTTGATCTTTGAAATGATTTAAAATTGGACTTATGGCTATTATAGATGGTAGTATGTAGAAAGTAGGTAGAATAAGGATCAAATACCTTAATTTTGCATAAATTTATCTTTGGTTTGAATAGATTTTGCATCTATTTTCCATATAGTTAATAGAGGTGGGTTAAACTTATATTTATAGGGTTAAATTTCTTGTGTGGATAAGAAAATGAGATTAGGCTAACCTTAGGAGGGGCACATGTTTGCAAAACTATCCATTTGGAAGAGTTAAGGATAAGCATAGTAGTGCTTAGTTGGGGACACTAGCACCATGTGGATGTAGTGTCCCAAATGTGGTGTTAATGTCCTTTTGGTAGACTACTGAGAAAGTTGGATTGGGATCTAGGATGACAGTTCTAGGACTATGTCTTGACTAACTATAGGTGACTATGGTTTGTTGAATGAGTAGAAATGTAAGTCTAATTCTCAAAGATAGGTCTATGGCTAGCCTAGGGTAGGTTAACTCAAGAGACACTCTTAGCATCCAATTACCACTTTTAGGTGATTATAGTTTGATATAGTGGAATAACCTACAATTGAGGTTAGTAATGGTAACCTATGTGTTTTACAATCACTCATGTACACTTGTGAGGCATATATGATATGAAATTAGATAGAAATAAGTATAAAATAATTGTGCACAAATTGACTGATGTAAATGATCTAAACATAAACATGCATGTCTTGATTTTGAATTTTTTTGATATATATATATATATATATATATATATATATATATATATATATATATATATATATATATATATATATAGACACACACACATATTTCATTTATATGAAAGGTGAAAAGGACAATATGGAAAGATATATACTAACTAATGAGTCCTACAAGGGACTCATAATCAATAGTTCTTGTGTCTACAAGAGAGTTCGTCATAATTCATGAATGGAAATGACTATGTGAGTGGGATTAAGATGAACTAGATAGAGAATCTAAATGTTGATTACCCATTGTACTATAATTTCCATTGTCATATTGATGATATATAACATACTATGTTTGTTGTTGAGCATGATGAACTCTAGGGTTTCTTAGAAACCACTGTGGAGTGAATGAATAATGTGTTGATGCATTATGTGAAGCACCCTTAGTGCATGTTAATATCAATTTGGGGCATGAAGGAGTAGAGAGAGGATCTATAGAATATGTAGCAAATTCTACTAAGGTGGCCTTTTAAGGCTAGGCCTCCCTAGAAGTGTAGAACCTACTATGGAAATGTTTGAGTAGTTGCACATTTTTAGGTGGATCAACTAAAATATTTTATGTAGTAACCAAATCTATCTATGATAGGGGTACTCATATAGGATACCCTAAATTATCATAACCTCATTATTATATATATACTTTAGATATATGTGAATTGTATATGGAACTATGAAAATCTATTGAATACAAGGGTACCCTAATAACATATCAAAGACCCCTACATTAGGTATTACTATGAATCTAGTGGCTACATATGTGGGACCACCCTATAATGGTAATTTAATCTCACCAATGGAGCTCTGAATGTGAAAATTGAATCATTTTATGACCTTGGTGGCAGGGATTAAATCTTGATCTATGTATCCAAAATGATAAATGTGATTATACACATATTAACACTTGAGTTTTTATCAACCATGAAACTTTGAATAATATGGTGATCAATGTGAGCTCAAATAAACAAATAATTTAAATCTAAGTCATCATCTACTATCTCATGCTCTAAAAATGTGATGAGTGGGCTAGATTACACTGATGTATGGTAGATACCAATGATGCCATTTAAAGGATTTAGTACCTTTATATAATAATGGTAATAAACTAATGGAGGGTCTGCATTTTATGCATAATACACTCCTGATGTGTTTGTTATCTCATTAGTTGTATGCTTAGGAAAATGGATCACTAAATATTTTCATTGCTTTACTTTCACTTGGATGTGATTTTGAACTATCTATTGGTGTTCCCGTGTCAATAATGTTGGCATCTATGAAATATTGAATATTATGCCTCAAATTGATACATCTATTAGTAATGTGGCATGATGCCCTATGATAATCACAAAAAATGTTCTTATTAAAACTATTTAGAAGGGGATGATTCACATCAACATCTTCAATGGGAGGGAGAGATATGACATTATATTTTGGTAATGTTTTGAGGACCTTATATGGAGTTTTGTGGTAGATTAGTAAATTTTCTCCTTAGAAGAGTTGATAAAGCAATGTGTGGGGTAGGATAAAAAATGCATGTATTATTGCATTTTGATCATTCTTATTATCAGTTGGTCTCACCTTCTAAGGTGTCTTGATTTAACTCTTTTTATTAGAATTAGAATCAGTTGTATACTTAAGCTTACTCATTACCAATAATTTGACTTCCCTTTCTCTCACCATGTCGAACAAATACGTGAATGATGTAATTTTTTATAACATAAAGAACTCATGTAAGTGTAGAAGTAATTTTTTCTTGAATATGTCCTGTAATTATTTGTCTACCATAGGATTTGTCATTTTAGATAACATTATTTTGTACCTTAATACATATTCTATGATAATATCATTATATTTATGTTTGAGTTGGCTAATTTGAGCATAAGAAAGCTTCTAATTGATATTTATTGAAAAATGTGCTAGGAACATGTTGGCCAATAGATTGAATGCATGCACTAATTGATGAGGTAAATAATAAAACCATTGAAAAGCATATTATTTTGGACTCCTTGGGAATAAATTATTCAATAACTTATCATTGGACATGTATTCCAAACACGTTGCATGGAATTCTTTGAGATGTTACTCAGAGTCACCCTTTACATCATATAGTGTAAGATTGGGTTCCATAAAAATAGTAGATAGAGGATATAATAATATTTATTATGCTAATGGATTATGTAATAAAACATGATAATCTAGTGCCTGATTTGATTTTGAAACAACTTGATCCAAATGTAACACCTTAGCTTGCAAAGTATGCAACTCATGCATAAGGGATTATACATCAAGAGAAGAAGAGTGCATGCTAACCAAAGGTGGTGTTACTAATAAGTGATTAAAAATTGGAATATTAATCTATTTAAGACCTTGGGTTATCCTTTAAAAAACAATTATATAATTTTTTTTATCAATGAGGGTCATAAGATTATAAATATTAGAAGATTGGCCTTTAGCAAATTTCTTGATTTCATCTCAAACAATTTGTATGTCATCTTGCATATATTTATTATTTGAGATAAATACTTGTAATATAATTTTATATATGTCATAAAATCTATAAACCAACTCAAATATTATATTTTTATCAATGTAAATTGGAAAATAATTGGCTTGGAGACAAGGTAGTACACAACAGTGCCTTAGGTAGGCAGAGACAAAGTTATTAAATTGAATGAGGCATGCTATAACAATATGGAAAATTAATTCTAGTAAAGAATTTTTGGGAAAAACAATATGAAGGATAAAAACCCTAAAAACATATATGGTTAGGGTTTGGAAACATTCATATAATAGACGTGTTCACCACTATGTTTTATCAAATTTTGTAAAACTCGGGAAATAAATTAGCTAATATGATAAACTGTTGTGAAAAATCAAAATAACACACACACACACACATATGTATGTGTGTGTGTGTGTGTGTGTGTGTGTGTGTGTGTGTGTGTGTGTGTGTGTGTGTGTGTGTGTGTACATACACACACACATATATAGATGTATATATATGTGTGTGTGTGTATATATATACACACACACACACATATATATACATCTATATATGTATGTGTGTGTGTGTGTGTACACACACACACACATATAGATGTATATATATGTCTTGTGTACACACACACACACACACACACACACACACACACACACACACACACACACACACACACACACACACACAGACACACACAGACACACACACATTAAATGATAAAAAATGATTTAAAACTTACTAAATCTATAAAGATACTAAATATGGAAAGTACAAAAGATAAATATAAAATTATTAGGAAAATTGAGATTTAAGTTGTTTCTAGTTTTGAGACTGACTGACTGACTATGTTGATTATGTGTAAACTAGAAATAGGAGTTAGCAGGGTTCTTAGACAATATCATTTTGAATAGATTATAGTGCGGGGTGTTTTTATCCCTAGGGAACATTGGTGTCTAACAGATAATAAAGAACTTAGATTTATGGGTTTTGCTCACCTTCACCTATTTATTTTGTGGACTATGTGGGAGATTTTAATTCATTTTGAGGGTCAATGTGCAAATATTTTTCCACTTTCAACCTTAGCTCAATATATAATAAGATAAATGCAATCATACATTAAAAATAGGTTAGTGG
This sequence comes from Torreya grandis, assembly GCA_037957365.1. Lineage (NCBI taxonomy): Eukaryota > Viridiplantae > Streptophyta > Pinopsida > Cupressales > Taxaceae > Torreya > Torreya grandis. The sequence continues at coordinate 713,343 of JARHVA010004742.1, forward strand.
TTAAAGTTGTGATTGACCTAAACACCCTCTGTGTTGAGTTCTACATACATACCAATACTATGAAGAGGGATCAAATTCCATTTAGTTCTCCCATGCTATAATGGTATGTGTGAAACTAGTGCAAAATGTTAAATGTTGGTACAATCCTAGTGTGATTAAGTGATTCGATCATGACTTATGAACTTGGAGGTGTATTTAAGATATAGCTGAGGGATACTAGGGATATATGTAATCATTATCATGAGAAGTAGGGAATTTTTTCTCAATGTGAAATTAGAATTTTGGTGATTTTTAGGGTGGAAGCCTTGTACGTGCAAAATGGTTTAAAATGTGGATTTATACATGTATTTTTGGAATTCATTCAGATGGGATTCCGAAACTTGTAATATGACCCTTATAAATTTTTTAGTTTTTGTAAAATAGCCATTAATTGGTGGGAGAACACTACTAGTGAGAGTAGATAATAGTGGGGTGCACTATTATCCTAGAGGGCAAAATTACTAAGATAAAGCTATGATTCACCCTAGAGATGAGTTTAGGTTGCTAAGTGATATGAATAGGGGAATTTTAGATTGATTCAGGTTATTTGAATGGATGAGTCATCATGTAAAAAGTGAAGGAAAGTGGTCAAAAGGACCTAGAATAGGTCATGAGATAAGTGTGTTATGAGAGTGGTCACAAGTGCACTATTTTAGCTTAAATGTTAATTTACATGTCTACAAACTCATGACCTAAAATTGACTCAATAACTTCATTTGTAAAAGGAATAAAAAATGGGTCATTAACACAAGAATCATTCAATGATCTATAGTTTCCATAGAATCCAATTTAACTTAAGTTCTTGGGTTGAACTAAGATCAGACTTTCCCAATCTACTTTCTCTACAAGATTGATGGTTCATGCATCTTGCATTTAGTCAATTTAAGCCTTGAATTTGAGCTTCATATTGGGGTTTATTTTTTATGGGGACTTATTTATAGAATGTTTACACTCTTTGAGTTCTATGTGCATCTCTCTCAATGAAGGGCCACACCCTTGAATTTTAAAAGCATCACAGGGAATAAAATTGATAATCTCACAGTAATTGGCCCCCCTTTGAAATTTGTTATTGTGTCTAGTAGTTACCTATGGTTATGAGATTTGGTATAAATTCTATACCAATGTTTTCCATTACTTTACATACTAGTTATTGAAATATATTCTTTGTCCCTTCTAGATTAGAGTCTCTCAATGTATTTTCACCATCGTGTTCTTGAATATTTATATTTTGTAGTTGTGTATCCTTTGTTTTCTCTATAACATTGTGTCTAGGCTACTCTATCTGATGTTTGGGCTTAGATAACCTATTTAAATCTAAATCATCCTCATTTTAACTAGATTCTTCCTGACCTACATTATCTAGAATCCTATTATAATTTTTCAATAAAAAAATATTATTTTTTTGTTGGCCCTATAATTATTGATATATTTACTCAAGTCTTTTGATTCCTTAGCATGATGATTTAATTATGACCAAAATATTTCCTAGAAGTCTCAAAGTTTATTCTTTATCTTGGTTTTATATCCTACATGTGGGTCTTATGCCTAGATTCAATGATTTGGTTGATATGTTTTTATCTCCACAAATTAGTTAAAAGGTCACATTTCCTCAAATTACTCAAATTATACAAGGACCCACTAAATATTTAATTGACTATGCCCTTAAATTTTGAAACCATGATTCAAAAATGTCATGCCAAATTATTGATAATGAGATTCATAGTATACTCTTAAAAAAACTACTTTTTCCACTTAAGGACAAAGTCAAGTTTAACATGTATGAATCTCTTGATGAGATTTTCCATGCACTATGAAAAATTGAGAATAAACTTATGGATGTTGATTTGTTAAAGTATAAATATTTTGATTCTACATTTCAAATACATCCAAATAATAAGGAAAGATAATGTTTAACTTAAGACTAATGATGTACCAAATTTTCAAAATAATAATGAGGCTAGAAACATCAACATAGTTTCTAAAACTAGTGATAGGATTATCTTTCCTAATTTTAGGAACCCTTTATAATTTATGACATTACCATACACACATCACAATGTTCTTAAATTATTTCTTGAGTGTAATGATATTACTTTACTTGAGCCATATCAATTAGACATTATTCAAGCTTTTCCTAAACGGTACAATCCCATTTTTTTTTGTGACTATCATCAAGCCTTTGGGTATTCTAAAAATTAATTCTTTAAATAGAGACATAAAATTCAAGATCTCATTGATAATAACACTATTCAAAATAACGACCATAAATATACATTGAATTAACCTATTGCAATGCTTGATAAATGCTTGAAAGTATTTCCCAATCCATTGTAAAATCATAATTCTACTAAGAAAGACAATATGTATATGAATACAACTATATCACAATCATTTATTTTACATTAGGATGAGATTAATAACATCATAAGAATGGTTTCAGTTTCTCCATAATCAACATAGTCCATTATATTATTTGAGCACAAATTACCTAATGATGAATCAAATAATGGCCCTAAATACATTCACCTATTTATTTCCCATCGCTATTTAAATATGGATGGCATTTTGATTAAAAATAGTTATATAAAAAATCTTATTATTATTTCATTCTTATTTAGTAAAAACTTTACTATGTGAGATTTATGTAACATGACTATGATTATTTGCATTATGAAGGCTTTATCCATACACCACATAGTTGTTATACACTCCCAACTATAGTTGGTCCTTCAACACTTCTAGTTTTAATTTATGTCACACCATATTTAAGATAATATAATCTATTACTTGGATGCCCATGGCTTAACAAAATGAGAGTGATACCTTCTACATTACACCATTGTCTCAAGTTTTTGCATATATATGAGGGACATATTTTTCAAAGCACACATTTTGGGCTACTTATCCCACCTCTAAGATTACACATGTGATCATCTAGTGTGATTTTTAATAAGTGAATCATTCAACCTCATGTCCAACACATTTATTCATGGTTCTATTATAGGTACAATCACTAAGAGGGGGGTGAATCAGTGAGCCTAGATGATCCAATTTCAATTCCAATTCATTCAAACTCTTAATCATTGAATACATACATTCATGAGGCATACACATAATTCATATCAATTAACAAGAAGTACAATGCAAGATCAAGCACATAACACATGACATATGTGGGAAACCCTCTTGGGGAATATAACCCACTGAACACTAATGCACTATAGTCCTATAATGACAAGATCCAAATTAGACTAGATGTAAGTGATCAAGGAACTACCATCCCTTATTTTAGTGATACTATAATCCCATAAGGAGATACTACTCATATATTTCTGAGCTACCACAACAACTAGACCTTTAACAAGTTACACCTTATAAGGAGGCTGTAATCCCCTAGATGTTGAGTTGCCACAACAACACCTTTTGAATACCTCTACCTTTGAATTAATGTATTCAACACCTAATGATGGACCTATGATTATAAATATTCACCTTAAATCTTTCATCCAACAATACATATTGGCCAAAGAACATTACATACTTGAACCAACACACAAATATCAATTATGACACATTACATATCCCAACTAATCCCCACTCTTTAACTCTTCGCTCACACTCAATCTTAAAATCTATAAGAGCACTATTATGACATAAAAAATATGACCTATAGGTCATAAAAACCATATTAAACCTACTCTACCCTTCAACCCATCCACTAGGCACACACTACCTTCACCTTTCCTTTGGTCACCATACACACTCTCTCAAACAACCTCTTGAGCATACTCACTCATTCTACCTCTTCTAGGCCTATTAGGTTCAATGACATATGTGATAAAATTAGTCACATTGATTATAAAATCATGCCTGATCCTCTTTATTCTCTTCTAGTCATCACTAACCTATACCTTCTCTTTCAAAGGTTCTCTCCTTCACTTAGCTCCAAATTCACATAACTAGAATAAACAGGCCAAATATGCCTGTACTTATACCATGCTCTTGGTATAACCCATCTTGGTTGGAAAAGATTATTAACACACTTTTTACACCTTTTAAATATTTCCTCATACATTTTACATGTAAGAAACACACACTCCATATTTCAGCCAATGCCTCATTAACCCCAAACCACTATTAGGTCTTGGTGAGACCTAAAACAATTAGGCCTTCATACTCACACATTACATATGAGAATACTTGGAACACATTAATAATTTATAAATTAATATAACATATAAAAAATATATCTAATATCTATTTTATCACTCCCACATAGGTCCATGCCATCTGGAACACCAACTCCACACTTGGACCTACCAATCAGGTCTCTTAGCTCTTCAGGTCTTCATACACATAAAACATAGTCTCAAACTTTTGAACCAAATACTCAAATATTTCACATATATATATATGATTATATCACATGGGTGAACCATTTAGGAATTTATATATATCTCCATGTGATTTAGACACACAAACACATGTTCTAAGCACTTAAAATAACATACACAAAATGACCACTTAGACAGGTCATATACAACCAAAATACATTCAAGATATTTTGACTATCCATATCTGATCAAAAGAATATAATGAAAAAAATGAATTAAAATAGATCTTATATATTTATATAACATCTCCATGCTCAATTTATTCTTCAAATCTACTCATAACACCTTCAACTTACCTCTGCAAGATGGTCACTCAAACTGCCAGTGCATTTAACAAACATAATCAAATTCTAAATATTTATTCGTATAGAATATAAAATTTTAAAACCTATAATTATAAAAAATATTATCCCTATGGAGTATACAAAACTATCAAATATATAATTCATCATTATACATCCACATATCATCAACACAAACTCAAATATCTTTCTTGGGTCACTTGCAGAATATAATCAAACACATAGTCAATTTTGGACATTCATAACTTTGATTGTACACACTTTTATATATTTAAATATATATTTATGGATTCATCTTGGATTATTCTACAATTTTTATTTTTACACCATGATAAAATTTGTCTTGGATGAAAATATATGGATAAAATACACAACATTAGTTTTTCCCTTTGTAAAATGCAAATATTCAAATCCCTGCAGTCACAATTAAACCTCAGACACTCTGCTATCATCTCATATCCTCTCTGCTTAGATAAATCATGAAACATCAATATCATTTTAAGGATATTGGTCTTAATTATGTTAAACTTTTAATAGGCTGACCACTTTGACTCCACTCATGTTATTGATCTCAATCACATGATTAAATGTGAACCGTTAGATCCTTACCCTTTATCTTTGCTCAATTTTAAACTTAGAACACTTATTACCATCTCAATGAATAAACACCATTAGAATAATCTTGTATGATCTCAAAAAAACCATTAGATATTCATTTGGTCCTGATCTTTATCTTTTGCTAAATCAACTAAGTATGGGAAGCATTGCAATCTGCCTAGAACACCAACTTTGGAACTCAATAACTTTTGTTGCACTTAGATGCATAGTATAAAATTTGGAAAATATGATATCCTCACATAGTATAATCCAAATATATATAAATATCATTCTATAACATTTGTGTGTTAAGGTATAATTCTATTAATCTTCTCACTCAATTTTTTTTGCCACAGAGCCAACTATGTCAAGAATTATCTGGCAGGCTAACTTTGTACATGCATATATTTTGATGAAATTCATCACATGACCTTAAATTTAGTGAATATAAACCAGGAAAAAAACTAAACAAACCCATATGATCAAATTATCCTAAAAATACCACACATGTGAAATATGACTACATCAAAATGCCTATTCAACTTTTCTTGCCACAAGCAAATTTGGCTAAGTATGGGAAAACACTGTCAAACTACCTAGGAGCCCAAATTTGTACTTTCATATCTTTTGTTGCACTTCATATCATGAACTAAAATTTAGCAAAAAACAACTAGGGATAATACTAAATAAATTAATGTGACCATTTCCTCTTGACACCTTTATGTGTGTAAATTCTGATATCACCAACATGCATACTTAGCTTTATTTGAACATAGAAAACACTATCAAAATGCTTGAGAGCCTAAATTTTCACCCAAATATATTTGAATTCACTTCATAGCATGAATTGAGACTTAGTGCATATCGAATATGGATTAATTTTATCACAACCATATGACCAACTCCCCTTGACTCATCCACACATGGCAACTATAATGTTAGCAAACTACTTACGTAGATTTTCTACCACTAGACCCAAAATGTCTAGACAAAAAAAATGATGAACCGAGTGAATTACACTCATGCACATAAGCTCTCAAATCATACTTTACCTCTAATAAGACCCTTTATACATATTCAAATCACCATACTATTTCCTTATCACCTCACTCAGTTAAACACTAAAAAACCATGTAAGAACACTGAGGCACATTGAAGCACACTTTGTCATTGTCATTCTAGCACACATGACACCTCATCAACATCCTTGGTCACCTTGGAGACATCATTAACAAGCCTCCAACAATATCCCCCTTTTTCATTAATGTCAAACACCAATACAAAGCTTATACTCAGACTATGTCTCTCTCTTCAAGTTTTTCTCCCCTTTGACATAATGACAAAGTGGGCTAAACTTCTGATCCTAAAGACCTAAAAAGACATCAAGGACCAATAATAGGAAACTACCATCTCTGAGAGATGATAGAAAATCCCCTTCACATGTAGAAAAACTCTCCTCATCTTGACCTTCTTAAACATTCTCCATGAGAACACTCTTCTTTAATCATACATAACTTCTTTGAAACATACCAAAATAATAAAAATTGCATGAACTTACCATGAAAAAATTAAGAGGGACTCCCCCTAAGTCACTTGAGCTTAGGCACATTTTATTTGAGAATCTTTAAACCATTTCCAACAATGATGAATTAACATAATTTCCTCCATACATTCTTCTCAGATCCAACTACACAGTCCTCTAATCCTATAATCTAACCAATTACAAAGCTCCCCATTTGTTTATGCAAGAGGATTCAATACATTATCAAAGCAACTGACTTGGTTTGATCAACTCATCATATCAACATACTTGAGCTCACATATATAGTAGAGTTATTTAAATATTCACCATGATTGGAACATCTCACATATGCTCCCCTCACATTATGCACATCTCCTCAAGCCATTCAATTTATCTAAGTTAACTCCCCCTAACTTCATGTCATACATAACTATCATCTACATAACTCAAAAACCTTCTTCATGATATCAAAGATAAGACAAAACATTATCCTCATCCTCCATATCAACCTTATCTTTATTATTTATTATTAAATATAATATTTTGACACCATATCATCTTTGATCAGACACTTAAAAACTACCATTCCCTATTGTAGACCTTTCACACACTGCCAACATTCTTTCATGACAAAGAACACTAAACTAGGCTCAAGCATGCATTAGAAGCATGTCACCAAGTGATGAAAACATTTCATATTCTTTGCCTAATGTTCACTTAGCTTCATATACCAAAATTAAGTCATTATAATCATGAACACACACCTTAGGGTTTATAGACATCAAATACTCAAGTCACTTCCTTTCATCCTTTGGGATAGTTCTTCAAAAATTGAGAGAAAAATGATAAACCAAAGAGCATCTAGACACACAGGTTTGTTAATCAATAAAGTCCTTCATAGTAAGCCAACACATCTTCTCATGACCTTCTTTGTCTTACAACATCAATCAAGACCTAAAAATTATAAACCATGCTTCCTCTTTCTATTAAGTGTCTCCTTGAATCTTAGAGAGCGACACCCCTTTGAAAAGGAGAGACTAAAAGTCACAAAACTTTAGAGAGTCCAATTTATCCATAATCTCATATGACTTGCAATCTTGATTGACTTTGAATGAATCTTTGACTTCATTTTTTAATTCAAATTTGTCAATGAATGTTGTCAATAGAAACTTTTGACTTTCCTTCATGCCTATCATGGAAAACACACCATCTTTGGTCTTAGTCTGATTTATTCTAATAGACTTAGTTTTCCATACCCATTTTTGATCTTTTCCTTGCATACTAGGATCTTCATATACCTTATTTTTCTTTGAGAACTCATTAAACCTATTCTTGTAATACCTAACAATGTGAAAAATTGTATGACAACTGAAACAAACAAGATCATTCATACCTTTTGCTTGATGATGATTGTGATATTCATTTTCTATCTATATAGAAGACAAAATATTTTGGTAGTCCTGTATCTTCTTCATATTTGATTCCTTCTTTGTTGTAGCAGGTAGTCCACCTTGATCACGATTATCCTTCATAGTCTTTGGTCTCAATACCATTGAGTGAATTTTTAGAGCATCTTTATTTTTATCAAAACTCAAGTGTATATTCAAACTATTCTTTCATAATTTAGTAATATGTCCTAATTTATTGCAACTGTAACAAATAATATCATTCAACATACCTCTTGAATGATATGAGTTATGACTTTTCTAAGACCAATTGCTCCTTCTTCCAAGGTTAAATGAATGTCCAAACTTGACTGAATTCCTTCTACAGTCCTTAGCTCTATGACCATACTTATTACATATATAATAATGACCATGGAATAAACTAACATACCTTGAAGATTTTTTTTGTCTAATAGACCTTTTTGCATTGCTTTCAAAGCTTACAATCTCCTTGAAATACTCAAAATTCTCATGATTCTTTTTGAACTTATCCAACTTAAATATAACAAGTTCATGCTCACTCTTCAATGAATCCATCTCAATCTTTATTAGAGTGTACTCATCTTCTCTTTCTATCAGATTTGTACTTGAAATCCTTAACTGATCCTTAAGAATATTGATCTTCTCTTCATCTTCTTTAGCCTTGTTGGCCATGTATTTTAATCTATATGCTTGCACTTTAATAAAATTGATCTATTCTTGATACTTCTTATCTCTCTCAGACTTGCCTAACAAACTTCCCTCAAGAGAACTGACTTGTGCTTCAAGACCTTCGATCACCTACCCTATCTTTTGATTCCTCTTCTTCTGATTCTTTAGTTCACCAAGTGCACTCATGTGCTTAGCTTCTAGATCAACTTCTTCTTCCTTGATGTCATCTTCTCTACTATTATGACAAGGTTATTTATCAAACATGATGTACTTTTATTTTCAAAAAATTTCTTCTTTTTAACTCAAACTTGTCTTGGCATCTACTAGCTAAACCTCGAGATCATTGATAACATTCTCATCTTCTTTGGCATCTTTATTCAAAGTACATATCTACTCTTTAAGTGATTTGATCACAACCTTCCAATATTTATTATCTTTCTTCAAATGTTTAGCCATATTTGTACCTATTATGATCTCTTTCAAGTTGTTAAGCTTTCTCTAAAACATCCACTCTGATACCAATTGTTAAAGGTACAATTACTAAGAGGAGGGGTGAATCAGTGAGCCTAAATGATCCAATTTCAATTGCAATTCCTTTACAATATTAATTATTTAATACATACATTCATGAGGCATACATACACATCATTCATAGAAATTAATAATAAAGACAATGCAATATATAACATATAATGCATGACATACGTGGGAAACCCTCTTGGGGAATAAAACCCATTGAACCTTGTAAGATGGACTACAATCCTATAATGACAAGATCTAATTTAGACCAGTTGTAATTGATCAAGGAACTACCATCCCTTATTTTAGTGAGACTAAAATCCCACAAGGAGATACTACACTTGTCTCATTGAGATACCACAACAACTAGACCTTTATCAAGTTTCACCTTGCAAGGAGGCTCTAACCCCCTAGATGTTGAGCTCCCACAACAACACCTTTTAAACACCTCTACCTTTTAACTAATGTATTCAAAACCTAATGATGGACCTCTAATTATCACTCTTCACCTTCACTCTTTCATCCAACACTCCATATTTTCCAAATCACATTACACATTTGAACCAACACACAAAGATCAATTAGGACACATTACATATCCCAACTAACCCCACTCTTTAACTCTTCATTCACACTCAATATTTAAACTTGAAACATAACTATTATGACCTAAAAAATATGAAATACATGTCATAAAAACTATAATAAACCTTATCTACCATTCAACCCATCCATTGGGCACACACAACCTTCACCTTGCCTTTTCTCACCATACACACTCTCTCAAACAACCTCTTGAGCATACTCACTCATTCTGCCTCTTCTAAGCTTATTAGTTTCAATGACCTATGATCACCTTCATCACCTTGATAATAAAATAATGTTTGATCCTCTCCACTCTTTTTTTATCCTCATTGACATGTACCTTCTCTTTCAAATGTTATCTCCTTCACTTGGATCTAGAGTCTCACAACTAGTTAAAATAGGGTAAATAGGCCTTGTACTTATACCATGCTCTTGGTATAACCCATTTTGGTCATCCAAGATGATTAAAACAATTATTACACCTTTAAAATAAGTATTCATACACATTACATGTAAGAACCACATACTCCATAGGTCGGCTAATGCCTCACTAGCCCCAAACCACTATTAGGTCTTGGTGAGACCTAAAACCATTAGGCCTTCATACTCACACGTTACATGTGAGAATAATTAGACCAGATTAATCCTTTAAAAATTATTAAAACATATAAAAAATATATAAAATATCTCATTTATAACTCCTACATGGGTCCATTCCATTTGGAACACCAACTCCACACTTGGACCTACCAATTAGGTTTTCTAGCTCTTGAGGTCTTCATACACAAAAAACACAGTCTCAAACTTTTGAACCAAATAAAAAAATATTTAACATATAAATATGATTATATCACATGGATCAACCCTTCAAGACCTCAGATATACCTCCATGTCATTTAGACACATCAACACATTTTCTAATCACTCAAAACAACATACACAAAATGACCACTTAGACTGGTCATATACAATCAATCTATTTTGACTCTCCATATCTGATGAAAGGAATATAATGAAAACTAATGCATTTCCATAAAAAATTATATACTTATATAAAATATCCATGCTCATTTTATTCTTCAACCCCATTTAGAACACCTTCAACTTACCTCTGCAAGATGGTTACTCAAACTACCAGTGCATTCAACAAACATAGTCAACTTTTATGTATTTATTCATACAAAATATAGATTGGTAAAACATAAAATTATCAAAATATGATCCTTATATAGTATAAAACACTCTAAAATTGATAATTCATCATGATACATCCACATATCATGAAAACAAACTCAAATATCCTTCTCAAGTCACTTATAGAACACAATCAAACACATAGTCAACTTTGGACCTTCATAAATTTGATTGTACATATTTTAAAAATTTAAATATATATTTATGGATGAAAATTGGAGTCTTATACAAATTTTATTTTTAAACCATGAGAAAATTCACCCTAGATTAGAATATATGGATAAAATATAGAGCACTAGTTTTTTCCTTTACAAAAGTCAAATATTCAAACCCCAACAGTCATAGTTAAACCTCAGACGCTCTGCTATCATATTGTGTCCTCACTAATTATATCAATAAAACACCATAAATATTATTATAAGGATATTATTTTTTAATTATTTTAAACTTATAATAGGTTTACCAATTTGACTCCACTCATGTTATTGATTTCAATTGCATGATTAAACACAAACCATTAGATCCTTATCCTTTACCTTTGATCAATGGTAAAATTTAAACACTTATTAGCATCTCATTGAATATGCACCATTAAATAAATATTATAAAATTTACCATGAACCATTGGATATTAATTTGGTCCTAATCCTTATCTATCGCAAAATCAACTATGGTAACCATTGCAATCTACCTAGAAGGCCAACTTTGGACCTCAATAACTTTTTTTGCACTTAAACGCATGATAAAAAATTTAGACCATATGCTCTCCTCATATAGGATAATCCAAAAATATATAAATATTATCATAAAACCTTTACATGTGAAATATATAATTCTATTAATCTACTCACTCAAAATTTTCTGCCATAGAGCTAACTATGTCAAGAACTGTTTGGAAGGCCAACTTTGCACATGCACATCTTTTGATGCGCTTCATCACATGACTTGAAATTTAGTGCATATAAAATAGAAAAAAACTTAACAAAACAATATGATAAAATTATCTTGAAACTTTCACACATTTGAAATATGACTACATCAAAATGCTTATTCAACTTTTCTTACCACAAGCAAATTTGGCTAAGTATGGGAAAACACTATCAAACTACCTGGGAGCCCAAATTTGCACTTGCATATAATTTTTCATGATTCATAACATGAAATAAAATTTAGTTCATATAAACTAATCACAATACTAAATAAACATATATGACCATTTCTTCCTGACACTTCCATGCATGCAAATGTTGATATCATCAACTTGCTTACTTGGTTTTATTTGAACATAGAAAACATTGTCAAAATGCTTAAGAGCCCAAATTTGCACCCACATATATTTGACTGAAATTCATATCATGACTTGAGACTTATTTCATATAAGATAGGGACTAATTTTATCACAACCATATGACCAACTCCCCCTAACTCATCCACATGTAGCAATTATGATGTCAACAAATTGCCCACCTAGATTTTTTGCCACTAGACCCAAAATGTCTAGATGAAAACAATGATGAACCAGGTAAATTACACTCATGAAAAAAAGATATCCAATCATCCTTGAACTCTTATAATACCATTTTTACATATTTAAATCACCATACTCATCCCTAATAACCTCACTTAGTCAAACAATAAAGAACCATGCATGAACTCTAAGGCACATTGAAGCACACTTTGTCATTGTCATTCTAGCACACATGACACCTCATCAACATCCTTGGTCACATTTGAGACATCATTGAAAATACTCTAACAAGTTCATACTACATTTTAATCTATAAAATCACCTTCAATATTTATTATTTTTAATACATCTTGCATACGAAATCACCAATATCTCCAATGTGAGTTCCATAAGCTAAATTTCATACAATTATACCATTGAGTCCTACATTTTGTACTTATGCATATCCCAAGATGGATGTGTAAATTATTATTATGGATCATTTTTGAACACTTATTTTGTCACTTTATATTCCTATGCATCCTTATATAGAGGTCTAAACTCATTAACCACATATATCTATGAGGGATGATGATTATACCTATTACAACAGTTGTGACTAATTTTTTTTATGCTTTGAATGATGTATTTGACTCCAATATCACATATTATGACATTATAGATCAAATCATTGATTATCCATCTTATCCCATTTTTTTTGATTTATTGATACATATTTATTTTACTATATCCTTCTTATAATAAATAACTTATTTTACTCTATATGTCATATCTTATGTTTGGCACTTTCCTTATATTTTACCTTGATATTATTTTATCCCCTTTTTTAATATACTTTATATGTTTCATTGGACCATAAACTTTGATAATTTATCCCATTCCAAACACTTGCATATATTTCCAAATGATGACATCATATATATAGAGACTTTTAGTCCTAACATACATTGAGTTGTAAGGGAAGTAGTAGCTTGCTTGGAATCTTCCTCCTCCTCTTATTATTTTTTCCATCTTTGGAATTCATGTTTAAATTATTTCTTATTAGAAAAATTAATATTTAAGTGGTGTTATTTATGTACCCTTAATACATTAAATTACATTGGTTAAATAATAATATATTTTATAATTTATCATGAGTTTATCCTAATGTAAATAAATAATAAAATATATTAAATGAACTTTGGAGAGGTTGGACCCATTAATGTGGTGGTTGGAAAAGGTCAAATTATAATGGTGAGATTAACTTGCCTATATAATGAAGAGTTTATATTTTAAGATGTAATAACAAAGGAGAGAAGAGAAAAAAGAGAAATCTTGTATTGGGTACATTTTATTTCTAAAATAACTAATAATCTTGATGGGTTTTTTACTTCTTAATGAGGTTTTATCATAGTATCTATGTTATGGTGTGTTCAACTTTGCTCTCATTATTTCATGGTGAATGTCTTTGTTATTTCTCTCACATCTAGATCTGGTGTTCATGTGAAATTGTATTGCTTATTTTGTCATTTATTGATTTCCCTTGGATTATATTAATTATTATAAAAAATAAAAAAATAAAAAATACACTTTATCAATGGATACTTATTATGCTTATATACATTTGATAGAGGTTATTCAAATCCATGTTTTACATATGCTTCTCATGGTATCCATTTGAGTGGGTGAGATTCAAGATATACATGTTATATATGATTATGGGACATCAAATTATGAATGACTATTCTTTTTCCCACCTCCTAGGGGGCATGATCACATTAGTGGCATGCCCAACCTTAGAGGCATCTATATACAGAGGATTTTATGGTGATATATTTATTTCTTTCCATTTATCCTATTGAGCTATGTTATATGGATTATATCTTGATAACATATACATATTGCATGCTACATGGATATATACATTGTGTGGTACATTATTTGCCTAGTTACATCATGATTCTTACATTTTTTCTTTATGTGTGTACCTATGTTTAGTCAGTTATTTACATGTGTATTCTTACATGTGTTTAAGTATAGTATTTTATTTCATCATTGTCTATGTAGAATCCTATATTCATCATGTCATCATGTCTTATGAGTTGTTTGTCCTTAAATTATGTATTTTATATGGCTATATACTTGTTTATGGTTTACACAGTATATTAGTTAATATTCCATGATTATTAACATGATATATATCATAAATTTACTATATTATTTAATTTGATCTTACCTATGTGTGGACACCTAAATTTTGTTTTAGTGTTTTACCCTAATTTATATTGTATCACCCTAATTAAAATATAAACTTAGATGTAATTCAAATTGTAAGGTATGATAATTAAACATGAATCTAATTGTAAAGTACTAAAATATATTTAATAAGTGACATGCCATAAATATATAAATTAATAAAAATATTAATGTACTTAGCTTTTATAGTTAATTGACTAACTGTGACTGACTTTTAATAGTGGAAAGGGACTAAAAATAGGGTTGTGAGTCACTCAAATATGTAACTGAATATTTGTGCACACATGGTCACTAACATCAAATTGGGGCATAAATTTTATCACAAGTGATTGATCCTTACATTACTATCTTAGGTTGATTTATCTCTTTGTGACCATATAGTTAGTTGTGCCTACTTATAATACCTTTGTGTGTGTAATCTTGACACATGAATGTGTGTGTAACTTCTAAAATTGGTATCATTATTCTTAAAACCCTAGGTCCACTTGAAAAGGATATAATTTTAAAAAAAAAATGTAGTATAATGGGCTGCGCTGACCCTAAATCACCAAAATTAATCATTGACCACTACCTTCATATTTAAAACTTTGAACAGGGAAGTCAAACCACACATAGTTCTTCCCCTTAATATGAATGTGAAATCACACTCCTATGATATATGAATGCACCTATAATATAGCTTTCAATACTTGAAAATATTTGATCTTGAGTTAGTTTGGTGTGCTTCAAACTTGGATGATGACTCATCCTAATGAATAATTAGCAATTTGGGAAAAATAAGATAATTTTTCTCAATGTGAAGTAATGTATAGATGCTTGATATACAAGTTAAAAGTGAGTCATAAAAGTGGGATTGATTTCTATTTATATAAGTCCATTTAGGTATTTCTCATGCCACTAACATGCTAGGAAAATGGGCTTACTGATAGGAATGATAATTTTTTAAAAAAGTTTCGTTGTTGGGTGAGGGTCACTAACATTACCCTTTGGCCAATTTAATCAATGAAATTGTTTGAACTTAATGTTAGTTTCTAGGATACATGAATATGAACCTAATGATTTGGGGATGTATAAGTAGGTTATTTAGTGGGTTTGACATAGATTGAGAGGTTCCTATAGTGAATGATAGTAAAATGAGAGGATTAGACTCATATCAAGCATATGGATGTGAGCGAATAGAGAATAAAACACATATATGTTTGTACAAGTCATGTATGGCAATGGTAGGTCAGAATTGAAATTTTCAAGTGTATAATACCAAGTTTTAGTATCTATAAATGACCCTATTTTATTATAATATTAAAAGGCAATACAAATACTAGAGTAAAAGGATAAAGATAGACCTGAGTGTGTACAACACACTTTATCTTTTGGAGATGGATCTAAATGTAAAGCTTCACTCCATGAAAACCTATAATTAAAATGTAGTAGTCAATGTCCATATGAGAAATCTAAAATTTGAAATTAAATATTGAAAAAAAAATTAAGAGCAAAGGAGTACACCTATATGTGAGAAAACCATGTTATCATTCTACTTGTTGTATATGATGCTTCCTTATTAAAGCACATGGATATTTGAGGTGAATTTACCCCAAATTTATCTAACCATGTAAGCCCTTGGATTGGGAAGATAAATGTCCCAACCATTGTGAATGTAGATTAGTGTGAAGACTATTGAGCATTATTGAACCTCAATTGCACTAACTCAAATAAATTATCTCAAACCTCAATATGGTAAAGTGGGAATCACATAATGGGTTAACCATGGGGTTATTCCATGGATATTGAGCATCATTGAACCTATATGTAAACCACTAAAAAATCATGAATAAACTATCATAAATAGACTTATAGATTCAAGTTAACTCACTACTTAGTGCCATTGAATTGTATTTGTAAATAAACAACTAAAAAAGTGATTAATGATTTTTTTGTAAATGTGAAATAACAAGTATCATGACTCATTGAATATGTGATAAATTTAAATTGTCATAATGTGTATGTGCATGAAAAATTATCATGCCCCAATATATATGTGTCAAATGATATATAATGTTATGAATCTATATGTTAAAATCTGATAATGTGTATATCAAATGTATCTGTATGTGAAAATATATAATGTATATTCCTATAAAACTAGGTGCACTTGCATGACATATGCACTTAAGTGTATCTAAATATGTAATCTATAATTCATCTTTGTAATGTCAGTGAATATGCAAGAATATTCCCCCAAAATATGTACCAATGTGTAAATATTCATCATACATCTAAACCAGTCTAATATTTTAACCATTTTGAATCTCTAAAATCTATATTTTATACCAATAATCTCATTTTTATGTTCATGGAGGCTTGTGTCTCTATGAAAATCATATAAACATGCCCTCATTTTGAGGTGAGGGATGTAGCCTATAAGTCACCCATCTCCAAATAATATAAACTATATCATGTCATGTATAAATATGTAATAATGTATAATCATGTCAACATGTAGAGTTTATGTCAACATACCAATGTATAAGTAATGAAGGTATGTGTGCAACATATGTAATAAGGCATACAAGTGTCATGTTGAGATAGATGTATCAATTAGGCATTAAATAGTAACCGTCATTGATATAATAAATGAATAATCATATGTAGTAAATAGATGCATGATATGAATTATGGAACCACACACAAAGGGGAGATGCATAGTATGTATCATGACACATGCAAACTCAATAATCTTAGATTAATCAAATCATAGACACACAGTGCCACACACAAGGCCAAGGGTCATACGTAAGGGGCATATATATGTTGAAACAAATAAGGTTAAGGGCCACATATAAGGGACATATTTTTTTCACAAAAAACAAGGCAAAGGGGCCAAAATCAATGGAGGTTAATATGTCACAATAAATAGTGAAAAGGGTAAAAATAATAATGATTAACCTATATGTATAAGTAAAAACATCAGTGAAGCATAAACAAGTGAAAACTAATCTACACTATCTGTGTATATCAATGTCAAATTATAGTAAATTAGCATATTCATGTAACACTTGTAACTAGCAAGACATGTTTAACCAATCTAGGTAGTTTAACATGGTAAAGGGTACTATAAATATAAAACCTATGATAATGTGGCATGGAATAAAATTCCCCTAGCATTGGCATGGCCATTGGGTATAAAAGAGTATACCATATATGTGTCTATGTATAATTTGTATGTCTTGCATCACCCTCATATACCATTAAATTCATGTGTGTATAAAATAGAATATGCCATCTACAAACATGTGATAAATAATATGTATGTTTTAGTAATCATGTCATACTTAGGTCCTATTTTTTTTGTATTTTTGATTTATTTATTTATTTTTGTTTTGAATATTATCTTTCTATTGTTGAATTATTGAAATTTCAAAAGAATGATAACCAATGATACCATCTAATAAATGTGCATATGTAAGTCTTATATCAAGTTGTGAAAATGTCAATCAATGTGATCAAGGATGAACATGATTAAATGATGCTTGGTGTTGTAAATTTTGTGTTGAACTCTTAGAGATATTCAAAATTGCATGATTTTCATTGCATTCATTATTTATCACATAATATGTATAAGTAACTTTACCATGTGTTTGATTTTTTTAGTAGCTATATCATGTTATGAATAAATGATTTGTGCTTTATCTTTTTGATTTGAAGATGCTTCCTTGAAATGGTAAAATTTTTACATTCATGATAAAATTTAATGTATTTGTGATTCTTACCAATTGTGCCCCTCTATTGATTTTATCCATGATCTTCGTAGTATTGCATTGTATTGATAGGAAGTAAGGTCAATGTGAAATATAATAAAACATGTTTTTAGCCCAATTGTTATTAGAGAATTGATAGATTGAATGCATCATTTAGGCTTATTAATTTCATTCAAATGTTTAATATCCTATCATAGAGATTTATGAAATGTCATGCTACATACATTGATTTCATAAAAGACTTTAATCTCAACATTGATACATTTCATGCCATCTATGTAAGGGCTAAGAATCAAAAGATATATATATGATGAATGTTTTTTAGTTTCCTCCTTTGAAATAATTCTTATGGAATTAGCATTTTTAGGCATATATTTATTTTAAACTTCTTTCTTAAGAAACCCTTTCTTAAGGATGTTTTCTTTCTTAGCCTGTGTTTATTTTTTTAACCTTTATTTTTTTAGATTTTATTTTTATAAAATTTATTTCTATAATATTTATTTATATAACATTTATTTATTATTTTAAAAATTTTCCTCTTTTTATTTTTTCACTTTTTATAAAAATGAATCATAGTTTGAGTAGATTACTTAACTGTAGAAGATGTGCTAGAATCTGGTGGTGTTTTAGTCGCTGTATCTAATGTAGAATCACCATTGTCAATAATAATTTATATTTTTATCCTCAAGGTTGAAAAATTATCATTATTATGTCCATACATTATATTATAAAAACAATAATATTTATATTTTCATGTAAGGCTTGAAGGAGATAAAGTGATCAAATTTTTATGAATAATATTCATTAGAGTTTTACTTAAAGACATATTAGCCTCATGTGATGTTTTTCACCCACGAGTTGTAGATTATTTTAATTGATATTTAACCCATATTTGAGATGTAATTTTTTGTGTTACATATATTTTAAATGGACAACCAAATACAAAATTGACACTAGTATGCTTACAATTCCTGATAGGTGCAATCTTATCTTCAAGCCATGTGATATTTAAATATATTTGATTTTGGAATGCATATAGGGACTCCTTCATAATAGTTATATGATAAAAGGTTTTTTCATTAGACACAATATTGGTCATAAGTTGGGAATATTCAATATTCATACAATATTTGTTATAAGTAGGCACATCATAAGTCATATATACTTCTTGATTACTATTGTTTTCTTACATATCATGGTTTTGAAATGGGTTAGAAAAGATTTCCAATTTGTCATCTCCATTAGGTTATGATACTTTATTATTTGTTACTTTTAATTTAGAATTTTTCTTATTTTTAGACCTTGTATTATGAGAATTAGAGATATACTGAATCTTATTGGAGCTTAACTTCACAGTCCTTAATTATTTGATGTAAATGGTCAAAATATTGAAACATATTAAACATGATAGATTCATGTAATGGATAAATACAAATTTTCTTGAATATAAGTTGTAAATCATTAATAGGCATATGATTTTCCATCTTAGAGAGCATAGTCTTATAACAAAAAACATAATCATGGATAAGTTCACTGGGTTGTTGCTTAATTTTAGAAATCTTAGCATAAGATAACTTTTAACTCATTTTAACTAAAAAATGTGTTAGAAATTGGTGAACCATAGGGTTAAAGGCCTACACTAAGTAAAAAATAATATTATAGAACCATCAAAGATTCTATGCTTTCACAGTCTATAACATTACATTACCTTTTTTTGGAAAAATTATGTTCAATTTTGATGCTCAAAGTTTCAAATCCTCATCTATGATCCTTCATTAGGAGATAAGATTAATGTGGAACAATAGGACCTATTAGTTCTTAAAATAATGAGGAAATATCCATTGTAAATTTTTTATAAATTAATAAATTAGCTATTGCTAAAAGATTCTAAATTGAAAAATAAACTAATAAAGAAAAAGAATGAAACAAATAATTCATGTTATCAAAATAAAAGAGTACTAAATAAAGTAGTTAGCTCTAAATAAATTAATGAATAATATTAAAATAAAAATTAAAATCAAAATTCTAATACAATTAAAATATTTTAAAGATAATATGATTTTTATAGATGAAATTGATTGGGACTACGCTCGGGTTTAGGGCACGACCTGGATTTCCTATCCTTCCATGGTGAGTCGAGGCTCTTTCTTGGTCACCTCCTCTTACGTTTGAGAGTTTTTTGAGCTAAAATTTTAATGGTTGTAACTAGAGTAGCAAAAAAGTCTCCAATATTGAGAGGATCTATAACTAGGGCTCGAATAGATAAAGATCAACTTAAGGTTTTTTCGGTTAAGAGTGAGGGTTTTAGTTTGTTATTATAGCCATGGCCTTCCCAGATTAAAGATATTATCTCTTTTAAGTCATTAGTATATCAGTCAAACCCTATCAAGGATTTAGAAGCTAGGGTTTTCATAGATGTCATCAATCTCCAAACAAAGGCTTTGAATCACGTAGTGGTTGACTTCAAAGGCAAAACTTTGGCAAAGATTCTTGAACTTGAATCATGGTTTTTAGAAAGAGGATTGATCTACCATTTTGATAGGTTTAGGTGATCCCTCTTAGCTCTACATAAGTGGATTTTACTTTCTTGAAAACCATTATTGGTTGGTGATATGGATATTTATCCTTGTGCAAATGGATTTTTTATTGTGGCTTTCGATTATTTAATTGATAAGATTAAAATTCTTCAAGCTAAATCTTAGATTTTTGATAATCACCTACTATTGATGAAACCTTGGTTTCTTGATTTCAATCCTTTAATAGAAAATATTTCCATTCATCTAATTTATGTTAGGTTGTCATATCTCCCTCTTCAATTTTGGAACAAAACTGGGCTTTCAAGGATTGGTAAAGCTTTGGGAGAATTATTGGAAATAGATGTCACTTCACTTAATTTCTCCCAGACAATTTTTATGAGATTACTAATTTGTGTAGATATCTCTAAAGATTTAC